>JAFMSR010000008.1:42046942-42646942 GCA_022818135.1 Saxidomus purpurata | reverse complement strand
ATAAGACAGTTTCAAGTAAATCATAAGTTTCACTGCGGTAAAGTCAGTACTGAACAAAATATAACTGCCATTAACTGGTACTGAAAATGTAATCCAGTCATGGACAGCTTTTAGCAACATACCACAGTATACATGTATACAGTAATGTACATGCTACAGCTCTGTGCACCAAGGCAATTGAAGCAGAGGTATTCTAACTTATCTTGTGTATCATTTTCTTCATTTCAGATATACATGAATATTCATTTATATCATTTATGGTGTGTTCACAAGTATACATGTTGGTTTCCTGTTTGCTGATCTGCTGGACGCACAGATCTGGAAATTTTAAGGTTACAACTCAGGTATATATACAGTATATTTATGGTGATGTATTTGGCAGATTAAAGTGGGGTAGTTTCAGGCTCTATAGACAAGGTTTTTGCAAATTGGTGTGCTGATGCAGAATTATCTCACACATGATAAGGCTGAATGATTTATTCTGTTATCAAAGTTACGTAAACTGTTTTGTTAAATACACTCCCATTTAGAAACATGTGTTCCTGATAGTTCTGGAATTCATAATAAATGACAGTTGTTCCAAAGCCTGGTGAATCTGATTGTTTACAATTAAGGGTAGATCAATACAGTTTTGACTGTATATCACTGAAGTTAAAAATAATATTTCTCAAATCTTGTTTGTCGGTAGGGTTTTAACACCCGTTCCAGTCGTATTTCAGTTATTCTAAGAGGTTGACAGTTTACTAACCATTGTTCCTGGGAAGAACCAGTACTAGAAGTCTAGAACTAAGGATCTGCCAACTTTGTCACATAAAGAGACAGGAGTGGTAGCAGGGGTCAAACCCATGACCCACGATGAATGAGAGGTTACAGCGATTTCAAGTCAGTAACCACTCAACCATAGAGGGGGTCAAAACATTTAGAGGATGTACAAATTATTTGAAGCTTGATTACAAGCTTTTTAAATCTCTTAACTTATCTATGACCGTTTACTCAATCATCTTTAAATATAAGTTCAGTTTAATAGCAAATACAGAACACTGATATATAAAATAATGTAGAATGCAACAATTCATCTCTCAGAAAGGTGTAATCATTTCTCCAGTTTTAAGCATAGAACATATCAAAAAGAAACATGAAATATCAGATGGACAAATACAAACGTAACAATGCAAGATGGGCTGTCAGAAGGGTCAATGTAATTTTTGCATCAAAACTGTTCCATAATTAAAACCTCCCAAAAACCAAACTTTTACAGTATAACATTAAAGTCTTCTCTTTTAACTCTCACTAATTTCAGGATGTTAAATGGCTAAGAGTGAAATGGTTTCTGTTTCTGTTCAACCTAGTCATATTTTTACTGTCTGTGTATCTGTATTTCCGACACAATGAATATTGCGAGCCATACAGTAAGTATTCTTGCTTTCTTTTTGTATTTTCTTCAGCTTAAATTTGCTAAAGTTTTTCATATTCAGCTATGACGAAAAACGTTATTGAGTACCTTTGTTTTACATTACATACTTTGATACAAATGTATAAGGAAATTACATTTGTATACTGTTTTACCATCTGTTCACAAAAACAAATTATGGAAAATGTACAGCAGGCAGTAATAGCAGTGTATGTTGAAAATCTTAGATGATACTTAAAATGCATTTAGATGTGTAGATGGTACTTAAAATGCATTTAGATGATGCTTTAGATGCAGTTAGACGTGTAGATGGTGCTTTAAATGCATTTAGATGATGCTGTAGATGCATTTAGATGATACATTGACTTTAAATGCCTTAAGATGATGCTTTAAATACATTAAGATGATGCTTAAGATCCATTAAAATGGTGCTTTAAGTACATTTAGATGTGTAGATGGTGCTTAAATGCATTCAGATGATGCATTTAGATGCATTTAGTTGATGCTTTAAAGTTGGAAAGCTTGCAGGTGATATCTGATGCTTTGGTAATACGAAAGTTAGGGGCTGTTGTAGTGCTTTCCCATAATTATAAGACGCTGTGTGACTTAATTTTTACCTCTATAAAAACAGGAGTTTATGTCTTGTAAAATTGGAATTTTTTACTTCACTTGATTATTTTCAACTTGAGAGATATCACAGTGTGATAGATATGCAAATAAAACTAATGTGTTATTACACCAGTACGCCTAATTCTGAATTCTAACACAAGTGGCTGTGTTTCCTGTATAAACATATAGGCAAACGGTTGTATTTTATTTTATCATAAAATACATCATGTTTATCCAAGGACGACGTGCCGTGAAATGACATAAAAGTGTTACGTTTGTAAACAAGCGCGTCCAATCATTACAGATTTATCTGGTCAAAACTGTACCATAAAAATCTGTGAAAGTCTGATAGATTGACTATCTTTACTGTCACCTAAGCTCTCTAAAGCCTGAATATATGTAACCGTGAAAAATCCATCACCCCACCAGGATTTGAACTCAAGACCTTAAGTGTGTTAAGCAGACACTACCATGTTGCCATAAAAGCTAGCTCAATGGCAAGGAAGAATAAGTGACGTATTATTTTCCTTTTTATTTCAGTTTATTCCTGGTTTGCTCTGGGGGAATACCTGACTATCCTGTCTAACATTGGGTTCCATGGTTTATGCTGTGTGGACTTCAGACATTACAGTTTTACAGTACTTGAAACAGAGGACATCAGTACCGGAAAATTCAAAAATACTTGATATACCTTCTTGTGTAGAAACACAGTTTGTTGTTATGTTGTTGTTATTTCTTCAGTATTTTCTCGTAATTACATCTGATACATTAACAAGTACTGTACTTAACGCGGTACAAAAATTTTGCAATTTGTGAGCAGACAGACAGACATATTTGTGAATTTTAAATACACGGAAGAAGAACCCTCTGGGAAAAATTAAATCATTGCAAAAATTATCTATTTTAAAATAATGCAGGGGGCCAGGTGTCCTATATTGAAGCATGATTTTTATTTTATCGTAATTCTGGTGGTTGTAATTGTTCGACCTAAAGAGTAGGAACTAGAAGCTTCATACACAGTGTAAGCTCAGGTTTTCATTCATGCCTTCCAATATTTTTAACCCAACAGATGGCTGATGCTACTACAAAATATGCCAAAAACATGCTTAAATTGTTTGTGTCCTTGAAAAAGAAAAGAAGAGATAGATCATAATTATCAATCTTGGCGAGTGACGTCGCGGCCATCACTCCTATATTCAAAAGCAACAATCAAAAACAATTGTACAGGTGCAATAGATAAGATTTTTGTGATCAGGGAAGTACCGGTACATACTTGCGTTATTGTTGAAATAGTCCATGAAAACAAGTATTGTAAATCATAAATTTATTTCCACATTGTTTTTAAACATCAGTTTTCAATATTGTAAAAATTGTGAAAGTTAATTTGTGCAGCATAAAGAAGTGCTAAAGTGAAGGGTTATTTAGTCATTTGACTTTATTTACTATTGTTGAAAAAGCAGCATGCAGGGTGTCTGGAGGTAGAATTAAAGTTTGGTTGTGCTTGTTTTTGGACATTATTGTTTTATATGCTTTACAGTATTCCTAAGTCATTTTACTTACATATCTGTTAAAGATCCGAAGTGTTACTAATTTTTTATAGCAAGTTTATTTACTATTTAAGATTATTTTTTCATCAAGTGGACTTTAGTAACATCATTTTCCTTTCTTTTGCTAAGAAAGAACTACTTGTAGAATGTTGTTATTTATTGCATAAGCTTATTTCATGTGCTGTTATACATGTATACAGATAATTAGTGAGTTTGTTACCTGTATCAAAAGTTAAAGCTTATTAGTATGTATGATATAGGGGATAATTGTTCCTTTTGGTGTAATATCACGTTATGATTTCGCCGAGACTTATTGAGCATTGGAGGAATATTTTCGGTAGTGGCATAGTCATGAGGAAAATAACTACTCTGGGTGTTTACAAGTGAAATTAATGTGATATTACATCAAAACCAACAATTTTTTCTTTCTAGTTTGTAATGCCAATTACATCATTTCACCATTTTACTCAGATACACCAATTTTCAACACCGCCAAAATTTTGGATTCCTAAAAAGTGCCATTGTTTAACGCTGCAAAATATAGTCAAAGTACAGTATGTTTTTAATGATCTTTAGGAACCCTTTAGGAAGGAAAAACCTTTTTTGTGATTTTTACAGAAAAAAATTACTTTAGCTTACGATACTGTCATAGCTTAATACATGGAGTTAATGTATAAAATATTTATTTCAAAATGAAAGTTTTTCGCATAATAATTGATTACTAAATTCAAAGAAATCTCATTGGTTTGACCATTCTTAGGAACACAGATATCCCTGTTTTACTCCCTTTATTTCTAAGTTAGTTAATTCACTAAGCTGTTTCTTACAAATGGTTAGCAATTTTGTGGTATTTTTCAAAAAAAATTAATTTTACAGGTTTGTGGTATATTTGTGATGAACTTTCACTTTTGTAGTGTGAGTTTTGGATGTGAAAATAAGTCTTAGATTATTTGGTTATTGATATGTGCTGTGTGCGATGGTGCTGAGGGATAAGTAATAAGTAGAGTTCTGTATGTGAGAATAACTTTGTTATTTCCAGGAGGCATACCCTCCAAGAAATGACGTAATTATTCGAGTCAACAGTACTCTATCTATTTTGTATTATTGCACATTTGCTCTGTTACGCCATTGTAACTGTTCTCTATTGTAGGTATTATAGGTAGATCATGTTTTCTATTGTAGATAGATCACAGTTTTAAGCTCCGCCCCCATATACAGTGCAAATTATCAGAAGTACAGTACATTGATTTGTTATAGATATATGCAGTAGCCATAATAGATCTTTCCTTATTTTACATTTAAATTATCTTAATCTTGCCTCCACTGTCATTGGCTGATATTTATAATAATTTATCACTCGTACTTCACCATGAGCATCATTTTCTAAGCTCTCATTGACAGTTAAATGGCTTGATTTTTACTTGAAGACAGTTTGATCTGCGTACATTCAACATGTTGTCATTTTTTTTACAAATGTTTCTTAACTACATGTACTTCAGTGTACTCATGTTTTAAATGAGTTTTGATTAACATGAATTTATAAAGTCCTACATAAATTCTTTTCAATCAAGGTGCAATTAATCTACTTTCATTTTACATTCTAGACCAATATCCTGCGACTTAAGGCATTGTGTTTTTCTACACAAACATTTTTCAGCCTTGGTCCAGAGAATACTCATTCCATTGTATGCTCTGGTCTGATGTCTAAGAACTAAAGACATACAATTTTTTGCTATGCAAATCCTGTCCAGTGAATCTTATTTCACTTTATGTTCTGGACCAATATCCTAGCACATCATTCACAAACTTTGTTCATAGTTGTAGAAATTAGAAAAAACAAACTAAATTATGTCTCCCCACCCCCTCCCCTGCCCCATGTAGCTGGGAGGTGAGACATTTTGTTTTAATTTATGGATTGCTACCAGGATGGTAAGAGTGAAGCAGGTGGTTCGGGGTGTTGGGTCACAGATGACAATCAACATAATGTGATGTCAGTGAACTCATTTCAGTATTCTAAAACAATTTGTGATATCTTGTAGTAAATTAGAGGATTTTGTATTGCTTAGATCTGAGGTTCATAGACCTGTATCTGTCAAAAATATTTAAGAAATTAAAGGTGAACAGGTTTTTCATTTGATTTTTGTTATAATCACTTATATCATCATGACATTCACAATCATTTTGTGAAGTTTCTGCAAAGTTTTCACATAAACCCAAAATGAAGAAAATCACTTTAGACTCTAGTTTTAGTCCAAATGTTTGACTACCATATTATAATTAGTTACACGTGACTCTGATGTTTCAGGTGTATCTGTGAAACATTTAGTCTGATCCATCTGTTTTCAATTTTAAACAGTATTTCACAAGCATACAAAAACAGCGAAGGACCTGAATAGGATGAAAACTTTTACAATTTCCCCCAGGAGTTTACTAGCTCTTTAACCATTGTTATCAACTTCTGGTATATAGAGTTGTGAAAGAAGTTTGAAATTGATAATATCGAAATGGTCTTTTTATCAAGACCTTTTTACTATGGTTCTGAAATGTCTCGTCTTAATATCAAGGATGGTCTTTATATCAGAACTTCACTTTATTTCTTCAATTTTATTCTCGCATCTTTGAGGTAAATTCTAAACATTTTCTATGGTTTGTATCATGTTCATCATATTTAGGAAGTATATATATGTAAACTTACACATTTTACAAAGGTTTTTCAAATTTCTAAACAGATAAATAAATATGATAATGCCATATAAATGAAATCAGCGTGAATATTTCTGGCATACATATTGTATAGGTATATAATTATACGTATTGTAAATGTTGTATAGGAATGTATCTGTTGCTGATATAATGTGCTTAATCTCTGAGTACAGGGCAAAGTATGTTTATGCTGCACAGAGTAATTTTAGGGTAGTAGAATATCAAAATGGAAACATTTTAGTATTTTTGGTTAGGCATTTACTGTTTTTGAAGTTCATAATGACTGTTGTAGATGGTAGTATTGTGTTTATAGAATTTTGATAGTGACTTGTGAATTCTGACACATCAGTGTTTAACATACATTATATAATGATGTTAAATACCTCTTTATTTATGCCAAAATTTGTAAATACATACAGCTATGTAGTGACACATAGATTTGGGAAGCAACCAAGAAGTGACTTTTGTTGTGATTTTTTTTTTGTGTCTCATTTTTTATCAGTGTTTCATATTTTATGACTATAAAATTGTGATTTAGAATTGGTTAATGTGATACAATAAGAAAGGGCATTACTGTTTTCATGACATAGATTAACTCTATCACCTTTCATTGTTACAGTACACCTAGAGAAACCAAGCCTAGACCAAAGCAGTGTGACACTTTTCTGTGTTCCACCTGCCTTCCTATGTATGTTTATCCATCTTGTTATCTGGTATGTCACACTTTGCTGGCAGACCATATACATTTTATTTACAACACTTACGCCATTCGTTGTCAGAATTACCTTGTTGAAGATAAATGTCAAAGAAATTATGAGTGACTGTCTTCTTTAACAGATACATTTGATGCATAGTGTCTTATTTACGGAATTCATATTTATTCAGACTTTACATATGGGATTGATTTACACAGTTGCCTCAGCATCAGAGTGATGTTTCAAGAGTTTACTGATTCCAGTCAAGGCAACAGTTCTCTATAGTATGTTGATAGAGGGTAAAGCTTACGTGACCAGTTTGTCCTTGGCCACTGTTACTTCTAGGGCACTTGAAAGCTATACTAATCAGCATCACTGCAGGACTTTGTCCAGGCCTTCAAATCTTTGGCCATGCTTCCTCAAATTTTAATCTGGGAACCAGGCTACTAGAATTTTGTAATTGACTTATGTTAATGCATAAAAGAATGTCAGTCTGGAAGCTGTACCTATCTCAGGTTGTAGATGTACAACATCGTACGACCATTTATATCTTTTCTATCCAAGCGTTTTACTAAGATTAAATGTGTGTCCATTTAGAATTTGACCGTAAAAGTACGCATTACTCTGCCTTTAAGTCCACCTCTTCACAATGAGGCCGTAAAACTTGAATTGTGTCAATACCCCTGTACATCTTTGCAATACTTACATATTACATGCAATCAGGCTTGTGAGCTTTTCCATAACATTGTAACTATGGTTATATATACTGTAAATTTGGTAATTTTCTGCAATTTGTGAGCAGACAGACATATTTGTGAATTTTAAATGTGCGAAAGGAGAATTCTTTAATAGTAAATCTGTGTAAAATTAATCTTTTGCGAGATTTTTAAATACACGCAGTGGGAAATTCGTGAAAATAGTGAAAAATAAATCATCACAAAATTTACACTGCCCTCCTGACCATAGCTGCTCCCTCCTGACCATGGCTGCTCCCTCTTGACCATAGCTGCTCCCCCCTGAACATAGCTGCTCCCTCCTGCCCATGGCTGCTCCCTCCTGAACATAGCTGCTCCCTCTTGACCATAGCTGCTCCCTCCTGAACATAGCTGCTCCCTCCTGACCATGGCTGCTCCCTCCTGAACATAGCTGCTCCCTCCTGACCATATCTGCTCCCTCTTCACCATAGCTGCTCGCTCCTGACCATGACTGCTCCCTCTTGGCCATAGCTGCTCCCTCTTGACCATGGCTGCTCCCTCCTGAACATAGCTGCTCCCTCCTGACCATGGCTGCTCCCTCTTGACCATAGCTGCTCCGTCCTGAACATGGCTGCTCCCTCTTGACCATAGCTGATCCCTCCTGACCATGGCTGCTCCCTCTTGACCATAGCTGCTCCCTCCTGAACATAGCTGCTCCCTCCTGACCATGGCTGCTCCCTCCTGACCATAGCTGCTCCCTTCTAAACATAGCTAGTCATACTATTGGACATAGATATACCTATCTACAGCTTTGCGTTTCTGCGATCAAAAGGTACCATCATTGGTATGTCCAATAAGTCCGTTTGTGATAATTTAATTTTACTTTTTGTGGGTTTTGTGGCCTTTGCCAAGTTTTATGTACATGTATACAGTATAAAATTGAAATGGCATTCAGATATTCATTGTGTATAGATGAACACTTTATACATAATACATAAACATCTGTTGATTTTGAAAATAAACAATGCATTAACATTATTTTTTTATAAAAATGTCTGGTTTATGAAGGTAGAAAAAGTGTTTCTGTAGTGGTGGTTTTATCTTGTATAAACTTGCTTATGTTGTGTTAGCAAACCCATGATTATTTTATTAATTCAAGGTTGTGTTTTACTGGAATTTAATTGATGAATAAACATGTATGTTTACAGTGACATTGACATAATAGGGATTAAACATTCCAACATTTATACATCATTTTTTGCTCGACTATTCAAAGTGCACTCACCCTGCCGTTGGGGTCTGCGTCACCATTGGCGTCTGCATTGGTTAAAGTTTTTTATAAATGCTAATATCTTCTATACCATGAAATATATTTACTTCAAACTTGACATACTTGTTTCCAATGACAATATTGACAACTGAAGCAAGTCATATAACTCTGTCAACCATATTTGCATAGTAATGCCCCTTTTTGTACGGTAATTAGATTTTGTCACAAAAACTTAATCTTAGCTGTTACTTTGCCATTTCTCAATATTTTTGAATCAAACTTTCAAATTATTTTGTTTATGACAACAGTGTTGTGATGCAGCCAAAATCTTCCGGTCAACGTCACATTTGACAAAGTTATGACCCTTTTTGTACTTAGATTTTGTCAAGATAACTTAGAGTTGGTTATAATTTTGCCATTTCTTAATAATTCTTCATCAAAATTTCAAATCATATTGCTTATGACAACATGGTTATGATGTACCCCTTCTACCACTCCCACCGTTACCCACCACAGAAAAAAAATTACTGAATTGTTTTATAAGTTTGACCTTAATTTTTACACAATTATGAAATAAACCACACCCCTCTACCCCCATTTGATTTTTTTTCTCAGTTTTTTTTTTACAAGTTTGACGTTAATTCTCACACAATTACCCAATATACTTGTTTCTTCTCAGACTGGGACCATATGATATTTTTTCATAATATTTTCATTATTTACTGTTTAATTGTTATTTCTTTGTCTTAATTATTATTTCACTGTCTTGTTTGTTATTTCACTGTCTCAAAGCCATATGTGGGACTAATGATAAAGGTCTTACAGAAATAATTCCATGTGTTTAAATATACATGTATAACATGTGTTGTGGGTTCTAATAGTGCTAATTAAATTTATTGATGAAATGAAATTATTGTTCTTACTTTGATTCCCTACACTTGCCATGTAACCCACCTTAGCACAAAATGCATCTATCCTCTTTGTGTCCATCTGTCTGTCTTGCTTTACACATCAAACAACAGTTATTCTAATGCACGTGTCATGAATATTAAGAACTTTGCCTGACTGCATTTAATAATAATAACAATAATAAAGACTTTATTTATACATTTAGGGTAAGATATTATGGCCATAGGTATTTTCACAGTATTTTCTTGATTGTGTTGGTCAGTCTTGAACAGACTTAAGGTCCGCCTTGGTACCCATATTTTGTTCTTTTATGACATCCACTTACGTTTTATCAGTTACACTACTGTTCTGTGAATAATTGGATATTTTTCAGATTTCTAACTAGCGTTTGTTATGTAGCCTAACTTCTAAGACTATATATAGTCGTTGACCTTGTATCATTTCTTTCATGTGTTACAAATGAAACTGTATCTCTGCTTGATTTTTTCCGTTTCACATATATTTTGACTATCGACAAGCTATGTTTATCTCTGGTAAACTATTTTATGAGCATGTCTCTTCCAGCAATTGTCTATTGCAGGAATGGGGTTCAAATAATTATTCTACGGCTGAAGGGATGTATTACGGGAACACTTTGTCTGCTCTTTAAACCGAACAGTTTTCATCTGATCTTCACCAAACTTGCTGAACATGTTTGTTGGACGTATTTTGTGACAGTTTGACACTCTTGTTGCTAAAAGGCTACTTTGTCAGTTTGGAGCAAACTCTGCAAGACTGGTTCTACAGGCAAAATCCAGAATATATTTGACATGAATTCTAGCTAGCTAGTCGCACTGACACCGAGATGCCATGACGCTTCCTGTTTTGTGAGTGAAAAATACCATCAAAGACATTTTGTTTGCATTTAACATAGGCCTAAATGAGACACAGTAGTGAAGTTTTATAAGATACTAATAATACACTTTGACTTTGAAATCACTGGGCAACACATCATCTCTTGTCCTGTGCATAGGGTCGGAGATATTTAACATCCTAGCTAGTAAACGACTTGCTTACTGATGCCTTAGACAAGTATGTAAGATCCCTGTATAGACCAACTTATTCGGAATTGAAGAACCCTCGTGATACCGACGTTGGCTCATTATTCCATCGAAAATGACAATGTCAAAGTGGTTGATTATAAGTACTGCCTCGATAGCCTAGTGGTAGAGCGCCCGTTCGAGTGCGGGAGGTCGTGGGTTCGCTCCCTGGCCGCGCCATGCCAAAGACGTAAACGTTGGTACCAGTAGCTCCCTTGCTTGGCGCACAGCATTAAAATGGAAACTGGCTTCTCTTCTCTCATACCCTCACGGCGATGAAAACCATCGGGAATGAGGAGTCGGGAGTGATTTAAGTTGTATAACTTGTTTCACACTCGACCTAAATAAACTAGTATAACCTAATGTACAGTTGAGAAATTAATCGCAAATGGGCATAGGCAAGAAACTGTATATATTGTAATCAGATTTTATCTTCCATATAACACACACATGTACATATTTCATATTGTCACAACAAAGATGGTGTGAACAGATAATGTTACTTCTTTCATCGACTTTCTTATATCTTTAACATAAATGTCCGATGTTGATGGATACGTAGATAATAATGCTTTTGATGTGTTTGATGACCTAAACTGTTGTTTAACCAATGCGTAGAGTAAAGATATTTTTGCGAAAATTTGAGAACTATTTTACTGCTGTTGCTTTTTGTCCGTCTGTTTGGCATTCAACATAAAGAATATGTCGTCTGCTGAACGGCTGTACGGCACCAACCAGCATAACTGAAGCTTAAGATTTAAAAGTAAATTGTCTAGTTTTGTTGGCTATGTTATCTTGCATTGTAGACAATATTTCAATTAATTTCTTACATTTAATAACACAACAAAAGTAAATACAGTGAATCAAAACATCCTTCCGCTCGCAAATGGAGTAAACGTAATGTCGGTAATATTCATTTCTATAGTATTTACAGCATCTTTTATTTTGCATCAATTACAGATATATGGGGAAGAATCCAATTACACAGTTTATCCTTTACTTTAATCCTTTTATACTAATATTTTATGTGCAATTACGTGATACATATATATATGAATATGGGGTAGCATTATGTTTAAACGAAATGACATATGATACCGATTCGGAGCTACTGTAATATACGGACCTTAGTTACTGTGCCATTTGAAAATGAATTTTTTCAGACCAGTAAATTGAGAGAACAAACCATAAAATTATTTGAGTTGAAATAAAATTATGATATCTTGATTTTTTAACAACCCCATTTAATTTTATTATTACTTTATCACTATTTTCATTTAATCAAATCAGCGTGCCTGTTATAGACATTAAACGAGCCAATTAGCCTACACGTGAACAACAGACATTCACGTGTTATCATCAAACAATCGCGTGTAACAATATCATCAATCAGTTAGCGCTTTAGCCGACGGTAAACAATGCCGACGATTATACCCCATGTGAGAAATACCATCCATTAAGTGTCCCTATATCGCCATCACCTTGTCTTTTGTAGTGACCGATATATTTGATAATGAGATAATATGGTGTTAAGAGTGTTGCTTTTAACACTGATTACACGATAAGGCAACAATGTATATATAGCAGAAAATAAATAAGTAACAAGCCATACTTAGTTTTACCCAGCTCTTTGCTTCTTAGGACTTCACAAAGTTGTTTCTATCTCTGCTAGATCTTACGCTCACATACAGTCCGTTTTAACTGAACGTTTAAGAATTGGATATTTGGATACGGCGCTTACAAGGTATTTTATTTTATTTTGAAAACTGGTACGTTCTCGTGTACAAAGAGGGGATTCCGAGTTGACCAAAATGTAAATATATCATGATCAAATCTTTGTTTGGCTACATCTCATCCAGTTCCTTTCATGCGACGATATGCTCCGTCAGGATTCATTAGATTACCTCACTGGCTCCGTCCCTTGCATACGCACGCGAATTTATGGGAAAGTGTCTGTGAAATGAAGGAATAATGAATTCATACATGTACGAGACATTCAGTGCATATGTCTTTGTTACTTGTGACAAAGATCTTTATCTAACTTTGAAAGTACATTGTAACCTTTTCCGTCACTGTACATACTCTCACACTTTATTTCTTGCGCATATCACAAGCATGGCAGCATAATCAATTTTTTGATGGTGGCCATTATGTGGTAGAAGTAGAAGTGTTTTATTTATGATTACCAAATGTTACACAGAAATAGGGTGGTAAAGGGTTAAAATGACTACGTTTATTTCAGACCCGAAAGAATGGAATCTCATACAGTGATCATGGTGTTTGCTCTCGTGGTTTCCTTGGCATCACTCAGTTCAGGTCTTCATATCGAAATGCAGTATGGGAACTTTGAAGGTAGGTTTAAAACTTTGATCCCTGCTACTGTTTTTACATCTATTATTTAACTTAATCTTATTACAACTGCACTTAATTATTTAGAAGTGAAACATGAAGTGATGTATATTGTACGTGTAGAACTTATTTACGAAGGCAATGACTGGTTACCTAGGTAACAGGCTCGTTGTTGAATACAAGATAAGATTATTTTCGAATCATGTGTTTGGAAGTTTTGTGCGAAAAAAGTATAAATGCATCAACCGTCGATTCGATCATTTGAATCACGTGACATACCAGTTCGTGCATTTGTTGCATGTCTCTGTTAGATTTTTATTCAACATAAACATCATAATAATATTTATGTAGCTGAAAAAGCAACAGAAATAAGCTCATGACTAAATAATATTAATGATAATACAGAGCCGGCTACTTAGCCACGACATCAGGTCGAATAATATTTTTGTCTATAACAGGCTGCAGGAATACAACAATTCGTTGAAAATTCTTGAAAAGAGCATGATCGATTAAAGACAATTAACTATATAAGTTCTGTTAACCTTTCTAGAAAATAAACGATTTTTTCCTTAGGTTGCAGTTATTTACAGGCGATCAGTTCATCTACGTCCACTAGTGAGTATGACCAATACTAGACTACCTTCCTTCGTATAATATAAAAAAGGTGACTTTGTCCATTTGTTTAAAGAAATTTAGATCAGAGACATAGAATATAGATATATCTTGCTTTATTTCAGAGTTGACATGTTACACGTGCCCAGGAAAGACAGACAACACCGAATGTAACAACTGGGCGCCTGACATCCCCTGTTCACCCAGTAAGTATAACTTTCCAAGCATACCTATGTACTCTGCCTTATAACCACAACATTCAAATTTGAAAAGCGAAATATTAAAATAAGTCGTACTTTTAGATCCGATAAAACGAAAAAGATCCTTATTACTGCAGGGAATGTACTGCATTTTTAATAAGTTTTTAAGGACTCGAAACAAGGCTTGCACAAATTCAGAGCACACAAGAGAGCAGACGCACGAGAACACAGTGAAAATAATGTATGGAATTGAGTGTCATGTTAAAGACAGAAAAGTTGAATTGAGTAGCATTGTTTTTGTGTCCAGTGGGAAAAACTATTTCAAGTTTTTGTATTTTATCTCCTTTTTTTACTTTCAGGACACACAGTATGCAAGACTGTACATCGTGTTAACGGAAAAACTGGAGACAGCGTACAGGTTGACAAGATGTGTTCTTTGCCAGAACATTGTAGCAGTGATCACGTGGGTTGCAAGGCTACAGACAGACACGGAGGGATAGTAAGTTAAAGACCTGAAATATTTAGCTTTTTAAGCATTTGGTTAAATCTTACTAATTGATAAACATTGACCTGCCATTATGTCTTGAGCAATGAAACATTTAACCCTGCAGCAGTAGATGTCATCTACCTTGTAGAGATTTCTTTGTAAACGAATCCTTTGTAGGCATGATAAGCGGTTCCCATTAGTGGACAAAATCCTGAGGAAAGTCCAGTTCAAACAGATTCAAATAAATAACAATGTTGCCACCAAAGACAAGGTTCCTGTTTACAGATATGGAAAGCCGCTGTCTGGTTGTACTTGCGAAGTAAAATCCAAACAATATCATCAAACTATGGCATCACACTCCTTTTAAATATAATAATAAAGAAATAACGAGTTGTTGTCAGAAATATCTACTATAAAGCAAACACTAAATTCGAAGATCATTGCAGTTAATTTAATCGCTGTGATGGAACTCTTGATCGTGTTTGGAAGAGAAAAATGGCCAGCACAAATTTGCCCAATGTATGTACATTATCGTAATATCTTTTGCTCAGTGAGAGTATTGTATGTTTTCATTTATGTTTTCAGGAATGCGTGTCTTGTTGTACCGTTTCCTATTGCAACGTTGACGTACCTTACAACGTTACTACGTCACAGAATATGTCTGCCTCTTTGATTAGTTCAACTGCAAGTCACGTGAAAACTTTGGATTGGATATTAGCTTTAGCAGCTTTCATCGCATTGGCGGGTCTAACAGTCGTCTGAAACTTTATTATCTCCCCTTAGTGGACAAAAAGTGCTATGGAACGTTCTTTAATTTGTGAAAAAGAATGAAAGCATCCGTAAAAATGTTCATTTTATGTTTTAAGTATTTATGTATTAGTGCCATGATGGACTGACTGTTGGATGTACATAGGCCTATCTCCCTGGAGTCGTCAGATTTCGTCAAAAATAAATAGTGCTACTATTTCAAGCACACAATGCGTTGTCAACAATTATATTGTGTATTTTTTATTTCACATACTAAGCTACGTATATTGTTTCAGAATCAAATTTGTTACTGGAAGAAACCCATTCCAAAAGTAGAACAATCTCAATGGGTAAGTTAGTCCGATGGACTGACGTTATTTAGCTCATGATATTTTCGCGTGCCTTTTTTGTAATTTGAAGGGGATCAAAGTGGGGCATTTGAATATTTTGACGTTACTTGTATTTTTTTATTTGTAAGATTTGTATTTTGTTGCTTTTTTTTAGTTTCGGCTTTCTGTTTTTCTATCCAATGAAATATAGTGCAAAGTATTACTAACACGATTGTATGAAGTTATAATAAAAGAAACATATAAATTTTGCGAACGAGTGTTTTATTTTCAAGTACATGTATACACAATGTACAACCTCCGGTGTTGACAGCAGTTTACGGCGTTAGTACTTTTTACGGTGAGTAGCTATTTGTGAATGTTGTTGCCTATTCAGTTGTCTTTGTGAGTAACGGCCAGTATACATTTTTTTAGCACAAATCAAGGAATCAGCACGTGTAGTTATGTCGAAACAGATACCGCATTTGAGTAGAAAATCCTCGGTAAATACGAAAGTTTTGCCAAAAATCTAGTGTTTTCGCATTCGGCATTAATTATAAGTGTTAATATTCAGACATGAAAAAAATGTAGACATGAAAAAAAAAGAATAACCGGGGACAAACTTCAACTATTTCTCTATATGTCTGCCAATTAACTTAAGTGCCACAACTTTTGTCTCGAATCGGGTCATGTTATGCATCATCATTTTATACGTCTTGATGAGCAGGTTGCGGAAATGTATAATACTTGGGGTCTATATTTAGTTGGCAATAAATCTTCATTTTAACTGCATTTCCTTGGATAAAAGGGATTCATGTACAACCCCTGCAAACATGGAGAGAAACATGGGACCCATGGCATTTTTCGGTTTTGGGGTAAAACAACATTTGTCCTGTCTCGGTCATGTGATGCATCATTTTCTTCGTCTTGATAAGTAGGTTACGGAAATGTATAATACTGGGGTCTATCTTTACATTTGACCCCTCGGTGACCTACTTTTTACATTAGATGTACCCTTGACCCTTATGGCCTGGGAAACGGCGATAAAACTAGTTGGCAATAAACTATCTTCATTTCTAACTGCATTTCCTTGGATAAAAGGAATTCATGTACAACCCCTGCAAAAATGGAGAGAAAAATATTTTTGTCGAAAATCGATTTTTCCACAGGGTGGAAACCGTGGCATTTCTCGGTGACCTACTTTTTTGACTAGATATGCCCAGGTAACACCATTTTGCAAGCTGGTGTACACTATTATTTAAAGATAACAAACACTTATTTTTTACAGTGAAGTGCGGACGAAAGGACTGGCAGACTGACAGGCGGGACCGAACAAAACTGTAGTCCCCATAACGGCCTTTGACCGGTTAGGGACTTATAACACACGGCATCAAAAAAAACAAACTATGAGCAACAAATACACCCGAAAAACTAACAACAGCATTGTCGCTTAAACATTCCAACATTTACTCCAGTTAAATCCATAATTTCCCTTATTTGATCGTATGTCTCTCTCTTACACTGTGAAAATGATTTTAAAAAAACCTCGTAAATCTTTCGGATTCAATCAAACAATACTTCACAGTAGTATCGTATGGGTCTTGGTAAGTTAAACGAAACAATTAAATTTTATGAAAATTCACAATCCTGCCTTAAGATTTTCACGAATCTAGAATAGATGGTAAAAAAGTTTATTCGACGGAAAACCCAATTCTTTAATTACATAATTTAGAACTGTTTACACCGACCCTCTTAAAACTGATCGAATAACTCACACTGGTGGTACACAAAATGCAAATATCATAAAGTTTTCAAACAATTCAAATATA
The DNA here is from genome assembly GCA_022818135.1 of Saxidomus purpurata. NCBI lineage: Eukaryota > Metazoa > Mollusca > Bivalvia > Venerida > Veneridae > Saxidomus > Saxidomus purpurata. Next base: position 42,629,474 of record JAFMSR010000008.1, on the reverse strand, counting down.
TTTTCTCTAAACCAAAGTCAATGGGTCTTAATAAAATCAAACTTCGAAAATCAGGCAAACACTTTTATTGTACATGTACATGCAAAATGACAGAAATCACCTAGAATGTAGTATAACATATGCTAAAAGAAGCTAAACCCATGACAAGCGTCTGGTCCAGACGAAATGATTAGTTATTTAATAAAGGTGTCGTTAAATGAGTGATTTGCTATTTACCCTTTTTTTGTTATATAATAAGAAAGGTCCTAATTGTCAACCCAGAATTACAGTCCAATATCCCTCACTTGCATTGTCTTCGAGACTATGAAACAAATGCATGATGGTCTGAAGATAGTTGTGAATCCAAATAAATTGCACTTTCTCAAGAAATCATTGCTTACATTGAGTATGGTTAAACTTCTTATCCTACGAGTAAATATCAAAACTTCTATTTGGAAATACAGGACATAAACTGTAGTGGTAGAAGTCCACATATCGAACACTGCTGCTGTCATGTCAAGTGTACCACAAGGTTCGGTACTTGGTCTGTCTATATTTTGGCTTACATAAATAACGGCTAGTTTAAAAGTAGGGTATTTCTTTTTGTTGATATCACTGTGATTTTTCTAACTATTGACTCAAAAATGATTGCCAAATATTAAATATAACTTACACAAATGAAAACTATTAGAAGAACTCTCATTTATACAGTTTTATTCTGATAAATGTTAAGTAATATTAGAATACAATGAACTAAATAGAAGCAAGCAATCATTTTCGCTTACAAACTTCACAATACTGATTTGAAAACTAAATATATATGGCATCCATTAAAAGTTATAACTTATATATACGATAGAAAGGGTTCAGTTAAAAGGACGCAACGAAGTATGTAATGAATGGCTACAATAAAACCACTGGCGTGTCTCTCAAAGGACCAAAATTTACTAAACTGGCAAAGCTGTAAGCAAATACGCATTCGTTCCTCGATCACTAGAAACCTAAACGAAAACAATGTATTTATTTGCTGCAACCTAAGCTACCGGTAAAATTTATTGTCTGGTTATGCCGGATCACTGCGATAGAATGAGATATACAGAATCTAACATGTTCATGAGTTGTGGATAAGGAAATCCTACCCGAGGGTTGAGGCTCTGCCGAGTTTTTTTGGACGTATCTCAACCCGAGGGTGGGATCTGCCTCGTTTTTAGGACGTATCTCAACCCTAGGGTGGGATTTCTTTATCCAAAACTAAATGGACATGGTAGATTTATTTTCTCACCGTTTGAATCGCATTTTCACACAAGTAAGAAGAAATAAGTGTAAATACAGGATGGGGATGCAAAAAATAAAATCAACTTTTTCTCGAATTTTACTTCAAAACTGCTATAGATGGATAGAAAATGATCTAAGGAAATGAATACACACAACCCTATGTTTATTTCAAAAATAAAAATGTTACAGTCATTTTTCGATTTTTATGTCAATGTTATAACTACTGAACATAATGACAAATGATTATACTACTGAGCATAATGACATATGTACAGAACGACATGATATATCTACAGAACTTAAAGACAAATGCACAGAACGAAATGATTTTACTACAGAGCATAATTACATATGCACAGAACGAAATGTTATACGTACAGAGCATCATGACAAATGAACAGAACGAGTTGTCGTTACTACAGAGCATAAGGAAAAATGCACAGAACGAAATGACGTAACTACAGAACGTAATGGCAAATCTACAGAACGAAATGATAAAAGTCATCAGAAGGCAGCTATGGCGTTCCATATACATGTATACAGGGGTGTAGCTAGACCTATTTGTAATGTACGCAAAGTTTATGCTGGGGCATAGCACTGGCCAGGGGTCCAGGTGGCCGGAGGCCCCCGGAAGCTCTGAGGATTTAGCAATGTCTGAACGATTTAGATACGTTTCCAAAGAACCTATGTATCTATTGTAGACGAAACAAAAGTTGATATGAAATGAAATTACAAAATTGTCAAACTTTGAAAAGTTCTCTCGCCTAGTCTGTGTCGCGTGAAAACTGTTTTAATTTATAAAACATGGCCCTTATACAAAATTTCTAGAAGCCCAATCCCCCTACTAGTAAGTGTTAGTGGGACCATCCTTCGTTTTAAGAATTGTTATTAATCATAAGGGATATAAACATGAAGAAAAAGTTAAAAGCTATCACGGCGTTTATTAAAATAATTTTAAAACATATTCTAAGCATAAATAATCTTGCATGTCCTGAAAACGTAAGGCCAAACGTTCGACTATTTCTTTTAGTGAATATGTCCACAATCATCTTTGTATTTACTCCATGTCCATGTGAATGTTCACAAGTCTATTACACCCTGTAGTCAGACAGGCTCTCTTGTACGTCTTCTTTACGTCTTCAAACGTCTCGTGCTATTATTACTGACGATGTACGCAGAGTTCTAAAGTGTATTTTGATTATCTTCGCGTTGATGTTTTGATCTGTGACTGCTACAGTAGATAGTGACTTAGAACTGCTAATATAATTAGATGTTTCATTTTTACCGCTAAACAGATAGGAAGGAGCCCAGTAAAAATGAACACCTTAACCATTACATGTCATGTTGATATTCATGATTTCAGTTTGGTGCGTAACATATTGGAAACATTTCGAATCCGTTTATTTCCTCGTGGAACCGGTGCGTTAAGACATTGGTATACAATAGGGTTATTAATATTACAATACGATCTAGAAAGCCGGATTTGCTCGAGTCGAGTCGTTTACAGTAGTCGGAACGTAACGGTTGTCAACATTTGCGTATATCGTGCGTGTAACGTGTGTATAACGTGTGTGCGTTCATCGTGTATTTTGTCAATCGTATATCGTGTATCATATCGCATCATTCATCGTGCAACATGCACCATATACTTATACACGATATACTATGTACGATACACGATTCCCGGTGCACGATAGGCCTTTACGGTAAACGATTCGATGTTTTTATCACTCGTGATTTGTTTTACTAAGCGTGTACATCTCCGCAAAACAAATTAAGTGCTAACTTCACATTGCATTATTTTTCATTCGTCAGTGCAATACGGACAACAATGACTCCCGGGACAGGAGGAAGAGAGTTTACACATGAAATCGGAAATTTAATGATATTTTAACGACGGAAAGGATTTTTTTTTTCAATATCTAAACTGGTGTTGTCACGTCATTATCTTAAGTGCAGTAAACAATGTATAAGGAAGTTTATTGGGAATTATAACAGGACAGGGAACATAAACTACTTTAGAAAGTTAACCATTGAAAATTTCTTACTAGGTAGATAAAAATAATATGACGAATCATCGATAGTTTTACACATTCAGTTAAAGTCCGATCAAAAATGATAAAATGATGTACAGTACCTAATTAAAATTACATCTTGTTTAGGGTAATCCTCGTAATCGTTATAAAAATAATCGCCACACAAATTACCTAAAAAACTATGAATGATTTATTGAAAAGATAATTACAAATGTATGTTGACTGTCAAAAAGACAAAAGACAAACGTGTTGACAGCAATTAACTTCCGCCCATTTTCTTGCACATCAGCGTCAATATTCAAATTCAAATTTGACATTTACTGTAAATTATTTCGTACCTAGGTCAGCTGTGGACATCTGAAACTTACCGAAGTCTTTTTTTTCTTTTGTGTAGGTGCGAGACCTGTAATTAATTGGTATTATATTTTTGGTCCCATTAACGGTAAAAGAACAACAAATTATTAAAGAGAAACAAAACAAACAGATTTGGTGAAAAAGACAAATGAAAATTTACGTAAAATGTAAAACGGCCAAAGTAATCGTAAACCGTGTACTCCGTCTATCGTGTAGCGTGCAACATGCGCTTCGTATATCGACTATCGTTCTAAATCGTGTACCGTGTATTTACCGTGCGTGTAACGTGCGTGTTTCGTGCGTATATCATGCGTGTATCGTGCGTTCCGTGTGACAACTGTTACGTTCCGACTACTGTATCAGATCGTATACGAGTGCGGAGCACGACTATGATCCGACCGCGACGAGAGTCAATCCGGTTTCTCGATCACATTACTAAGTATGATAATGACCCTTTTATGATATACCTTTGGGTACTTTCCCACACAAATGCCCTTTATTTTAAATGACGTTTAAGCATAAAATAGTTAAAAGTTAAATTCTAATTAGCACGAAATAGGTGTTGCATGCCTCGTCATTCCATATTCTAGCATAAAATGTGCTGTTTTTGCCCATTTTGATGGTATTTTAACAAATGAAAGAACGTGTGCTAACGGAGAGATTCACGCGCTGTTGTAACCCGTTTTCATTTAATATGCGCATTACCAGGGTCATTGGCCATTGTAAACAATGGACCTTTCTCCCAAGTCTAACACCATGAACGGCGTCAACAGTGCCGGGCTTAAAAACTGCTGGTGACGGCATAAATATGACGTAAACAACACGGACGTTGTCCCGCGCATTATTGAACGTTGTACCAGTAAGAGCATTTCATTTTTATTTTCATGATTTTTTAATGCTATTTATGCCAGAAAAACATTAACGAACGTTTTGTTTTTGTGTTATAACACCTGCAGAAACCCTCTGCGAAGAAATCTGGCCTTCTTTAATCAGTTAAGTCCGTTTTGACAGATCTGACAATTTCAAGTAGGACACAATGGCTTGTCGAGATTCATTGTTCCCTACTGGGGTACATGCGGGGAATGTATGGACAGTTTTGAATAATTTAGGCCTCTTAACAGATACATATGTAGGATATGTTAGTCCTTTGAGAAAATTATACGTTTTTAAGATTGCAGGCTTTCATTAAAATGAAGTTCCATATCGTTGTAATTGAGCGAGCGAAGCGAGCGAGGAAATTTTGAGCATTTTTGGCCTTTTTTTGCGAGATCCGGATCTATCGCTTGTGACTCACACACTCCTCACCCTTTCATTTTTATTGTATTTTCGGGACATTTAAGTTTTCGATCTTTGCTGGCGATGCATACTCACGTGCGTATTGTGCGTAACGGCAGCTACGCCCCTGGTATATGCACAGAACGAAATTTTATCAGAAGGCAGCTATGGCGTTCAATATAGGGATCTCGATCTGGTATGCAAGAAAACCCTATGTGAGAAAAGATTTTTCATCACTGCTAAAAATAGAGATTTTTCTGTCCGGTATGTGAGAATATAAGAATCTTTCACTGCTTGCATGTGCAGATGGGAATAGATATCTGGCTCAAGGGTAACTGTTATGGCGGTAACGAGGCTCTGCCGAGTTACCGCCAAAACAGTTACCCGAGAGCCAGATATTCTCATCTGTACGTGCAGCCAGTGATAGATTCGTTTTCTTGCATACCATTTTTCTAATAATAGAAGCAAAAATAAAATAAAACTCATGACTATATTTATGCGCTATTTTCTTTTAGTAATGTATGAATTTACAAATTCATTCAAAAAGTAGTTCATTCTGACGTCATTAAGTCATCTTGCACCAGGGGGTGTTAGATGAGATTTTCCAGCACTGGTTACAACTGCAGATATCCCGATCTGGTATGTGAACTGAGTTCTGCTAAAGATATGAGGAATTTTGTGATCAAAATAAAAAAATATCAATCTTGATTTTTATAATAACAAGTAAACAACTTGACGTTTACAAATTAATTCAGAATTTGTATACATATGAACCATTGATCTTATATACTGAACAAAATAAGTAACTTCCGCTGTGTTTAAGTGCAGATGTACGTAAATATGAAAAGAAGGGTTAAATTATTTTGATATGTATTCTGAGAGTATTTCAATTTCAATTTGTGTGTAAATTCTTATCGCTCTGCGTTAACGGAAAACTGATGAAATGTTTGATTAAAGGTGGTAGGGGTCATAGACCAAAATCACACATTAATACCGGGTATGGCCACCTTGATCATTGAGAACTACCTCGCATCGTTGGCGCATAGAACCGACAAGTGTGTTTATTTCGGCCTGTGGAATGTTGTTCCGCTCCTGGATTAAGGCTTGTTTAAGTTCATTGATGTTCGAAGGTAAAATAGGGCGACGTCTAACACGCTGGTCCAAATTATCCCACAGGTGTTCGAACCTTGCCATCAATTCGATGAATGCAAAATCTCGACTTGTTGGAGAAGAGAACGCTATTCCGTTGTTGCCTTATCCAGCAATGGTGTGTACGTGCCGAATTAACACGATTTACGCGGTGACGTCGCGTCAATACACAGCCAACGTAAGGACGACGTCCACGTAGACCAGTCTTGCGTAGACGATTGCATACATTTTGGGCTGATATTCGGTTGTTATGTGTACCAGGGGAGTTAGCAGCAGTGGAAGTGGCAGTTTGAAAACGATTGCGTAGGTGTGTGTTCATCATATAGCGGTCTTGACCGGGCGTTGAGACCCACGGATGTCCACTACGTAGTAAATCTTCCGTACGCCCTGTTGCTTCAAAACGTTGCCTAACGTTTTTCAACGTCTTTTTCTTATTGACAAAAAAGTCTATAAAATCAGACTAAAAGGTTTGATTTTATAAACACGGATTATACTGGTCCGTGCATGTACGAGAAAATCTATTTTAACTTTTTTCTTTTAGTGTAATGCGTACAATCCAATTATAATTGGTTTTATTTGACACAGAATCGTTCGCCCGAACATGTGTAGGGCATTGGACATGTTGATTTATTTTTATAACATTAATAACTATCGTAACTACTACGGACCTTTTTTCGGTTCGGCGGTAATGTGTAAAACAGCATAAATAGTAGCTGTTGGAATTCACTCCCCTATTCGGGCAACCATTCAAGATATCAAACATAACTATATTATACAAACTTATTTTAGTTTAATCATCTAATACATAAAATATAAAAAGAAATAATTGACTGACATGCAGAAGACGTCAGATTCAGAACCTAACAAAGCAGCCAATCGATATAAATGCGTATCGTTAATTTGAACTGTACAACGTTTTAACGTGGAGTAATGACGTCAGTGTGATGACGTCAACGTTTTCATTCATTGTTTTGTCTCCCGGAATCAAGACATTGTATGACGTCAATCCAGAATTTTCTTAGCCTTTTTAAAGGAAAACAAGGTGAAGGTATTCTAAGGCTTACTTGACGCAATCAAAAATAATATTTAGGTTCTTAAACACAACTATTTCATGCGCCTGATGTATTTATACAGATATTATTTCTATTTCTATAATTTATTTCCTGCGAGGGAGTAAATTAGAAAAGTCGGAAGGAGCTTCTTCCTTGTCCGAAACTCCGCCTTCTTTTCCGAGTGCTTTAATCATATTAATGCCTTTTTCGCATTATTACGCCTTTTTTCGCGTTATTACGACTTCAAAAGTTATTTTTTTTCTTGCGAATGGTTCTAATAGGCTTTCGTATATATGATACAGGTATATGAGGCAATCGAATAAACCCTGTTCAACGGTAGGGCGCACAAATAGAATATGTTCTGCACTCAAGATAATCAAACGACCCTGGAGAACAATGGCCGCGAACGTGTAGACACACAGCTGAGCTTCAAAATAACCGATTAAAGTGATGTAAGGATATTCAGTCACTGTGTAGGTATATACGTATAGATGTTATATCGCATTTAAACAAATGCAAACATAAATCGCGTGCAATTTTGTATTGCTTTGATGGAGTCTGATCATCAAACTTCAGGTTTGATTCGTACTTCGGACAGATCGTACGTTATGTGCCTCGCACCCTAACTCTCTCAGTAAAAGTATGGAAATTATTTATCTGTGCTTCAAAAGTTGCATCACCAAATTATTTCATTGTTTGTGGAACTGTTCATAATTATGTGAAAACTGGTGATTTTAAAACAAATTAATTTCTGGCTTGAATGGGCTATTTTAGCTTGTTTTTAACTAATACCCAGCCTGTTAAATGCCCCAATTTTATGGTTATACCAGCCTATGTTTTTGTGACTTTGAAGTTTGGTGTTCAAGTCTTGCGAATTCAGATCTACCAGAAACTTTTATAGAATGTTATATATTTAGAAATAAAGTTATTTTTACATTTAAATGTGACAGATAAAGATTATAGTCTGATAGACTGTAAATTGTAATCAAACTCGAAGGCATCTGTAACATTGCCTCTCTGTTAGTTAACGTTACATGTATATAATAAGTACAAGGGAAAGAACTGTGACTAGCATAAGGCTAACTATCAAATTGTTTCATATATTGTTACATGCAAGGGAATCGATTAGCCTAATTAATTTGGCGTTTCAAGGGACTCCTTAACTTCCAAGTCAGTTCCGTCAGGACTCCTTAGTTTTCGGGGGTTTCATTTATTTCACACTTACCATGCGTTTTTTCGTTGGTTTTAAACGAAGTCGTAAAACCAAAAAACAAGGTTTAGCGAAAATATTTGCAGTATTGAACTGGGCCTTATCTGAATGCACATTTATGAAATAACAATAATAGCACCGATTGCATGCAATATTCTGCCGCTATCACCTCGTACGATGTAAAAGTCTAAAATTCTATTTGTTGACAGTGATAAAAGTTGAAGAAGTTCTCCATTATCGGCATTACAAACGTAATTTTGTTTAATGACGGATTTGATTGGTTGATAAAAATACCTAAACACCTATGAAAATATCATATGACGTTGTTGAAATTTTGTGGCACCACTATCCTTAGCGTTCACTTTATACCCGTGATACACAAAGCCAGAACCAAGTAAAATTAGCCATCCAATCGGAACATCTTTTTAATATGCAGTTCTGGTTTTGTCATGTGATACATCATGGCACATGTAGAAATGGATCTACAAACAAACGACAGAATGTCAGATTAAAGAATTGTTGGGAGACGAAACTCGCAGAATATTGCACACATTCAATTAGATTACTGTTGTTCTAAAAATGTGCATTCAGAGAAGCCCGCTTCCTTCAGTATTTATTCAATACAGCGAATGCTTTCACAAATCCCTGTTTGTTTTTGTTTACGACTTTGTTTAAAACCAACAGAAAAACGCAAGATTTGTGAGAAATAAAAGAAACCTGTGTATTGTGGCTAAAATTTAATTATTTACTGTTGCCAGAAGTCAATGGGTCATGCATACCTCCCTCTGAAGTAGGGATAAGACGAAAGTTGAAAAATTGACTAGAGACAAAGGTTTTGATGATGAAAATGCCACCTGTTATTTTAAAAATGTTTGGATGTTTTATGAGAGTGAGTAGTGAATCTTTGAATATCATCCCAAGCTTTTTGTTTCTCACACCACTTACTGGCTTCTCTGTAACAACAGGTTTGATTTTGAAGTGATGTAAAAAAACTGTTACATTAATACACATGTGTGTACTCATTGACTGTTGGTCCTCTATCAAGATTGTTAAAAATATTTGGAGAATATTGCCTTAAGGCTTGAGCAATTTTAACATTTTAATGAAAAGAAATATTCGGTCACACGATTAACCGAAATACCGGAATACTACCGAAATACCGGAATACCCGAGAGAAAAAAGTAATATTAAACAAATCTTTTTCATGCGACTGATGTATTTATACTGATATTATTTCCATTTCTATATTTTATTTTTGCGCGGGAGTAAATTAGAAAAGTCGGAAGGAGCTACTTCCATGTCCGAAACTCCGCCTACTTTTCCAAGTGCTTTAATCATATTAATGCACTCGGATTTACTATAGCAATATACCGTAGGCATATTAGAATATTAATTAATCTGTTTATCGGTTGGTTATTCCAATCAACACTTGTTTATTGCTAATCAGTATGTGTAACAAAGGTTGGGGCATCGTTGGCAGGCTGCCACGTTGATTATCTGTCATCACCTTTGATTAACTTGACTCTTTAAAAAAGCTGTCTCGTAATTCAATTTTCAAAATCGGGTCGTACCGAATATTGCCTCTTTAGAGGATGGTGGACCCAATAAGCACGATTACAAACAAAAATCAATTTTCAAAAACCTGTTTGAGGTACATGTATAGTAGGTCTGTAAATGCAAGTCAAACTAATGATTAAAACGCGCGGTTAAATTGTTGTTACGACTTATTTTGATTTTAAAATATTCCCATAAATATAAAGAAGCAAGTTCATCTTTAAAAAAAAAAAAATTATTTTAAATGTTGTGGCAATGTAAATGAAAAGTTATGCCGCAACGAACACTCAGCTTGCAATGACGTAATTTCTATGGCATATATAAATGAAATTGTTGTGTCTCGGCATCTTTCGAGTTCCCGCGCAAAACATTCCCGCCAAATACAAGAAAGCCACGTGCTTTCAATCGATTCGAAGATAAGCCGCAGACTGTGCAGGTCTGATAGCAAGCGTGTTAAAAATTAATATTAATAAATTGCTGTTCTCATTCTTTTCAACTTATGAGGAAAACAGAAGCCTTGCAAACCAGTTTTGTGGTTGAAGATCAGTACATTCCATACACGTATTTAAAACTCTCATGTACGATAACACCAGACTTTCAACAGATTCCACGAACATTATGCTCGTTTGTACTCACTTTTAATTTCATTTGAATGCTAGAAGCAACCCTTAATTTCCTTTTAAAAATATAAATCTACATATATTAATGATCAAGCGAGAGAAGGTTATAGAATTACGTCAGTAAGTTAGAAAGTGAAAGTACAAACGTGCATTAACGGCAGTACGACATTAACGGGAATAAGCACGAAGTAAAGACTCTAATAATATATTTAATCTTTCATGACTTGTATCATGGCTACTGCATATTTGTATAGGAAAACACTGTACTGTATTTGTGATAATTTGCATTGTGTATGGGGGCGGAGCTTAGACCGTGCTCTATCTACAATAGAGCACATGATCTATCTGCAATAGAGAACACTTTTCAGATTTTTTTTTTCAAAAACAAAAACAAGCAACAATTGCCAAAGAAGAAAGATGTAGCTCTGTAAAATTGACTTAAATTTCAATGTTTAAGAGGAATGGAAGGGTGGACATACATATACACGTACTCGAAACACGAGTCTCCTGAGCAGTTTATATCATGCAGTTTTCATTTGTGAAAGCATGATGTCGTCGGCATATGATCTAAAGGAACATGTGAAAGAATGATATTGATTAATTCTTCTAATTGACTGAATTCAAGTTCATTAGCCATCTGTAACAAAACATTATTCTGCACTTCTAAAATATCCATAATGCAGTGTTCATCTATCCTTCTTAGCGTTCTTTTTTTAAGGAAACTGACAAAGATCAGAGTGACCAAACAATATCAACGTGATCCCACCCACTTTGTTACGTCACACGATGTTTCGCGGCCTGTGAGCTGTCAATCAACATTTACATGATGGCGTACGTGCCATTATCAACGTGCCATAATACAAATCAGATAGAGTGACTGTTTGCTCAAATAATTACGTCATTTCTCGGGGGCTACGCCCCTCGAAATAACATAATTATTCTCGCAAACAGTACTCTATCTAATACATATTTTCGAAAAATATAATAAATACAGCATACAAGTGATTCTTTATTAAAACTTCTGCACATTCCTGATTTTTGCGGGTATTCCGGTATTTCGGTAGTATTCCGGTATTTCGGTTAATCGTGTGACCCGAAATATTTTATCAACCATATAATTTATATCCCATTTTGATCTTTAAGAGACTTTATACCCAGTGTCAATCATACAGATATTATCATTTGTCTCAGTCACATGTAATCTGTTAGCTCAGGTGAGCAGTATTTAAGACAGTTTGAAGCAATATAGTATAGTGCAACACATTTTAAATTGCATTTTCAGTTTTCTGGGGAGATCACAAGTTCAAGCCTCTTCAAATGCATCAGAAGCTGAAGTGTCATGTAGTGTGGTCAAACAAAAATAAAACAGTAAGTGAAATTACTTTATACTGTAAAAGTCTTTATATTTGCCAATCTAAATACACTTAGATTGAAATAGTTATCTTGAATACTCCTCTATATACTGTTCAAACCAAAAAAAAAAAAATTTCTGTTATGAGTGTGCTGCCATATTTGCCAGCCTTACATTTGTCAAAGAATACTATAGAAAAGTTGTGACAACAGAAAAACAATGTACTGACATGTCACAGGTTTGTTTGTATTTGTGCTTATTGGGTCCACCAACGTAATTCCAGGTGTATAATCATGATAATCGTTATGACCCATTGACATACAGGATTAACAAAAGTACATACTATATTTACACTCAGCCAATTAACATTTGTAAGTGTTATTTTTTCTCTTATAAATTTCCATTGAAGCAAAACTAAATTTAAAGTTGTATTTCTCTTAGTAGCAGAGGTATTTAACTTTTCTGACTATGAAATTATGTGATGTTTTAAGTATGCAAAATCTGTTTTGATCTGCGAGTGAAACAAATGGCCATATATACGCAGATATTTAAAAAGAAAGTCATTCTAGTTTCCAGTATAAAATACGTGTAAAAGTACAGATGGTCACTACTTGATAATTATATCGCTGAAAAAGGTCTATGGTCAAGCCTACCAGCAGTAATAAATCAGTGCCTGTTTAGAACCATTTGTCAGGAAACCATGCTGAGGTGTTAACTGTCCTACTTATTTTATTGCTCTCATCAGGTTTTGTGAATATCTGCTTCTGGCAGGCTTATCTATATACAGTGAATATGAAAGATTTCTGTTTCATATTCTGGGCACATGTTAACTGATAAATTAAAACATCTTAGGACAATTCCATATGGGTGATTTATTGCTCTCATGCTGCGTGAAGCTGACCACTGACCACTTTGCATGTACTTGATAAGATTTATACTGCCCTGTACCTAACAATGTAGGTTCATCAGTAGTGATGAGAATTCTGTGGATTAAATACATACTGCAATGGTTTTCCACAAATTCAATCTAAAAATACTTACTTCCAATATCTATAGAGACAGGATAAAGAAGCTATTTTGGTTTGTTTTGCAACTTTTTCTGTTCAACATTATATTTTGCAGACTTGGTTAGCTATCATTAATAAAACTTTGTAATATTTCATAATGCACAATAATCATGATAATAGAACTCATTTGTAATCCTTGAATTGAGTAGTTAAGTAAGAATTTGTTTGGAATTTAAACTAAAATCAATTCTTCAGTTATCAATTTCTCTGACAGACAAGGGGGTCACTTGATTCCCATAGGTTAATTATAGCAAAAACTTATAAAAAATCTTCTTGTCTAAAATCATTACGCCTGGTATTTGAAATGTAGGATTGTGTAGTGGACAGCTACGTAGATAGTTTTTATCAGAACCCCAGGTAAATTTTTACCCTTTCTGCAACCCCATTGTTGATCTTGTATTATAACAAGTGGAAGCCAAGTGAATGAGAAAGGGCCATCTTGGCCCTTTTGTTTAATTAACTCCCTTAGTTACATTTTCTTGTCTGGAGCATAACCCAAGAAGTACTGAAGGAAATTCCTTCAAATTGCATACAATGAGAGAGGACATTAAGGGTAAGTGCAGTAACTGTGATTCTTTGATATCTTTAGGGCTGGTTTTGAATGCAGAAAAAAATTTATTGAGGATTTCATATCGACATTTTTAGATTAATAATTAGTACAGACTATTGTTGCAGGGTCTTGGAAAACAAAAAATGAAACTTTTCAGTAATTATATTGAAATGAAAGTTACTGCTGTCTGCTGGGAAATTACTTTTTTACTGGGAATGTTGAGTAAAATGTATTCAAAGAAATAAATACTTATATGTACTGGTTACAGGTATATAATACATATGTTACTATATATACTAACACTTTAGTATAGAGAAAAAAAGCTTTATCCGTCTTCCTTAAGTATTATCAGCTTCTGGCCCTCCGCGCGCAGGGCTATTATGGCATAATTGCCCTAGGAAAACGTGCACGTGCAAACGTGACGTCATTTAACGGAAAAAACATGGCTGACGCCGAGTGTACGCTACAGTGTTTAGCCAATAGGTTGATTGATTTAGACAACAAAATAGCAAGAAATCAACCCGTAAGTCATCATGTTACGGAAGAAGAAACTCTAAACTTCATAGAGAGTAAAAGGAATAGATCAACAGTCATGAAAACTAAGAGTGACATGAAAAAAATTAAAGAGTGGCTCTCAGATGATGGTGAGTCTACACATGTATTACAGAAAAATAAAATAAAATAGAGAGTAAAATAAATAGATCTACCGTCATGAAAACTAAGAGTGACATGAAAAAGATTAAAGAGTGGCTCTCAGATGATGGTGAGACTACACATGTATTATACAGAAAAAAGAAATGGCTGAGCAGGGCCTTTGAGTGATAATCGCCCGGGTATGTAATAATTGCCCTCGGGCTAAAGCCCTCTGGCAATTATTCCATTACCGGGGCGATTATCACTCAAAGGCCCTGCTCCGCCATATATTATTCTATAAATAACTACAACTACAATATGTTTATTGCATAAAACACATATACATATGTTTATAGCAACACAAGTACATTGTACATACCAATAGACAAAAAGACATGGATTTACAGAAGAGCATACATATAACATCGTGAATTGAATATATGACAGAATAAGATCGTTAGATCACCTAGTTCCTACTTAAATTTGCAAAATATAAAAATTTAGAGAGATTTATCGTTATTGACTTTGATTTAGATGCTAATAAGTTTTTAAATTTTTGTATAGTTGGCCATGTCTAATAGTATCGCTTTAAATATTTTCGCCTAAGATCGGAATATTTTGGGCATATTAGCAGGAAATGATATTCATTTTCAATTAATTGATAACTGCAATTATTACACAATCTATCACTTCTTTGTAGATTTGAATGGCGTCCTCGTTCAATGCCTAGCTTATGTGATGATATTCTAAACTGGGTTAGAGCGATTCTAAATTTGGATTCTTTTACAAAGTCAAGATAATTCTCGAAATTAAAGTTATGTTTGAAAAGACAGTATGTTTCTAGACGTCTAGAATTATTAATTGCTGCATACCAAGTTTGGTAGAAAATGTCTAGTATACGCTGTTTGATGATAGAGTAATTTATTGCCATATTATACTGATTTATCCAAAGATGTGACAATCCACATTCATCTAAAATAAGTTTTATTTGGTAAGCCCAATTGTTCTTATTGTAAGTTAAATCATGATCTACATCGTTTTTTAACATTTCATATGTTTTAAGTAATAGAGAATCTTCTCTTATTGTTAATAGTTTAATCCAGTATCTAATCATAATAAGCTTTCTATGTGTTAACATCGGTACTTTGCCCAATTCTCCGTATAGTGACATTAAATTAGTAGATCGTCTGACACACAATATTTTTCTACAAAATTTAGTATGAATGATTTCAACATCTGGTGCAACATGATAACCCCATATTTCGGCCCCATGATTGAGGGTAGATGCCACTAATGAGTCGAAGAGTTTCAGTTTTTGAGAGGCTGGTAAATCCAATTGGTTACATACTACAAACAAATTGTGCAATGAAAATGATGCTTGTTGGGATATTCGCTTTTGTGTTCGGTTCCAGTATCCATTTTTAGCTCGACTTTTCTATGAAAAGGGGAGCTATCCTACTCGCGTCGGCGTTGGCGTCACACCTTGGTTAAGTTTTTCGTACCACCCCACTTTATTTCAAAAGTATTAGAGGTATGGCTTTGAAACTTACCATACTTGTTTACCATCATAACCTCCATCTACAGACAAGAGGACATAACTCTGTCAAGGTTTTTGACAGAATTATGGCCCTTTTTTTACTTAGAAAGTGTATTGAGCTTGGTTAAGTTTTTCGTACCACCTCACTTTATTTCAAAACCATTGGAGGTATTGCTTTGAAACTAACCATACTTGTTAACGATCACGACCTTCATCAACAGACAAGAGGACATAACTCTGTCAAGGTTTTTGACAGAATTATGCCCCTTTTTGACTTAGAAAATACATTGAATATGGGTAAAATCCACTTATTGCCTTAACCCTTTGAGATATTGCTTTGAAACTTTTAATGCTATTTCACATCATTACCCCCATCTGTAGGCAAGAGAAGGTAACTCTGTCAGGGATTTGTTTTAAAAATTAAGGCCTTTTATCGACTTAGAATCTTGGTTAAGTTTTTCGTACCAGTCCACTTTTTGACAGAGCTGTTTGAGATATTAATTTGAAAGTTGGAATACTTGTTTACCATCATGATTCCCAAACATGGGCAGGAGAAGGTAATTCTGTCAAGGATTTTATATGAATTATGGCCCTTTTTGACTTAGAAACTCAGTTAAAATTTTCATTCTTGTCCACTTGTTAACTTAACCATTTGAGATATTACTTTGAAAGTTGGAGTACTTATGTACCATCGTAAGACCTATCTGTAAGCAAAAGAAGATAACTCTGTGAAAAATTTTCTTGATTTGTACTTAGAAATTCCTAGTTAAAGTCTTGTGTGCCCTTAACTGTCAAAGTTTTGTTTTATTGGCAAGCACTAAAAAAGTCGAGCGCGCTGTCCTACTGACAGCTCTTGTTATATAGATGTATTCCTAAATATTTAGAAGTATTTACTATTTCAATTCTATGGTTATATAAATAAAAATCACGAATAGTATGCCGGCCGTTTTCAAATATCATTATTTTTGTTTTACCAGTATTGAGACGCAAACCCCAGATGTTACTATAAGTTTCGACATCATTTAACATAGACTGTAATGATAACGGATCATGTGCAAATAAAACAGCATCATCTGCAAATAATAATAGAAATACTTTTAAATTATTAATATCTAAGATGCCATTTATATTTGTTTTGATATTATTCATAATATCATTTAAGTATATAAAGCGTAAATATAAAATATTTAAGAAATAAACAAAATGATACTAACAAGTACAGCTTGGAGATTATCAACTTCTATTGTTGGCTAATTATTGCTTTCAGTGGAATAAAAACAATCGCATTATATGACAATTGAGCAGCTAAATTAATTTTAAATCCTTTATCTGCAGTCATTGATGACCCCACTACAGTGTTGATTTTTTCTTGTATGTAAAAGCACCCTTAGCTCCACCTTCTTAACTTTTGAAAGGGTAAATGATAAACAATTTTGATTGAATATTAGTTGATGATATTAAATTGAAATGCATTTTCAGTTTTTCTGAGGAGATCACATGTTAAAGCCCCTTCAATTGCATCAGAAGCTGAGGTGTGCTGTAGTGTGGTCATATGAAGATAACAGTAAGTGAAATTACTTTATACTGTAAAAGTCTATATATTCACGAGTATATATTGGCTACTTTTTTAATTTATGTCATAATATACATTCCATGGTTGCTTCCATGATATCTGAGAATGCTTGGGACCAAAAAATGTATGTATGTTTCCGGTCTCTTGGCCAACCTTACATTTTACTGGCAACCTCAAATTTTGATATATATGATTAAATTATTCTAAGAGGTTTTTTTTCAAGTGTTTCAGAGAAAAATAAAAAAGAAACGAATACCCTCCTTGCCAAGCAACTGACAGACCTTAAATTTTCGGCAAAGAGATCGGAACCACACATACAGTCGAACTTGCCCATGCGGCGACCTTTGTCTTAAGTGGCCGCTTTTGAATCCCCCCGAGCATTTTTACACGGTTTTGCTATTGCATTAAGCGACTTTTGTGTAACGCGACCAGCAACCAGTAGTTAGCGAACAATAATCGGTTTTTTGTTCGTATTAGGTGACCATTTTATGTGCAAACAGATCATTTCTATGGAAACTGACTGCTTTAAAGTTGCATTTGACGTTCCAATTAGGCACGGAGGTGCCAAATCTCGTATGGATTATCATCCATCCTTATGTCCGCATGTGTTAATTGTCAGGTATTTACCGACTTTCGGTACTTTCAAGTACAAACCATTTTGCTATTTTTGGAAAATAACCACCTGGCATAAGTACGATTTATGGGAAAAGTTTGCTGTCTCCGGTGATGCTTTGTATTAAGAGTCCATTTTATTAAGCAACCAGTTTTTGCCTTTTCCTTGAGAAGTCTCTTAATACAAGTTTGACTGTATATATTTTTTCTCTTTTTTTTGGTCTCACATAAAATGATAGCTGAGGCTGCAGTTTTAAAGTGAGTCTTTTTCAATAGCTCTACAATACCTGCTCTTTCCATTAGATTTAAACCATCTTCCTTTGCTTAGTCAGTAAAGGTTAAGGCATTTATAATGCATTATACCTAAGAAACAAATGGTGTAGGTTTAAGACCAAGTAGTGGTCTGTTCAGATGTGGCAAGTTGACGAGTTGATATGATTTAGGAGGTAAATCTGGTCAGAACAGTCTCATTAGTTAGAAAAAGCTAGCACTTTAAATAAGGGTGACAATTTTTAATTACCAAACGGAAACACTTTTAGGTCAGCTTGATTTTTGTTTATATTGTGAATGTAATGTGATTACTGCTAATTTAAAGAATGTTATACTTATGACAAAGTTTCACTGGTCTATTATGAGGACCTTGCACTATATTAACTTCATTATAAATACAAAAGGTTGAAAAATTAATATTTTAATAGGTACCGGTAGATGAATACTTTACTAGGGAATACTGTAAGACATTCATAACCCAACACATGGAGTTTCCAGCCTGATGTTATAAGTTGGTTTCCGCTGCGCCAGCTTTCAGCAAGAAAGTGAAAAGGAACCAGTGGTCAGGAGCATAGCATACTGTTGAGACAACAGCTTGAAGATGTCTAACACACTGAGAATGTACCAGACTTACTCTGTGTTTGTTGGTCGTTTACCTTCAAACATTCAAAAGGTTTGGCATTTATTTCTCTTTAATATGTATAGAAAATCTTACTGTGAGAAATAGGGGTTTTACTGTATTCCAGAAACATTTAGTTTTATAATGAGGGGTTTTACTGTGCTCCTGTCATTTCTTACCATCCTAAAATGCTTTGTTGACGGATATTAGGACCATGTCTTTATGTCATTCAGATTCAGGGTGATCATCAGTCATGTAATCTCTGTAGGCTATAGGAAATCAAGTATTGCTACAAAAACTAGATAAATCTTTACCGAAAAGTACCCTTTTTCTTGTCAAAAAATTAATAAAATTGGACATTTTTCCCTTCTGTCTTGCGATTGACTGTTCGTTAGCCTTTCAGTTACATGCAAAGTCACAAAAATCTAATCGAGTTTTGTTCCTGTCTTTTACAGTATGAACTGCGTGACCTGTTTCAAGGTTGTGGCGAGATTGTAGATGTTGTAATAGTTGAAGGTAGAGATACAAGTAATTATGGGTAAGGACACAGATTTTTGTGTAGAGTGTGTTTAAAAAAAAGGAGTTTTTACTAAAAAGTGAAGCACGCGTATTTTGAAACATCCCTTGAAATAATGATTTGCTGTATTTTGTAGTTGTCTTTGAGCCAGGTAAATTTCTTACTCATTAGAAGGGGACCAACTTATATTTCTAACAAACAAGAATTTTACAGATATTTTAATTATATTTACCTCCTTGAACCTTTTGACTGTCAGTGTTGGCCAGATTTGTTTTACTGAGGTCAGTTTCAGTACATGTATGTCAATCCCAGGAAGTTTGTTCTAAAAGTCTGAGTCTCTGTGTTTGTCAGTTTGGTACACACAAATTGGTAAAGTTCATTTACACTTAAACACAGGGCAGAGAAGAGCAGATTGCTGTTATATACAGTAAACCTCAATTAACCTGAGCATCAATGACTTGACGACCTGGGATTTATAACTCAAATCTCTCACAGGTCCCTATCATTTTTAGCTCGACTTTTCTATGAAAAGGGGAGCTATCCTACTCGCCCCGGCGTCGGCGTTGGCGTCACACCTTGGTTAAGTTTTTCGTACCACCCCACTTTATTTCAAAAGTATTAGAGGTATGGCTTTGAAACTTACCATACTTGTTTACCATCATAACCTCCATCTACAGACAAGAGTACATAACTCTGTCAAGACTTTTGACAGAATTATGGCCCTTTTTTGACTTAGAAAGTGTATTGAGCTTGGTTAAGTTTTTCGTACCACCTCACTTTATTTCAAAACTGTTGGAGGTATTGCTTTGAAACTAACCATACTTGTTTACCATCATGACCTTCATCAACAGACAAGAGTACATATTTCTGTCAAGATTTTTGACAGAATTATGCCCCTTTTTTTACTTAGAAAATACATTGAATATGGGTAAAATCCACTTATTGCCTTAACCCTTTGAGATATTGCTTTGAAACTTTGAATGCTTGTTTACATCATTACCCCCATCTGTAGGCAAGAGAAGGTAACTCTGTCAGGGATTTGTTTTAAAAATTAAGGCCCTTTATCAACTTAGAATCTTGGTTAAGTTTTTCGTACCAGTCCACTTTTTGACTAAACTGTTTGAGATATTACTTTGAAAGTTGGAATACTTGTTTACCATCATGATCCCAAAACATGGGCAGGAGAAGGTAATTCTGTCAAGGATTTTATATGAATTATGGCCCTTTTTGACTTAGAAACTCGGGTCCACTTGTTGACTTAACCATTTGAGATATTACTTTGAAAGTTAGAGTACTTATGAACCATCATGAGACCTATCTGTAAGCAAGAGAATATAACTCTGTGAAAATGTTTCTTGATTTGTACTTAGAAATTCTTAGTTAAAGTAGTTAAAGTCTTGTGTGCCCTTAACTGTCAAAGTTTTGTTTTATTGGCAAGCACTAAAAAAGTCGAGCGCGCTGTCCTACTGACAGCTCTTGTTCCTTTGCCGTTTGCTTCACATCACCATGAATGTCTCTAGTATCGGTAACTCGAGGAAAACACCTGTGGTCCTGCTAGGTAGTTTCTTACTAAATTACCTACGGCAACTTAAAAAAGTTGCTGAATAGATAAAAATGTTCACACCTTTGCCTGCACAAACATTATTTTAGATGCAGCATAAAAAGACTTCTTATCAGCAAAGACTTGAGAGTGGTCTTTGTTCACAGGTTTGACCATACACTGCTCCTTTCCCGCTGTGTTTAGTTGCATGTTGGAAATGGATGCTTGTACTGATTTGTTAGTGATATGGTCTAGTTAAATACATGTTAGCTAATGAAATTAATTATTTTCACAGATTTGTTCGTTACAAAGAAAAAGAGTCTGCTTTGCGGGCAATAATCGAGCTCAATAATTGGTCAATTAACGGCAGAACTATCATCGTGGCAATAGAAAAGAATACAGCACTGAAAATAGAGAAAGGTATTGAGCGATATATATGTTGTACTATTTGTATCCACAGGTTTGTGAGATTTTCTAGGTCCGAGGCAGTGCTCTCAGCTGTTAGCGAACTCAATGGATGGCAAATGAACGGTGCTAAGTTAACTGTTGAAATTTCTAGAGACACTAAAGAAAAACTAAAGCAAGGTAGAATGTTACGGAATAACCTGATTTTAGTTTAACCTGTTTTTGTGGTTAATTTTGCTTCTCTTATATATTTTAATATTGGGTCAATTTGTTTAGAAATGCAGCTAGCATACTGTAAATCACTTTGAATTTGCAAGACAAAAAGTTCACAAATTTTGACATCCAGGTCAATTAACAAGACCATGAAATAGCAAACAAGTGATCTTGCTGGTTCACAATGTTGTAACAATATCAAATATTTTCAGTGAACTTTGAATTAGTGAAATGAGTTTGTGAAGGGGTGGTCTCGTGAAAAAAACAAAACGAAAATAAAGTTCTCGTGCTAATATTTATGATTTACAGTATACTGCTAAGCCCTGAGGTAATTTAGACTTGCAAGTTGGGCATACCTGGCAACTGTCACAGAGAAATCAAACAGATGCCTAGTCCAGTAACCGATGGGAAAAAACAGATTGCAAAGTAGATTTTTAAAACAAATTGGCTCTCTGTGTGGAACAGCAAAATTCAGGAGAATATATCCTCTTAACCTGATATTGGGTTAGATATAGTTTTATGTTAAGGCAGGTTAATATTTTAGTATTTGATATTTAACTTTAAATGAGCTTAAATACATAAACACCAGTATAATACAGCATAGCCTTTGGAAACAGAATTGTTAATATGGCTTTTAGACCAAGATCTTGTTAAATATAAAATCAATGAGAACTTCTTGTTATCGGCAGTTCTGTGCCATAGGGATATGGACACACATCATTAATCACTTAAGTACCTTGCAACATGTATACAAACCCGTAACAAGTAAGAGGGTAGGGCATCTTGAAAGAATTTACCTTATTTTATTGCCTGTAATATGTTTTTCAGTGGTTTATCATAATATAATGTTGGATTATATCATAATATAATGTTGGATTATATCCTGATTTACTCACTGTTCATTTTGTAAAATTAGCGAAATCTACCTGGATAAACGTCAAACAGTTACTGAGAGTAATGCATGCCTGAAACCATATGATGACATTGTTAAAATGACATCATGTGTACTTTGTTCTCTGATGACATTCCGTGCAATTTTAGACATTTTATTGAAAAAACTCAACAAAAGTAAAGTAGAGTTTAAAACAGAAAATAAACGGAAAATTTGTTAGTATCATTGTAATACCAAAGTAATTTCACTTCATGTCATTTTTGGTGCCCACTCTGTGAAATTATAATGTAATGTTAAACTAAAACCAACAATTATCCTCAATGTTTTGTGTGTTTCGCATGATACGACTCCCATTTTTTAGCTCGACTATTCGGAGAATATGGAGAGCTATTACAGTCACGTGTGTGTCGGCGTTCCTTCTTTGGTTAAAGTTTTGCCTGCTAAGTACTATCATGCACATATCTCAGTAACCACTTATGATATTGACTTGAAACTTTGTTCATGTCTTTAGGGGTGTCATACAATCAAGGCAGATAACTCTTGAAAACATTTAGTACAAATTATGGCCCTTGTTTGACTTTGAAAATTTGGTTAAAGTTTTGCCTGCTAGGTACTATCATGCACATATCTCAGTAACCACTTATGATATTGACTTGAAACTTTGTTCATGTCTTTAGGGGTGTCATACAATCAAGGCAGATAACTCTTAAAACATTTAGTACAAATTATGGCCCTTGTTTGACTTTGAATATTTGGTTAAAGTTTTGCCTGCTAGGTACTATCATGCACATATCTCAGTAACCACTTACGATATTGACTTGAAACTTTGTTCATGTCTTTAGGGGTGTCATACAATCAAGGCAGATAACTCTTGAAAACATTTAGTACAAATTATGGCCCTTGTTTGACTTTGAATATTTGGTTAAAGTTTTGCCTGCTAGGTACTATCATGCACATATCTCAGTAACCACTTATGATATTGACTTGAAACTTTGTTCATGTCTTTAGGGGTGTCATACAATCAAGGCAGATAACTCTTGAAAACATTTAGTACAAATTATGGCTCTTGTTTGACTTTGAATATTTGGTTAAAGTTTTGCCTGCTAGGTACTATCATGCACATATCTCAGTAACCACTTATGATATTGACTTGAATCTTCGTTAATGTCTCTAGGGGTGTCACACAGTCAAGTCAGATAACTCTTCTATAAATTTAGTACAAATTATGGCCCTTGTTTGACTTTGAAAATTTGGTTAAAGTTTTGCCTGCTAGGTACTATCATGCACATATCTCAGTAACCACTTATGATATTGACTTGAAACTTTTTTAATGTCTTAAGAGGTGTCACACAGTCAAGACAGATAACTCTTGTTTAAATTTAATGTGAATATTGCCCTTGTTTGACTTTGAAAATTTGGTTAAAGTTTTGCATGCAAGGTACTATCATGCACATATCTCAGTAACCACTTATGGTAGTTATATCAAACCTTGCAATAGTGTTCAGGGTAAATTTTGTATCAAACAATTAATTTACCAAAAATTAAATCTATAGTTATAGATTTTGACTTTTTTTATGATTCAACTTTCCTAGTTTATACTTAATAGTTAGCAGAATTTTGTTTTGCTATTATACTGATAAAAGTTTTGTTTTATTAGCAAACACCCACAATAGTCGAGCGTGCTGTCTTATGGACAGCTCTTGTTATGTTCATAGAGTTCTTTTGTTCTGTCTTGTATCTAAAATCTGTGGTTCCTGTTCTCTATATGTTGAATTTTGCATGCTTTATTCTTAGCAGTTGCTATATTTTCCATTGTTTGATCAATGAAACAAACCATTTTTAGGTTGGAGGCTACTATACATGTTTTGTCTAGCATGAATAAGGTTGGACACTACTGCTTTTTAAGAGCCAGCTTGCAGAATCTTATAAATTGTAAATGCTAAAGGATTGTAAAAAACAAGATAATTTGTAATTGAGGAGCTGCTGTTCTATATATATATTTTCCTAGTAAATGTTGTTGATTATTTTTGTTTTATCCAACCATTTGTAAGTTAATTCTCAGTTGTGTTATCCAGTATGATAATTGTGTTGATAACAAATTGAAAGTTGAAGCTCTTAAATGATATAACAGACCATCGGATCATAGATAAGACATGGATTTACTTTTAAAGCTGCTCACTCTAAGTTACCGTTGAAAAAAGCTAGAATCAAAATATAAGCAAAAATCTTAAGTAGGAATTTGCAGAAATCAACTAAACATGTTGGTTACACGGCACCGCAAAGCGCAATGCTTTTGAAATTGGTGCTGTATTATTTGAAATTTAGAGATATATGTGTCAGGAATTTATACTGAAGCCTTTTTATTAGCTCACCTGGCTATGCCAGGGTGAGCTTTTCTGATCGATGATTGTCCGTCGTCTGTCAACATTTTGATTCAAATGACATCTCCTCTGAAACCTCTAGGCCAATGTTGATAAAACTATGCAGGAATGTTCCTTGCATGAAGCTCTACCAAAATTGTTCAAAGAATTCCATTCCATGCTATGGCAACAAATAGGAAAAACTTTAAAAATCTTCTTCTCTGAAACCACAAGGCCTAGAGCTTAGATATTTGGCATGTAGCATTGTCTAGTAGACCTCTACCAAGATTGTTCAAATTATGACCCCCAGGTCAAAATTGACCCCGCGCAGGTGGGCACTTAGTTTTACATAGGCTTATATAGGTAAAACTATAAAAATCTTTTTCTCTGAAACCACAAGGCCTAGAGCTTAGATATTTGGCATGTAGCATTGCCTAGTAGACCTCTTCAAAGTTTGTTCAAATTATGCTCCTGGGGTCAAAATTGACCTTGCCGGGGGGGGGGGATCATTTGTTTTACAAAGGAGTATATAGGAAAACTTATTTGGTATATAACATTATCTAGTGATCTTCCACCAGGCAAGTGGACTTGTACCAAGGTTAGCGATATAGGGCCATCTTGGCCCTCTTGTATGACTATATGTTTTAAGTTTCGTTATTTTCATACAGTTTCAAGAGCTTTATTTTTTTACCAAAATCTGAGAGCGAGCAGCTTTAAGCTCTGTTTGACGAAGTCTGTCTATCTGTAAACTTTTATTTGATAAAGCTCTACAGGTCGCAATTTTCATTTGACTTTGATAAAACTTGGTGATAAGAATCCCTGCAACCTGTAGATGTTCCCTAACTTTTGGGGATAAATAGATAGATAGATTTATTTAGGTATCACAGTGCATACAATGGTTACAAACATGTTGTATTCATAAAATATTAGATAATTAAATAAAATACAAGCATGAGTATTAACCATGTCATGCAACGCAGTACCAAGGATAGCACAAAAAAGAGAGTGATCCCTTATTTCCATTGTGGGGTCAGTGGGTAAAAGTTCAAGGTCAAAGTGACTTGTAGATTTTCCTTGAAAATGCATTACTGGTCACAGTTTTCATTCAACTTCCGTCAAACTTGCTTAGAAGTTGCCCTGTAACATGTAGATGATTCCTATTGATATTTGGGTTAGTTGATCAAAGGTCAAGGTTGCAGTTACCCAAGCTTTGTAAGTCTTTTCTGCTCAATATAATGAGATGTATTTGACCTACAGTCTTCAAACTTCATAGGATGATTTGTCTTACTGAGTAGATAGATGATCTCTAGCGTATTTGAGGCCAATGGGTCAAAGGTCAAGGTCACAGTGATCTGAACTTTGAAAATCTTTTCCACTTAATATCTTGAGATCTACATCAAACGTCATAGGATGATTGGTCCTACTGTGTAGATGATCTCTGTTGTGGGTCAAGGTCACAGTGATCTCCGTTAGCTTTTCCTTGGTAGCATTGCAAAAGATTTTCTCAAAACTTACTCGGAACAGTCCAGTCACACCAGTAGACTGATACTGGTCCTTTTAGGCCTCTTGTTTAATACAGGTATAGTATTTCAGCTTCTTGCTGTTTCAGCCTCCAAAAGCTTCAGAAACAAGTCTTTGCACGATAATACATGTACAGTGATTGGACATGCATGCATATATGTCTGTGCTTTACTTTCAGTAGAGATCATGTTGATTTTGCTCCAATAGCGACAGACATTATATAGTACCTTACAGGTAATGGATAGGTACTACTGAGCGAACTTCAAGTAAAAAAGTGAATATTTCCAAATAAAAACAAACATTATGTGTAAATGCATGTTTGATTTCTAGAGGAAGCAGGCCATCCTGTTACAGTGACAGATGGATGTGGACCGAGAAAAAGGAATCTTCCAAAACCTGTTGTGGGCAAGAATTTGGGAACAGACCATATCACTGATACTATGTACTGGACCAGACTGCAGGAAAGTTGCACTGCGGCAAATCTTAAACAATCAAATAGTAAGTAATAAGTTATTTTGTCTGTTTAAGCAATGCTGATCTTCCCAAAACTTTTGAAATTATTTGAGGGCATAATTTCTAGGCTAATTTTGATAACCAGCCAGGCATGGAGTCAATTACTTTGTAACATAATGCATTACCATTACATTGAGATTTACCTCATTACCATTACCATAAGATCAGTTAATGCATTACCATTACCATTATAATATTAGACATTTAAAAGAATGTATACTAATCGATACTTTTATTCAGAAAATTGTCACATGTTATGAGTGCACACAGTAAATAACTACTACTAAATGTACATTGTAAATGTATACTGATACATGTATGTCAAATGTTTGATAAAAACTGTCTCAGTGGTCTTGACTGTACTCTTCCAAACTAGATGTGAATGATGTACTAATCTATACAGTGACAAGGCTGTACAGTGAACAGACTATTCTTGAGAGTTAATAGAACAAATTATCCTGAGTTTTACACAAAAAAGACATTTACAATACACTGTGTTGTACAGTATAAGGGTACATTTTGCATAGGATGCTGAAATGTGACTTTTGATCCTTCACACCTGCTTGTTTTACAATACAAAATTCACAGGTTATATATATATCATTATACTGGTTGCTTATCCTTCACTCCTTATATTTGGTCAAACAATGGACTGTTCAATACCTACATTGTGATCAGAGGGTAAATTTATTTATTGAAACATCTGTTTTTAAGACAAAGATTTTCTCAGTATATAGATAAGTAATGGAAAGTAATGGAAAATTGATTGACCATTACCCTCATTTCTAAAAATCATGCATTGCATTACCATTACATGTAATGAGAAAATAACTCCATTACCCATTACATTCCATTACTTAAAAAATAATAATGCCCATAACCATTATCCATTACCAATTGCCCCATGCCTGTAACCAGCCAAATCTCCTCGAGCACTTTTGGATTATGGCCCTTGAATTATCCAAAATTGGCCAATTTAGCCCTTGTCTGCTCTCTATGTTGAACAGTTTTCATCTGAATTTTGGTGAAAATATTTGTTGGCACAATGTCTTGGCCAAGTTCCATAACCAGCAAAATCGCCAAAGGTACTTTTGGATTATGGCCTTTGAATGATAAAAATGATGAATTTAGCCTTGTCCACTCTATAGTTCCAACAATTGAATAAGCCTTGTTGTAGCTATAGTTCAAACAGGTTTTATGAACTACCAGATAATGAGTTATGCCTTTGTGGTGGGCATATTTTGTGACAGTCTGGCACTCTTTAATTATATCATGAAACTCAAAGTTTCCGTAAGTTTTATATTAAGTACAGATAATTCCAGAAATCTGAACCATCTGAGAGAAAAGTTGTTGATTTTAAGGTATAGTTTAAACATCTTTATTTAACATTGATTGTTGACCAACTCATATCGAAATGGGAACATTTATAGTTGTGACAATGTCTTGTCGAAGGAAAAACGTGGAAAAATACAGAAAAATAAGAAAATTTCTGAGTTTATAGTACAGTGTAACGTATAACTTTGCACATGGAACGAACGATACACGCACGATACACGCAAACGGAAGGCACAATGCACACAGGATAAGTGATGAATGAACATGAATGATGAGCGATTAGAACGATACATGATGTACGATTCCCGATGAACGAAATGAAATACGATTATTCGATTAACTCGGACATTTTCGTTTACTTAACAACAATATTATTAATAGATGTCTAATTACAAGAGCTTAATCAAACCCCCTTAAAATCCTAAATTATCGATAATTAGGTTACAGTAAAACCAAACAAATCATAAGAATAATTTGTAGTTGAATAGCGGCACACATACTAATTAGATCTATAATTAGATGGTGTAAAGAATCTTGGAACGAAAAGTCTGATTCAACGTATAATTTTTACAGTTACAGTGAGCACTTTACCGATACTTTTGAAAGAAGCAATTTACAAATAAGTGAACTCCCATATCCTTTGCTTCTGTAGAATAACACATTGTTCTTATTATCTGGTGTAAATCTTGCACGATAATGCAGAATTTTCGGTTTCGCTGGAAGTCAACATATCTTCTTCCCACAAATAAAATCTTGTGAAAAAAGGAAAAAATAAGATACAGAAAGATAGTTTAGATAATTGAAAGAATGATTTTTTCTATTTAATCAATAGTTCTTACATAATTTAATTCGATCTTTGTCCAATAATATAAATAATACGCGTTTAGGTCTAGGCTAACGTGCAAACGTTCTACAAATTTGGCCGTCCGGATCACTTGCATAATTTCTATCGTGCAACGTTCATCACACGGACAAACGTTGCGTTACATGATACATGATCTGAATGATGTACGATAAATGCACGAACGATAATCGCACGATGAATGCAAACGGAATGCACGATACACGCACGATACACAAAAATTTTGCAACGTTACACGTGAGCACCACTGTACTTGTTTCACAGGAGGTTTGGCAATGCCTTGGGTATCTTTTTTGTTCTTCAGTGTTTAAATGAATGACTTTAAGGTATATTGTGGAAAAAAGTTGTTTTACTTTTGCAGCTAAACATTTGTCGATGAATCACCTGTCAGATGACATAAACAGGGTGAAAGGAGAGAGGGCAACTTTGTGGAGCAGTACATATGATGCTTCCATAAGCTTCACTGAAATCTCCAGAAAAATCATGCAAAGGTGAGATAACCATTAAAAGAAAATTTTGTCACTACCCGGTAAATAAAGAAATGAGTATTGAGGTACAGTTGTTGTTCATCATAAAGATACAAAAGTGGTAGGGAAGTTATATTGCTGCCAGAACAAATAATTTGTAGCTTGTCAAATTAAGTGATAGATACAGTCAAACCTGTGTTAAAGACGAGCAGTGAGAAAACCATGCACTATTTACCAGTTTTGGAAACACCTGTGAATAGTGATCAGTTGTGAACAAAGACCATCAAAGCTTCTAGTCATTGGTCTCTTTTGACCCCAGAAAGATAAGTAAAGGCAGTGGTTATTAGCAGTAAGGCAGCTGTGGTTTGTTTCTATAGGGCTCCATTATGAGCAGAGTGATGTCCCCTACCTTAGGTTGTAATTGTATCACGTGCATCTCTACAGTCTGAGGTAGATAGGTGAATATTTACAGAAGTGGATTAGAGATTTAAGGTCTTCTTGCTGGGCATGTTGCTGTACAGTAGAAGTTAGAATCCTGGCTTCTGCATTGAAACAAATTCATCAGCACCATGTGCAGTGATGCATAGGGTGTTGTTTCTGACAGCTCACAGAGTTACTGTTCATGACCTGGTGAGGATTGCCAGTTTGGTTTGGACTCGGTTTCTTTCAGCATCTAGTTAGAGAAGAGTTATGTCCCATTTGTACTGTAAATTGTGTAATATTTGGGAATTTCCCACTTTACTGATTTAAAAGTCTCAGGAAAGACTGATTTCACTAAGATTTACTATTAGATGATTCTCCTGTTGTGAATAAGTCTGCCTGCTAACAAATTCAGAAATTTTCGCCGGGTGAAAGATTCCCAATTTACAGTTAGTCATAAGTTTATGTCTTTCCAACTCCAAAAGGAATGGAAAATCAGTACTATGTATTTAAGAAGTTTTCAGCAAGTTCACTCTTGCCCTTCCGGAGAAAAGGGGATACATAGGGATTGCTTTGTCCGTCAGTCTGTCACAAAAACTGAACGTTTGCTGTAACTTTGCAATTTCTGAAGATTTCTCCATCAAACTTTACAATTGTATTGCTTATGAAAGAAGGGTCGGATGCCGCCAAATTTTGTAGGTTAAGGCTATATTTGATAAACTGTACACCCATCTAGTATTGAAAATATAAGCATTAATATGTATTTTATAGATGCAGACAGAAAGCTGATGGAGGGCAAGCTTTAGGAGCGAAGAACAGTGCTGAGTTCATGTGTGCTCTTCGAACAATTATGAAAGAAATCAATGAAGTTCTTGATGCTAAAAGTGTGAATAGTGTTGAATATATTAAAGATGAAGATATGGAAGAAATTGAGCAGCTTGCATTAGAAGGTGATCTTGTTAGAGAGGTTAATGAAGAACTAAAGGCAGAAAATGATGACGGCAGGAATGCAGTGGTAAATATTGAGGATGAAAATCTAAAAAAACTGGATAACAAATGCACACCAAAAAGACTGAGTGATGTAAGTGTTCAGACAGTCAGTGAGATTGAACATGACGTAAAAGTCAATAGAAAATGTTTAGATCGAAGTATGAATTGTTCTGACACAGACAGTGATGCAACTGAACATGTGACAGGTCATGTGACTAATGACCAGATGGCCGAAGTTCACAATAATCATCCATCCAGTGGTGGCCATTGTGGTAGTGGCAATAAGCTGTCCTACATGTACTTAGACCCAGCCGTTATAGATTATCACATGTCAACACTTAAAAAAATGGAGGCACCTATGGATAAGAGTAGTGACACTGTCATGACAGAAGTAGACACAAAGAGCAGAACTTATGAGACTGATGACATTTTAGGACTCCTTAATTCAAAAATGACTTTAGAAAGGTGTACACCTGAGCCTGATTTTGTGCGATCAAATTCTAGGGATTCTAGTTTATCAGATGGATCTAATGACGGAAATATAGATGACTCGGGGGTTGAATCGGACTGCTTTGGGGTTTCTAAAGGTAGACGGTCACTTGGGATTGTTGAAAATATGTTGGGAGTCAATAGGGGCCATAATGAGGATAGAACAAGGTTGGTGGATATGCCTGGTGTTGGACATAGGAAGAGGTTTTTGAAGGGATCAGCATCAGAACCTAGTCTTGGAAAGATGGATTGTGATCCATATGCAATGAAAAGTAAGTATAGTTTTAATGCAGTTTTCCATATTACAAGTGCTGTAAAATTCCATGCATTTTATAAGATTATTTTGAAATACAGTTGAACGTGTTTTAAGCGATCAAATAGGTGGCAGTTGAAATGGTGGTAGACTTGTGGGATAGACTTCTGAGCACATAATTATACAAAGAAAAATTTCGGACATACGGAACAAACTTCCTGGGCCCGATTTTTGAAATTCTTAATTGAATATTAAAATGCCCTACAGATATTATACTAGTATACTCCAGCTATCAGCTATAAGGAACAAGTAGACCCAAGGATTTAGTTATATACAGAGTTTACTGTATTCAGAAATTTTTCATATGGGTGTATGTTCATCTGGAAATCTTTAGCTTAAAAGGCTATCTATTTATTCAACAATTAGGATTTCCATCAACGTCAAGCAATCTCTGAAGGATAGTTACTGTACCTTTTTAAATATGTCAAGCAATGTAGGTATGTTTTTTCTTCCAGATGTAGGTAGAGGCAGAGGTGTTTTAGCAACTGAACTTGGGGCCAAAACTATTACAGACAGAGAAATCCTACAAAATACCTCGCATACACGTTCCAGCAGTGCAGAAGGAACTTGTGGTCGGGGAAGAGGCATGTTTGGAGCCCTGAGCAGTATGAAAATGCCCATAGGGAGAGGCCACATAGTTTGACTTTGTAAAAATAATTGAGATATGTTCTGTTGCAGTTTTGAACAGCCATTTTAATGTGATTAATCACATTTGTATGACTTGGTTTTTTGGTGTTATAGTTTGAAAGGAACAAACATTGAATATTGTAATGATGTAGATTGTCTTCCTCGAGAATGAGGTTTTGTGTTCAAAAGAAAAATTTCTTGAATATTATTGCTCTGTGCTCAAGGTATTGGCTTTTAGAATTAATGAAAGCTAGCTGTGCTCAGCACGGAAGTTCTTGTATGCTCAGATTATTTTTATATGCATATTAAATTTAGTTCTTTTACATGAGAATGGGTACATAAATTTCAAACACTGATATTACCATTGCAAAACCACATTAATTAGTCTGTGGGTGGGAAGTTGTAAGTTGTCTGTAGGTGGGAAGTTGTCGGTGGGTGGTGAGGTGTAAGTTATATTAGCATCAGTTTATTTTCTTGTATCCTAGCTTTTGTCATTCCAAATCTCGAATAACTGTAATTCAGGTAATTTTCTTGTGACAAACATTTCGCGATTTGTGAGCAAGACAGACTTTGCAAAAATAGCGAAAATTAAATCTTTGCAAAAATGACCCAATTTACAATATTGAGTTTTAGAAGTCTGTACTGCATTGTTTCTGTACATTGTACATATATGTGTAGATAAAGATAGTTGCATTTTGTTTCTTAAAGAGTGTAACTTCAGCTTGTCGCAGGTTTGAATTACTTTTTAGCTTGACTTTTCTGAGAAAAGGAGAGCTATCCTACATGCCCCGGCGTCGGCGTTGGTGTCACACCTTGGTTAAGATTTTCGTACCACCCCATTTTATTTCAAAAGTACATTGTATTAGAGGTATGGCTTTGAAACTTACCATACTTGTTTACCATCATAACCTCCATGTACAGACAGGAGTACAGTCAAGGTTTTTGACAGAATTATGGCCATTTTTGGACTTAGAAAGTGTATTGAGCTTGGTTAGTTTTTACCACTCACTTTGTTTAACTATTTTTTATCAATTGTGAAGAAAGCTTTGAGCTTATCGAGTCACTCTCGAGTCGGCTTCCTGGAAAAACCAGTACTGGCTTCATATGAAGAGGTACGGTCGTGACCTTGGTGGGGCTCGAACCCGCAACCTCCGGGATGAGCAGCAGACACCTACACCTCTACACCACCGCTCTCCACTTCACTTTATTTCAAAACCATTAGAGGTATTGCTTTGAAACTAACCATACTTGTTTACCATTATGACCTACATCACCAGACAAGAGTACATAACTCTGTCAAGATTTTTGACAGAATTATGCCCCTTTTTGACTTTACATTGAATATGGGTAAAATCCACTTATTGCCTTAACCCTTTGAGATATTGCTTTGAAACTTTGAATGCTTGTTTACATCATTACCCCCATCTGTAGGCAAGAGAAGGTAACTCTGTCAGGGATTTGTTTTAAAAATTAACCTTGCCCTTTATCGACTTAGAATCTTGGTTAAGTTTTTCGTACCAGTCCACTTTTTGACTAAACTGTTTGAGATATTAATTTGAAAGTTGGAATACTTGTTTACCATCATGATCCCCAAACATGGGCAGGAGAAGGTAATTCTGTCATGGATTTTATTTGAATTATGGCTCTTTTTGACTTAGAAACTCAGTTAATTTTTTCATTCTTGTCCACTTGTTGACTTAACCATTTGAGATATTACTTTGAAAGTTGGAGTACTTATGAACCATCATGAGACCTTTCTGTAAGCAAAAGAAGATAACTCTGTAAAATGTTTCTTGATTTGTTTCTTAGAAATTCCTAGTTAAAGTCTTGTGTGCCCTTAACTCAAAGTTTTGTTTTATTGGCAAGCACTAAAAAAGTCGAGCGCGCTGTCATACTGACAACTCTTGTTGTAACCTTTTGTTGTTTGGAGCATAATTCGAAAACTAAGAATGGAAATAAGTGAATCTACATTAGATGTTAAAGAATTGGCACAATGAAAAAGTGCAGTGTGGAAAAAAACACTTGTTTCATTATTGCTTAGTAATTTTGTCCAATTAAACCCAGTCTTTCATCTCCTGTTAATTACGCAAAGGTTCGATTGTGATCATGGCATAAATTATGTTGTACTGCATCGATTTCTATTGTTGTGTTATATTGTTTCATAAGAAATGTGCCATATGTTCATTATACAATGATTTCCTTAAACTTGTTACCTCGATATGTAGAACAGCGTTGTATTCCACCTTGTGCCAGGATCTGAGTTTTAGTGTTGATATTCTTGTATGACTTATATACATCATTCAGCATTTCTCCAGCCCCCATCCCCCCTCCCCCACCACACACAAACAAAAGAAGAAAATATAGTTTCAGTTCTGTTAGTCTGTTTGTTCTTCCATCACATTTTTTGCGGGAGCAAAACTAAAAAATAGTATTAAAGCTAGTTTATTCAAACTGTAAACAAAGAAATATTATAATGTTTTTTGAAATGCGTTCCAAAGTTGTAAGGCTTTGATTTTATCAATTAAAAAAATATCTGCTGTTATAAGTTTTTAGCAAACTGTAGTAAGGTTGTGATCAGGAGAAAAAAATCTACTCATTTTTAGCTCACCTGGCACAAAGTGCCTGGGTGAACTATTTTGACCACTAATCTGTCTGTCTGTTTGTCCATTATTTCCTTCAAAAGGCATGTCGTCTGTAACCACTAGGCCAATGTTGATAAAATTTGGCAAGGATGTTTCTTGCATGAAGCTCTACCAAAAGTGTACAAAGAATTCAATTCAATGCAGAACTCTTGCTATGGCAACAAATAGATAAAACTGTTAAAAAATTTGCTTCTCCTAAGCCTAGAGCTTAGAAA
Source organism: Saxidomus purpurata (assembly GCA_022818135.1). Taxonomy (NCBI): domain Eukaryota; kingdom Metazoa; phylum Mollusca; class Bivalvia; order Venerida; family Veneridae; genus Saxidomus; species Saxidomus purpurata. The sequence goes on along the minus strand of JAFMSR010000008.1, from coordinate 42,594,437 downwards.
ATTGGTTTGTGGCACTGCCTAGTGGACCTTTATCAAGATTACTCAACTTACCACTTATGGCCCAGGGGTCAAAATTGCCCCCCTCCCCCTTCCAAGTCATATGTTTAACATAGAAATATTTAATGAAACTTTGAAAAAATTCCTGTCAGGAACTGTAGGGTCTAGAGATTGGATATTTGGTATGTAATGTTTTTGTTGGACCTCTGACAAGTTTGTTCAGATTATGCTCTTGGGGTCAAAATGTGCATCGCACGAGAGGTCATACCTTTTACATAGAAATATTATCAATATGTAGTTAAACCTTAAAATCTTCTTGTCAGAAACTGTAAGGGTTATTCCAGGAAAAAATGTTTAGGAGGGGAGGAACGACCAGCAATTTTTAGGGTACCACTTATCAAATTTTGATTATTTTTTGGGCACCCCCCATAAAATTCAATTTCAATTTTACCCCAACCAAAAAAATGTTAGTGATGTTTGTTTATACTTTTAGGCTAAAATTGACCCAATCCTTTTGACCTACATTTTAGGTTTTAGAGCTACAATATACTGTACTTTTACTTCATTTTCTGTGACATAGTTGTTTACCTTGTATTACTAGTATACCCAATAGTAAAGTAGCCAGGTGAGCAATGTAGAGCCATCTTGGCCCTCTTGTTTAGCAAGTTCTGCTTTGCTACAAAGGTTGGCAGTATATAAAGCTGCAACAATTTCTTGTTTTGTTTCTATTATTAACTGTAGAAGGTTATAGCTGAAAAAGATTGTTGATTTTCTGTGGTTGGCTTTTGTGGTGCAGGAAGTATATGTGCAATGTCTTCAACCTTGTGCTATTACTATTTTTAGTAGATACTTCTTTATAGTTGGCATGAAGTATGGAAGCTGGTTTACAGCAAATATGAGATGTTTTTTATTAATAAGCTAATAATGCATTATACATTTGATAACTTTGTATGTTAAAGCTGCTTGCTCTCAGGTTTGGTGAAAAAATTAAGCACTTTAGACTCTCTGAAAATAATATATTTTACAATGAGTAGTGGATAAAGGTTCCAGTATAAGTTCCTGTAAAGTATATCTGTATATATGAAATTATACACTACCAGATTTTAAAGTGTCACAAACACTTGAAAATCCCAGTGTTACGATACAGCGTAGTCACTGTGGTGCCTTAAAACCAAACCACTAACATTTTCAATAGATTTTTGAAAAATGCTATGCCGAAATTACTTGTGATGTTGAGTCTAACATTTATGTCTACATTTTATGTTTTAATATCTCATTTTAGGGAAATATAATTTGTTCACCAGAAACTGTGGGTGAGCAGCTTTAAATCATTGTTATTATTGAAGGGGTACATGCTTCATGCGCTGAAGTGTACCAGCAGTGTATTGTTGTCTTTTGTCAACACAAACCAAAATTATGTGCTCTGACATTTAAACAAGGGTGTGTTCATGTAAATAGTATTTTTACTCATTTTCTGGATATTAAGAATATGGTATTATTCATTGCATGATGAAATAAGCAGAATGTATACATAATAATTATGTTTCTTTTTTGAGGGGTACATTTTCTTTGGCTGAAGGATGCAGCATGCCAATTACTATGTAAATGTTTTTACGTTTTTGCCTTAAACTACAATCTGTTTGAAAAGAAATCAGAGAGGGAGTTTTTCCTTTTTCTTACTGGGTACCAATACAAAGGAAGATTTATTGAGTATATAGGAGTCATCTTGCGGTCTGTGGTTGGTCGCTGGCCATGCAATCTGTTTGCCTTTTGGGTATAATTTTTGTGCTATATTGCCATGGCAACCAGACATTTGCATATAATAAAAATTGGTTTCCTTAAGGATAATTCCGAGAAATATGGTCAAAATTTACATAGTGGTTTAAAAAAAAAAAAATGAGAGAGGTTCTATAAAAGATTTCCATTTCTGCTGCCATAGCAACCAGAGTTCCGTGCTGAATGGAGTAAATTTCACAAAATATGAAGGGAAATCTGTGCCAATTGTTTTCAACTTTTAACCAGTGGTTTTGAAGAACATTTGAGAAACTTGTGGTCAGATGTATGGTGAACAGCTTGATATATGACCCAGTCAAAACTCTCGCTCTCAATTCGAGCAGGGTGTGCCATAGGAAATTAAAAAACTTTGTGGAGGAAACTTTTTCAATTTTTTTTTAAGGGATTCAAATTAAACTTCATACATTATGTCAAGACATTGCAGAGTTGTGTACCCTTATAATGTGACTATTTATGTTATTTTGTTTGACAAAGTTATTGCGGTGGTGTTTCCTCACATTCCATACATCAAAAACCTCGAAAGATGTTTAGTTGGAAATTCCTGTATTTTTTAACGATCTCACATAATCATTAAAGAATTTCTAGTCCTGCAGACACTTCTCCTATGATAGAGATAGTTGTATATACATTGTCTTTATGAACAACTAGCTGCTATAGCAGTTTTACAGTCTTTTATTATATGTTATTGTCATTTTCTAAGGCATTACAGATGTAATGTCGATTCTGATTGGTTTATGTCATTTAAATTTTCGACAGTTAAATAACGTATTTTAATACCAAAAATTAAATGATCAGCAAGATTGTATTTTAGAGCATTGCGCATTTATAGGGTTACTGTAACCGTTTAGTGATTTTAACATTTGCGACAGTACAAACGGTTTTTAATGGTCGCAAACAGTTTTAACTGCTCCGGCGAATATGCTGTTGTCTTTAAATGATTCTAACAGTTAACCCAATAGTTTTTAGTTGTTCACTATACAACAGCTGTGTTTTTTAAGCTTCTTAAAGTTGAAGTCTGTTCAGTTGAAAATGTTTGACTAAAAAGGAATTTGACATTAACAGTCAAACTCGAAAATATGTTGTCAGGACAAGCAAATGGTTTTGAGATAAGCAGGAGTTTGACATAACCATATAACAAGTTTGAGATAACAAGAACTCCTTATGTTTTTACATGTTTGTGAAAGCAATAGCTTAAATATGCTTTCATTCATTTTTGGGAATTTTCCATGATTTTATGATTGTTACTGATAGATATTTCATCACACAACGAAAAAGATAAAGGGTATTTCTCTTAATAGTCAAAGATTTTTGTTCAGTTTGCATAATTTTTTGTATGTTTTATGAATGCATTTATTATGTTTTAGTTAGTTTAGTTTTAGTTCATTTAGTTTTTCTTACTTAAGACCTTGTTTAACTCGTTAGTGTAGCTTAGTTCTTGTTTAATCTCATGTTAATACTTAGCTTTTATAAATCCTTACAAAATAGCATTTAATCATAACTGTTTCTGTGAATTCTCCCCCAACCTGTAGTATGTCATTAAGTTTATGAATAGGGTACAGTCAAACGTATGAACAAAGACCACTCTCACAAAGAAGTTAAATCAGTCTTCGTTCTGAAGTAGTCTTTATTCACAGGTATCTACACAATATTTGAACAGTGCTTGGTTTTCACCCTGTTTGTCTTTATCTGCAGGGTGATCTTTAACACAGGTTTGGCTGTATTTGTATAATTACAGGGTCTTTGGTCCTTATTCACAGGTGTTTCTGTGATAGCTTTATAGTGCAAGATTTTATCCCTACTAGTCTTTATGTACAGTTCTAAGACACGTTACTCTTGAATGAAGCCATTGCAAGTGGCAGTTCTATAGTTAAAATGTCTCTGAAGTTACAGGTCAGTGAACTTGGAAATACATAAAAATATGTGACCTGACAAGTTTTTTTTATCAAATAATTGTTAAATTTGTTTCATAGTGAAAACATTTGTTTTCAGTAGATTTAGAAGAAGTTTGCTTTGAAAAAGACAAAACAAAAACAATGGAAAATAAGTAAGGAATCTAAAATTTGATGAGAGATAAGATATCTGTCTGATATAAAATGGTTGTGAAAATAAGACCTTATATATTAAATATCTTTCAGCTACAATTTATGGTTATGTCCGGTATATGTTGTAAATATTTTCCACATGTAAGACCATACTAATTCAAGTACAAAGTTTTATGTCAGAGTTCTACATAGTGAGAAACGTTCATTTTTTTAGCTTAATTGAATCCTTTTCATCATAGTACAGGTTGGTTGTAAAATAAACCTTGTCCCATTTCTACTTGTTTGTAACTGTTGTTGACCATGATCTACTTTTTAGCTCACCGGGCACAAAGTGCCAGAGTGAGGTATTAGAATCATTCACCGTTCGGGGTCCATCCATCATTTCCCATTTCCTTCAAACAGCATCTCCTTTGAAACCATTGGGCCAATGTTGATGAAACTTTGCAGGGATGTTCTTTGCATGAAGATCCATCAGAGTTGTTCAAAAAATTCCATTCAATGCAGAACTCTGGTTGCTATGGCAACAAATAGAAAAACTTTAAAAATCTTTTCTAAAACCACAAGGCCGTATTAATAGAGCTTAGATTTTTAGCATGTGGCATTGTCTAGTGGACCTCTACCAAGGTTGTTCAAATTATGACCCCCGGGTCAAAATTGACCCCACTTGGGGGTCACTTGATATTACATAGACTTAATAGGAAAAACATGAAAAATCTTCTTCTCTGAAACCACAAGGCCTAGAGATTAGATATTTGGCATGTAGCATTGTCTAGTGGACCTCTACCAAGATTGTTCAAATCATGACCCCTGGTCAAAATTAACCCTTCCCAGGAGGGTGGGAGGTCATTTGATTTCACATAGGCTTACCAGTATATAGGTTAAACTTTAAAAAAACAAACCACATTGACAGGCAGAGATATAGATATTTGGAATGTTACTAAGCATTGAGTAATTGAACTCTAGGAATTATGTTAGAATCACAACCCCTTGTACTATAGTCAATGGTAGTCAGGTGGGCGATATAGGGCCATCATGGCCCTCTTGTTTTTAACTGTTGAAGACCATGATCTACTTTTTTCACCAGTGCAGACCATGATGTACTTTTTAGCTTGACTATTCGAAGAATAAGGAGAGCTATCCTAGTCACCCGAGCGTCGGCGTAACCACTTATGTTAAAGTTTGCGTACCACCTCAAATATTTTCAAAGTCCATTGACATCTGGCTTTGAAACTTTGCACGCTTGTTCACCATCATGCCCCCAACCTGTACACAGGAGGAGGTAACTCTATCAAGCATTTTGACAAAATTATGCCCCTTTTTCGACTTAAAATTTACGTTAAAGTTTGCGTACCACCTCAAATATTTTCAAAGTCCATTGACATATGGCTTTGAAACTTTGCACGCTTGTTCACCATCATGCCCCCAACCTGTACACAGGAGGAGGTCACTGTATCAAGCATTTTGACAGAATTATGCCCCTTTTTCGACTTAGAATTTACGTTAAAGTTTGCATACCACCTCAAATATTTTCAAAGTCCATTGACATCTGGCTTTGAAACTTTGCACGCTTGTTCACCATCATGCCTTCAACCTGTGTACAGGAGGAGGTCACTGTATCAAGCATTTTGACAGAATTATGCCCCTTTTTTGACTTAGAATTTACGTTAAAGTTTGCATACCACCTCAAATATTTTCCAATTCAATTGTCATCTGGCTTTGAAACTTTGCACACTTGTTCACCATCATGCCCCCAACCTGTACACAGGAGGAGGTAACTCTATCAAGCCTTTTGACAGAATTATGCCCCTTTTTCGACTTAGAATTTACGTTAAAGTTTACAAACCACCTCAGATAATTTCAAAGTCCATCGACATATGGCTTTGAAACTTTGCACACTTGTTCACCATCATGATCTCAACCTGTGTACAGGAGGAGGTCACTGTATCAAGCTTTTTTACAATATTATGCCCCTTTTTTTACTTAGAACTTACGTTAAAGTTTGCGTACTACCTCAGATATTTTCAAAGTCCATTGACATATGCCTTTCAAACTTTGCACACTTGTTCACCATCATGATCCGAACCTGTGTACAGGAGGAGGTAACTGTATCAAGCATTTTGACATAATTATCCCCTTTAGAGACTCATTTACAGTCAGGATGGATATTATTTTATATTGTCAATCACTGAGAATAGTCGAGCACGCTGTCAACTGAGAGCTCTTGTTTTAACTGGTGTAGACCATGGTCTACCTCTTTCAACCAGTCCATGCAGTGTAGTTATGGGCTACATTGCACTAGTACTCTTTTACAGTTGTTAGATTTTTGTAGAGAGATTACATAAACTATATATTTACACTGCTTAAATGTTGACTAGGCAAGTTGGATATATAGCAAAATTAAGTAATGCAAAGTAAGTTGCAATACAATTTTGTTCTTTTGTTAGGTATAGCCTTTAGAAAGTATCTTTAGTTCGTTTTTATTGCTTGAATTTTTTGTTAACTGCTGCACAGCATTTCATGTTATAAAGAGATAGGTTTTCTTTAAAATGTGCATATAAATGCTCTTGAATGGTGCTAAATGTCAGTTTAACATTGTACATGTATAGACAGTGAAACACTCACAGAAACTTAAACCTTATCAGCATCATCATCATGATCAGTTCATAACTACTGCAGTCTGTTTTTATACAAAATATTTGGACTGTTGCCAGTAAAATTTTAACTTGTCAAACTTTTTCACATTTCAGGACAGTAGGGTATTAAAATTTACAGTTGTGTTTATTCTCTGAACCATTTTATAAATGTACATTTGTATCAAAATTGAACAGTATTTGCTCAATTTTCAGCTTTTTTAAATACATTATATCCAGGAAAATCTTGTTTGTTTTCTTTCAACATTTATAATGATAATAACTGTTGTATAATAATACTCATTTAAAGTCACAAGGTACAATTAGCAACAAGCATAAGCTCATTGCGGGCTTTTGAATTGCCTGCACTTGTTGGTGTATGGTGGCCTTACTGTGGGAGGAAACCATGGAAACCCACCTGTCCAATCTTGTGATCACGTACATGTGTACCATCTCCCATACTTCCCAGGATTGGGATTGAACCTGTGTTGTATTGATGAGAAACGAGTGTGCTAACGGAGCAGTCAGAGCTGAATACTTCTACCCTTCCTGTGTAAAATCAACAGTGTTTCTTCCACAGCTAGAGATAGCTTGTATATCAACGTAGCATTTTTAGCTTACTTGAGCACGAAGTTTCAAATTGGCATTGCTGGCAAACACAGTCACATTAGCAAGCTGTTCCGATAGTCTATGGTGATTTTGCTACCTTCTTGCATTAACTTAGTTAGAACTTTGAGAATAGAGATTCTCAATTTCTATGAAAAAAGCAAAATCTCAAATATTCATGAAACATAGCTGGTCAGTTTGTCTTGCTGTGTCATTTAATAAAACAAAATTATACAGATATGCACAAACACCTTTTATTGTTGCATTTCAGTTCATTATAATAATGCTATTTTATACATGTAATACTTTAGATACAATGTAAACTCTAACATCAGATTGTCTGACATGATTTGACTTGGCTCTTTGGTTGATTCAATAAACACATTTTGGCGAGATCTATTATATCACAACAACAGAAAACTAACGACTGACCAGTGAGAATCTATTTGTAGACCTTGAAATAACATCTGATACTCATTCCATGTGGACCGAGAACAAGAAATAAAGTTCATTTAGGATGATATAACAGTGACTTCATAGATATATGTATAAACAAAGGAATTGCCTGAACAGGTGGATCATTCAGGCATAGGAAAGATTTAATCCTTATATAATGCAATTGGATTCACAAAATACTGTAAATCATCAAACTTTCACAATAACTTTATTTTCGTGTTTTTTTGCTAGAGCACTTGTTTGCAAATTTATCATCTCACTAATTCAAAGCTCTCACGAAATTAACGATTTCCAGATATACGGGATCACTTGTTCGGAAATTCATGGTCTTAATCAGAAATCGCAAACATTTTTTGTCTCGCGAATTCAAAGTGTTTTACAGTAATATTAGACTTTTATCCTGTGTCACTGTCACATCCTAAATGATCTGTATACTGACAGGGGCTTCATTTCAAACTTTTCATCTCAACAATCTCTCTCAATACTTTAATCAATCCAAGTAAATTATTTTAAATATTAGTATTACCCTGTAAATCAGTAAGAATTTATAACAACACTTAAACAAAGTATCACTTGCTTTAACTTTATCGAGCTTTAAATAAAATGGAACAAATAAAACAAAACAGTTGTATAGTAATGTTACCATTAGATATACATTCATTTGTAAATTAAAGTCAGTATATGGCCTAAAAATAATAAAACTTTTCTCTGATTGGCTCAGCACATTCCAACACTTGTGGCTTTTGATTGGTGAAATAAGCTATATTATAGCCAATCATCTGCAGCTGCTCCAAAGAATGTTTTTGCAATTATAGAAACAAATTGAAAGAGAGTAACTTCAATAGCACAACCAGTCAGGATCTTTGAGCAACACTCAAATATAGACAAAACAAAACCATGGTAAAAATTGACTGCTCATTCAAAATAGTTGAAATAAAAACCAACTGGTTTTAAAAAATCTAAAAGATGACATGTTGTTAAATGTATCTTGCATAACGCATTTGAATAAGAGCAGAAAGTTTAATACACAGAAACAATTTGGCACATGATGATGTCAATTTTTTGGTACACTATACCTCCTTTGTATACTGCCAAACACATTGTTAGACTGAGATTTCACCTCGACATACATAAACATATTCATGATACATGTCTCATATTTTAGCCCTTTAATATGAAAAATACATCCATGATTATTAGAGCTAACATCAATAGTGTGGATACATAATTATGTAATAGACTTGAGCTTTCTATGACAGTTCCCTTTACAAGCTCTAACTAACATTTTGACCTATATGAATTAATCTAATGACTTAAAACTGGCAGTCTGAATTTATTAATGGATTGTCAAAAGCAATAGATGGCTTTTAGCAATTTGAAAGCTTTACTTTCCTTTGCCCTTTTTACGTCTATATTAATATCTGAGACTTATTTATTGATATAACCATCTCGGAATGGTTCAGTCTCAACCAATGGAAGCCCATTGCTAAACTACATAACATAAACTTGTTCAAATAACAAATTAGGCACCATGTATGAATGCCAACCTCTAGAGTGATATCTTTTATACTACTAGATCTACATTTGGGTTGGTGACCGCTGTTGCAACTAGATTAACCTCTGGGGGTTGTTGACTCGCACAGGTCTCACTAATTTCTCATTTGATTACTGTAATCTCATTTAAAGGAACAGACTAGCACATCACACGTGAGATCTTACCACATTAAAATCTCTTTAAATAGTACATCACAAAATAATGTCACATCACAGATATAAAATCATATCACAGATGTAACAAGGAATCTGGTACTGGTAAGATTGCTGCTAATAAGCCCAGCCACAATAATTATGTTGTACTTTCAGCTACTGTTGTGAAGTTATTGTTCAATTTTCACCATAGTTATTACCCATTTTTTAACAATAAAACCAAGAGCTGTCTGATGACAAAACGATCAAGTATTATCAACGCTTTTATAGTAAAATTGGAAGCATTTTTTTCAAACATATTTGTTCGTAGACAGGTAAATTTACTGTATTACAAGACACGTAACAGTAGCCAAACCTTCACACAAGTTGACAGTCACGATCGGAGATACTGGACTTATAATATTTAACCAATGCCAACACCTGGGTGAGTACAATTATTATAATTCTACATATTCTTTCCAATAGCCAAGCTAAAATAATCACAGAATGGCTATCCATACCAAAAATAAGTAAATTGCTTAGCTGTCAAAAACCATCTTAGATATTCTCGACATTGAAGCAAGTTTGATATTGCAAGATATGTGCAAACATTACTTCATAGTAATCAAAAAACATGAAAGACATTAAATACAAAATGTACCACTAGTTTTTTCACTCCAAAATTTTACACACAAATAGTTGCATGGCTATAGCTGTAGTTTTGTGAAAGATACAGGCATAAACATAAATGTACAGATTCTTTACATTCTCTAACAAAACATAATACTAAAAACATAATAAAGCAAGAAATGAAAGCGAATATAAGATGTGAAATTTCAGATCAATTTCTGTATATTACAGAATATTTTAATATGAAAGTCTGTTGATCCCATATACAGTCAAACCTGTGAACAAAGACCACTGTTGGTAAGCTACATACAGATGTATAATACAGATGTTTGTGATCTTTGTTTACAGGTGGTATTTATTCACATTTTTTTCTACTATAGATGAATAGTGCACTGTGATCTCCCTGCTGGTTTTTATTCACAGGGTGGTCTAAATTCAAAGGCCATCTTTAACACAGGTTTGACTGTATAGAAACATTTCAAACACCCAATGGACGGTCTTTGGCTTTTATAAATCCCAATGGCTTCCGTACTCCAGTGACAATCTGTTTCTGAATACACACATCAGAGCACTACTAACACCATGTCAATGATATGTCTGGTAAAATACAGAATAGAAGTAACAACACATCACAGAAATTTGTCCGCTGTATATCCTAGCCATTTTTTTGTTGTCTCATATGCCAGAAACAAAGCACCGGTTGCTGGAAACGTACGTAATACTGTTGGGCCAAGTCCTTTATATAAGGCCCCAAAACCTGTAAAATATATAAACACTACAATAAGTAACCATTTCAGGATGCATCTCTTTAAAAAAATATTCAGTAATTTAAAGAGATACTTACTTATTTAGTGTCTAGTGTCAAAAATGATACAAATAAAAAAAATATGTTTTTCTTGCTGAAGAATGATCCTAATTCTACTGGTTTCTTTGAGAAAAAAATTTCTTGGCAATTATTGCCCTTTTAGCAGAATTTCAGTTATCTGAGTAAAGATGATTTTGGCTAATTGACAAGTTAACGTAGCCATAACTGTGCTGAAAAAAGTTATCAAACCAACAAAGTTAAAACAAACAAGGAAATGCTAAATTTCTTAATTCTAAGGAAATAAAATGGAACCTAAGGAAATGAAATGGAAACTAACTTTTGCTTCTTTCAAAAAAGTACATCTCTATAGTCTTTACCTTTTATTCTATAATTTAACTATTTAAAAAGCCCTCCCTAAAACTGGTGTCAAATTAAACTAGAGTTATCACTAAATGTGATTAATACCCCCGAAAGACTGCTTTATAAACTGAGGAAGTTCGTAGTAACAGAATACCTTGCAAAAAAAACACTAAAATAGAGATATTGTTCTTGGCAATAACTCTGTAATTAGTCAAGATAGAGTTATGGTTCTTGTACACTGCACTTTTTCTCATTGTGCTGGACCACTATATGAAGTTGTATTGCATTCCAACCCTTAGTTTTCAAGTTATGCTCTGCGACAAGGAAAAGTAAAAATGGGCAATAACTCTGTAAATACTCAAGATAGAGTTATGGTTCTTGTACACTGCACTTCCTCTCATTGTGCTAGACAATTGTATGAAGTTGTATTGAATTCCAACCAGCAGTTTTCTAGTAATGCTCCGGACAAGGAAAATTAACAAAGGGCAATAACTCTGTAATGAGTTCAGAAAGAGTTATGGTTCCTGTGCACTGCACTTCCTCTCAATATACTTGACCATTGTATGAAGTTGTATTGAATTCCAACTAGAAGTTATCAAGTAATGCTTCGGACAAGGAAAAGTAACAAAGGGCAATAACTCTGTAAATACTCAAGATAGAATTATGGTTCTTGTACACTGCACTTCCTCTCATTGTGCTAGACCATTGTATGAAGTTATATTGAATTCCAACCAGCAGTTTTCAAGTAATGCTCTGGACAAGGAAAAGCAACAAAGGGCAATAACTCTGTAATTATTATAGATAGAGTTATGGTTCTTATGCACTGCACTTCCTCTTATTGTGCTTGATCATTGTATGAAGTTGTTTTGAATTACAACCAGTAGTTTTCAAGTTATGCTCCGGACAAGGAAAAGTAACAAAGGGCAATAACTCTGTAATGAGTCAAGAAAGAGTTATGGTTCCTATGCACTGCACTTCCTCTCAATGTATTTGACCATTTTATGAAGTTGTATTGAATTCTAACCGGAAGTTTTCAAGTTATAGCTCCGGACAAGAAAATGTAACAAAGGGCAATAACTGTGTAATTATTATAGATAGAGTTATGAATCTTATGCACTGCACTTCCTCTTATTGTGCTTGATCATTGTATGAAGTTGTTTTGAATTCCAACCAGTAGTTTTCAAGTTATGCTCTGGACAAGGAAAATGCAACACCCCCTGACCCTGACGACCGCCCAAGCCGACCAAGAGTACCGACCACAGGTGCCCTATATCCCCCAAACTCTGGTAAAATTAAAAAAAAAAAAAACCCATGTCCAAAAAGAGGTCACAGTCTGTTGTTCTTGTGCTCAATAAATGTGCTATGTAATTTTAAAATCCTTCCATGCATGACAGAGTAACCATGCAACGTTTTCCATACTTTAAACACTAAGTGTGACCTTGACCTTTGAGGGGGACTGGTTTGCACACAATCGCTTCATGGAGCCATTTGTGAAGTTATTTTAAAATCCTTCAAAGCATTAAAGTTATAGTCCGGACAAGCAAATGTTGCAATATACAGAATTCCATTACCTATAAACTCTAAGTGTGACCTTGACCTTTGTGGTAGGGACGTGGCGTCTTGCACGCGACACGTCGTCTTGATGTGCTAGACATTTGTGCCAAGTTATTTTAAAATCCTTCAATGCATGACAAAGTTACAGTCCGGACACGAATGTGTGCATATATGCATATATAGAGGAATCCGTTACCTTCAAACTCTAAGTGTGACCTTGACCTTTGAGCTAGGGACGTGGGTCTTGTACGAGACATGTCATCTTGATGTGCTACACATTTGTGCCAAATTATTTTAAAATCCTTCAATGCATGACAAAGTTACAGTCCGGACACTAATGTGTGCATATATGCATATATAGAGGAATCCATTACCTTCAAACTCTAAGTATGACCTTGACCTTTGAGCTAGGGAGTACCCCGACAAATCGCCTTGATGTGCTAGACATTTGTGCCAAGTTATTTTAAAATCCTTCAAATGCATGACAAAGTTATAGTCCGGACAGAATGTGTGCAAATATAGAGGATTCCATAACCTTCATACCCAAGTGTGACTTTTGACCTTTGAGGGAGGGATGTGGGTCTTGCACGCGACACGTTGTCTTGATGTGCTTGACATGTGTGCCAAGTTTTTAAAATCCTTCGATGCAGACGAGTTTAAGTCAAAACGAATTGTAAGTGGGGCGAGGGAGAAAGAAAAAAAAAAAAACGATTTTAATATGCCGCCCTTCGGGGGCATAAAAAATATTTGCACGCTTTATTACTTAACCCAAAAGTTTAAGCTATACATTCCAGTCATTAACACTTTATCAGTAAACATTCGCAATAAAATCTCTAAGTCAAAATAATATAGAGAATAGTACATAAAAAATACTAAAATATCACCTTCTTCTTTGAAAATTTGTTTCAGTACAGCTCTAAAGGTTGGCTCCACTGTTCCTGCAGTACTTGCCACCTGTACACGGGACTTTACAACATCAGCTGGAAATATGGCCGTCCAGAGTGCCACACCACCAACACCACCGGAGATTATTGTCCTTACAGGCCCTGTAGTTAATAAAAGTTATTTTTGTATTTGTTTAAATAATATGTTTAAAAGTTGATATACCAGAATCAACTCAAGAATATACAATCCTGTCTATTAGCTACCTGTTCCGATATTCCAAAAATATTTATTTTAAAAGCTTCTGGCTGCCAGTTCTTTGAATTCTCAGAATAGGTCAATAGATCATTAAATTGGGAGATGAAAATGACAAAAACATTTTGCAATTAACAGTAGCTGTTGTTTGACAAGCAGGTTCAGTGAGCAGAGAAGTAACTTTATAAATGTAGATGCAACTTAAAGCTGCTCGCCCTAAAATTTTGGTGAAAAACAAAGTTCTTCAAACTCTCCGAAATTATATTTTAGAGCCACTCATCAAATAAAAACGTCCCAGTATAAGTTCCTGTAGAGTATTTCTGTATTTTTGACATTATACACTACCAAATTATGAAGCTTTGCAAATGCTTTTGAAATTCCAATATAAGCATACAGTGTAGAGGTGCCAGCAATTGGCTTAGCTCACCAAAATTTTCAACAGATTTTCTCAAATTGCTGATTGCTGTGTTCTTGATTCTAGCCATAACTTTTACATTTTATGTTTTATTATACCTGTGCACAATTGTTTGAATGATATAAGTGTCAGTTAAACAAACCTATTTCATCTTTGTTTTTTCCTGCTGGTGTTAACAGGTGCCTTGAGACTTCATACCCTCCAAAGAAAAACACGTACCCTGGAATCTCTCTCATGAAGGTAGCTGTGAGACCCTTAAACAGGCCCCTAATACCTTCCTGTTTTAAAATCTCTTTCGTCAAACCAAATGGACCTCTGAAAGACATACAAGTAACCATATTTCTAAACCCACAAACTGCATTTTTAAAATATTTTGATGGATCAGGAGCTCTGAGACAATGAATATCCTAAAATGGTAGAACAAAATTGTGACTAACAGCGATAAAAATACTGATGAACAAAAGTGACGAGCTGAAAAACAACATTCAACTCCTTTGAAATTGGAAAGAACGCAAGACACTTCTACGAATATTGCCCAATAGTAATGGAAATCTGCTACTGTAAATTTACAGTATTTAAATACTGTTCAACAAATAATTACTGCTATCTTTGTAACTATACCTATTTCATTTAAAGCAATAAATTCTATGTTTGATCTGAAGATAAAATATAAATTAAAAGCATATTTACAGTATATCTATCAGCTTTTCAGTAACTATATATGCTTGATTTATCATACTGAATATAAACATTCTTTTTCCTGATATTTTTCCCCTACTGCATGGCAAGCCATGCTAGATATTTCTTTAAGATAAAACCTTAAGTTAGACATTTAATACCCACATTTTTAATCTTTCCATTCCACCTTCAAGTTTACCTAGAGATGCCATCTCCCTCATAGCCTGCAGACGACACTTTACAAGTTCCGTCGGACACAAAGTGAATGAAGAGAAGAAAGCTGCACACCCTCCTGACAGGGCGTTCTCCAGAGGATTCAGATGGTGTGTGCTGTCCTTACTCACTAAATGTGCCATCCCTTTTTGGCAAATTCCATAAAACATGAAAAGTACGGAGTTTTCAGCTATATTTGCAGCTAATGCTGGCACTGTACCAGCATAGAGTCCTCTGGCTATACCATCTTGCTTGTATGTTTTGACAAAGCAGTCTAAGGCATTTTTATACAGGGAAGGAAATGTCTGCATTTTAACTTTCACTGTGTCCAGTGACTGGCCTACATAAACTGATGCAATACCCCCTGAAATTAGAAATATCTGACATAATTACAATGTAACTACAGTAAAGTTCCTGTAACAATGTGTAATAAGACCACCTTTTGGATCAGCATAAAGTGGTCTTAATATCGAAATGGTCTCGTCATCGCAACGTTTTATTATGAAATGGGCATTTTGGTTCAGAAATCTTTGGTCTTAATATCAAGAGCAGTCTTAATAGCGGAACTTTATTGTACAGGGTGTTTCACAATATCTGTTACCATTACAAACTACTATAAAAGATACATATAATGAATAATGCAGTCATGTCATATATCATTTTGAAGGAGACAGAATAAAGTTTAGTAATATATTTATTATAGTAAACTTGAACATGTTCGCAAAGGTTTAATTTTCACATTTTGGCAGAAGATGCGGTAAATTCTAAGAAAACTTGAATATATTTACTCTTTGATACAAGACCAATAAAACAGCTACTTTTAAATTGGCATATATATATATATTCATTATAAAGAATAATAAACCTCAAGTAAGAAGCCACCTGCTTTAAATAAAAACTGTTGTTTGTATCCTTTCGTTAAACTGCTTATCTGCTGTAAAATTTAAAAGCAACATGTACAAATACTTTGAAAGAGTTAATGGCAGTGTATATTATGTACATTGTATATGCATGCACATTATATAATTTTGCATTTTAGTCTCACCCATTGTTCCCCCTGCAAAATCAATGATGCCATCTATTACAGGATTTCTTTTATAAACAACCCTCTCTGATGTTGGCAAGTGTTCTCCGAGTGGTACCGTCTCAATCACAGGGAATGGTGATGAATCTGATGTCATGGCTGCTTACTGATAGGACTGTACACTTTGAAACAGATGTGCTTGATTTGCTAAATGAATTAAGATAAACAAAGAGATGTTTGAAAAACACATAATTTTTATGCACTCAAGTATATGCAATGCAAGAATTTTATAGCATTAACTTTAGTAATAAATCAAGTTAAATTTTAAGGTTTTTATATGCAAGAGCACTGTGACCTGAAACTTTGACCTAGTGGCCCCAAAGTCATTAGGGGTCATCTTCTCTTCATAAGCTTTACTCCTAGCAACTTTGATGACCACAGCTCAATGCATTCTTGAGTTAATGAGTGCACGGTGATCTTGACCCAGCATCGTCAAAGTCAGTAGAGAGTGTCTGCACTATTTAAACTATAATCACTAGCAAATTGAACATAACATTTTCAGGCTATTGAGTGGAAACATTTTTTTTTTAATGCAAGGTCACTATGACCTTGACCTTTGACCTAAAAATTAAAGGGTTAATTTATTGACCAGACCCAATTTCCCTACCAAGTTAGTAAGTATAAGACCTCTGGGTTAAAGCTTACTCGAAGTATTGAGAAAGAATGTTTTTCAAATGCAAGGTTACTGTGACCTTACTGTGACCTTGACCTTTGACCCAGTGAACTAAAAATCTAAAAGGTTCATGTACTGTCCATGACCAATGCTCCTACTACCTTTGAGACCTAAGGGTCAAAGCCTTCTCAAATTAACAAGAGGAAGCAGTTTTTAGCTTTTAGTCCATCCTCAAAATGGATAGGGGTCATCTACTAGTCATTTTCCAACACATTTACCAGGTTTGAGAATCCTAAGAATTTGAAACTGTACCTATACTGTTGTCGGTTCAAAAGCTTGATAAGCGCTTATGTTTCACTTTGCTTGTCTTGCAGACTTACAATTGAACTTATAATTACCTTGCAGTACCTACTTAGTCCAACTAATTGTACGTGCGTCGAGATATTGTGTTATTCTTTGTATGGGCAATATCTCTCCTGACCCAAAACGAAAATATCTCAGAATTTGCTCAAGACGTAACTTATATATTTTGACTAGTACCTTAATTGAAGCAAACTGAAAATAGATATTCTTGGAAGAAGTCTTGTGTGTGTGTGATATGGATCCTACACTGGCTTCTTGTGCTTAGTATAGAAAACTTGTTTCTCAACCTAAATGGCATTCAGATGTATCTTCAAATAGTTGAATTCTTACAACACTATATAACAGTCTAAGCCAAGTACAGTTATTTGTTGTTATTTGTTCATTTTAATTCTTAATCATTTGTTCATTTAAAAAATAATGCCTATTTCAACCTATCATCATAACAGTTTCAGTACATGTTCAATGCATGTTCTTAATATTTCAATGTGTGATATTGCTTGAGATTGGACGATTCAATGTTTATCCGACTTCTGTACAACTTTGAACTGTTATACCGGTGACATCTATATAAAGCTGAACGAAAAAGGAAGAATACCTGTTATTACACAAAAAGCTTACATTTATTTCTACTTAGTATTTGTTGTAACAATTTGTAGCCGCTATATAAGCTAAAAACCGTGAAAAGATATTCGTGTCTAATTGGCAGCTACAATGTCAACTTTCCTGGTACCTCGCTTACGCTTAGAGACTGATGTCGACGCCGGGAGAAAGAAACACACCTCCAAAAGTTTGATATTTGATTGGTGAATTCCAAGGTCAGTATTGAGCTGGTTATAATGTAGTAAATTTCCTGTGATTTATGGATGTTACAGTCTGTCCCAACCAATCAAATTTCGAATATGCCCCAGATGCACGGGTCATCAAAATAAAATATATCAGCATCATTGGAAAATGAATATCTCCAGACGCTTTTTCATTTTATATTAATTTGATAGAATTTGTATGTGGCAAAATATATTGGACACGATTCAATTACTATTAATGAAGAACACCCAAGCCTGAAGTATATAAAAAGGCCACTGGTCATGGTGGTATCTCTTCTAGACTAGTTAAATTGGCAAAACCCTCTGTTGCTCAGCCTATCACAAGTATGATAAACAAAACCCCATCTACATCTTTTTTTCCAGAAGATTTAAAAATAGCACAGGTTGCCCCAATTCATAAGAAAAATAGTACATGTACATTGGATAAAGGCAACTATAGACCTGTAAGTCTTCTTCCAGTCATATCTAAAATATATGAAAGGGCCATTAACTATCAACTATCGGAATTTTTTAACAGTCATTCTAATAATCTTCTTATCAACTTTTCGGCCAGGTCATGACTGTCAGAGCACTTTGTTAAAGTAGCGGAAGATTGGAAACAAGCCCTTGATGATAACAGGATTTATTATATTATTGTATATACGATCCCTGATGATAATGAATATGTGGCTGCCATATTGCATTCGAGTACCTCCCTCATACTCTGCTTCTGCTGAAACTTAAATACTACGGAATATGAGAATCTGCATTAAACCTGATAAAAAGTTATCTTTCAAATAGAAAACAGTGCGTAAAAATTGGTCAAATCACAAGCAGTTTCAGTCAAATCTATAAAGGGGTTCCTCAAGGTTCCATACTTGGACCAATACTATATTTATAAATGACATTTTTATGCCCCCGAAGGGAGGCATATTAAAATCGCACCGTCCGCCTGTCCGTCCGTCCGTCTGTGCGTCCCTACTTACAAATTCGTGTCCGGACTGTAACTCTGTCAGGCATTAAAGGATTTTAAAATAACTTGGCACACATGTCTAGCACATCAAGACGACGTGTCGCGTGCAAGACCCACATCCCTACCTCAAAGGTCAAGGTCACACTTGGAGTATGAAGGTTATGGATTCCTCTATATATGCACACATTCGTGTCCGGACTGTAACTTTGCATGCATTGAAGGATTTTAAAATAACTTGGCACAAATGTCTAGCACATCAAGACGAGGTGTCGCGTGCAAGACCCATGTCCCTAGCTCTAAGGTCAAGGTCATACTTAGAGTTTGAATGTACAATGTAATGGATTCCTCTATATATGCATATATGCACACATTCGTGTCCGGATTGTAACTTTGTCATGCATTGAAGGATTTTAAAATAACTTGGCACAAATGTCTAGCACATCAAGGCGACGTGTCGCGTGCAAGACCCACGTCCCTACCTCAAAGGTCAAGGTCACTAGGTTTGAAGGTATGGTTCCTCTATATATGCATTATGCCCCTTTCGTGTCCGGACTGTAACTTTGCATGCATTGAAGGTTTTAAAATAACGGCACAAATGCAGCAACAAGACGAGTGTCGCGTGCAAGACCCATGTCCCTAGCTCAAAGGTCAAGGTCATACTTAGAGTTTGAATGTACAATGTAATGGATTCCTCTATATATGCATATATGCACACATTCGTGTCCGGACTGTAACTTTGTCATGCATTGAAGGATTTTAAAATAACTTGGCACAAATGTCTAGCACATCAAGGCGACGTGTCGCGTGCAAGACCCACGTCCCTACCTCAAAGGTCAAGGTCATACTTAGAGTTTGAAGGTAATGGATTCCTCTATATATGCATATATGCACCCTTTCGTGTCCGGACTGTAACTTTGCATGCATTGAAGGATTTTAAAATAACTTGGCACAAATGTCTAGCAAATCAAGACGACGTGTCGCGTGCAAGACCCATGTCCCTAGCTCAAAGGTCAAGGTCATACTTAGAGTTTGAAGGTAATGGATTCCTCTATATATGCATATATGCACACATTCGTGTCCGGACTGTAACTTTGTCATGAATTGAAGGATTTTAAAATAATTTGACACAAATGTCTAGCACATCAAGATGACGTGTCGCGTGCAAGACCCACACCCCTACCGCAAAGGTCAAGGTCACACTTACAGTTTATAGGTAATGGATCCTGTATATATGCATACATTTGTGTCCGGACTATAACTTTATCATGCTTTGAAGGATTTTGAAATAACTTGGCACAAATGTCTAGCACATCAAGCGGATGTGTCGCGTGCAAGACCCAAGTCCCTACCTCAAAGGTCAAGGTCACACTTTCAAGCTACAGCAGTAGGAAAGAAAACTAAAGATAAAATATTGTATTTAAATTAGACAACAATGAAATCGTTTGTGAAGAAGGAGTAAATTTGCTTGGCGTAACTTTAGATTTCAAACTTAAATTTCATTCTCACATATCTAAGATTTGCAAAAAGGCATCCAGACAACCCAATGTAATAAAACGAATTGGTAGAAATCTGGTAGAAATCTGTGTAAATTAGGTAAATTAAATTCCTGTCCAATTTTAACTAGACACTTCTGTTGGGAAACATACACTAAAAAAATTGAGAAAATCCAAGAACGGGCATTCATCTATGATGATTATGAGTCTGACAACATTTCTCTTCTATTTAGGTCTAAACTACCCACTTTGGAGCTGCGAAGAATGAGGACTATAGCTCTTGAAGTTCATAACATAATTAACAAACAAGGTCCAGAATACCTTCATGACTTAGTAACGATAAAAGGCAACAGTTATCATTTTAGGTACACAAATACGGCAAAACTTCCTCAGGTAAATACATCAAACTATGGTAGCAGATCTTCCCGTTCCAGTGCTCCAAAACTATGGAATTCGCTTCCGCAGCATTTTAGAGATGAAAATAATTTTTCTCACTTCAGAAGCTTGATTAATCCCATGGGACGGAGAGGTTTGCTCCTGCTCTTTTTGTTCATAGAAACATAACAGTTATTTATTTATTTATCTATATATTTGAGTTGCAGCCTATTTTCAGTTTCAGTTCTGTCGTTCTTCTTCAGAACCTTTATGTATTCATTTGTTATTTTGTGTAAGCTACTTTGCATCAGGAACCGTCTATAACGGTTATAGAGTATTCCTGTTTGCATGCAATCAGTTTGCTTTTGCTTTTGTTCATTATGCCATACCCTGTCTCATGTGTCTGCATTGTGCCTGTTATGTCTTTTTATTGTGAGGAAGTCGCTCACAGTTCTTCACAAATCTGATTTTGGGGGATAAATGTTTTTATATTTTTTTTATCGGTCGCACTTTAATTTTGTGTTTCTTTTGTAATTCAGAGTTTTATTCCCCCCTTTTATGGCAGTTTTTTGACCTACATTGTAGGACACGATCAGCAAACTCAACACATCTTTTAATATCCGTCTTATAGTATATGTAGTTTGCTATGCTGTATTGCTTAGGACCCAGCATATGCGGCGTACATCACACTACTG
The DNA here is from genome assembly GCA_022818135.1 of Saxidomus purpurata. Classification (NCBI taxonomy): domain Eukaryota; kingdom Metazoa; phylum Mollusca; class Bivalvia; order Venerida; family Veneridae; genus Saxidomus; species Saxidomus purpurata. The sequence continues at coordinate 42,573,035 of JAFMSR010000008.1, read as the reverse complement.
ATTAGCCGGAAAGTACAGTTACGGTTACCTCCCCTTTTCATAAATAATACGCGGGAAGACATAGTCATTAAATGAGTTTGCTACGGTTTTGATAGGCCCAAAGAAGTATTTATCCATTCGATCTATTTCATAGGATGCTATAAAGTGCGACTGTGTAATGTTTTTTTTTATAAAGTATTTCTAACGATTATGTGTTAAATTGTTGTTTTGATATTCGGATATGTCTGCGTATTTCGGATATAATTCTGATTAAGTTATTCCTATATTTTACTTGACGATTGTATATTATACAAAGTGTATTATAATTGTTGAAAGACACGAATGAACATCAATCTCCAGTCTGGCCTTTCAGTTATTCATACCACATTCGATATACGGCAGACATATTAGTAAAAATAACTAATTGATGTCTTGAGCAAATTCTGAGATACTTTCCTTTTGGTTCAGAATCTTGCTACAAGTTCAATATCTTGCAGAGAAGAGAAATTGCCCATACAAAAATAACATAATATCTCAACTCACATATAAGTAGTTGGACTATTTATGTCTCACACATTGAATATTTAATTGGGAGACAAATTGTTTCTGCTATGGATGTCTGGCTGTCTGTCCCCTCCAGACGTTCCTCTGTCTGTCTGGCAAATTTGTGTCCTCTCCATATCTCCTAAACCCCTCGAAGGATTTTCATGTAACATTGGTCAGATGTTCTCCTCAGCTAGGCTATGTGCAGAACCCATGAACCAACCCCGCCGGCTCAAGGTCAATGTCATTGTTCAAGGTCAAAGGTTCCAGCCTTGCATTTCATGTCTACTCTGTATCTCCTAAACCCCTGGAAGGATATTCATGAAAATTGGGTCAGATGATCACCAAAGCAACGCAATGTGTAGAACTTGTAAACCAATCGCACCTGTTCAAGGTCAAGGTCACAGTTAGAGATCAAAAGTCATATGACTATATTTCGTGTCCGCTCCGTTAATATCTCTTGAACTCCCAGAAGGATTTTAAAATAACTCTTCATCAATGTGCACAGTAGTGACATGCTTTGCAGAATGCATGTAACAGCCAACTTTGTTTCAAAGTCAAGGTCACTGTTACTAAAAATAGAAAAATGGCTTCTGCTCAATAACTAGAGTTAGGAGTTACCAATTGCAATGAAACTTGGTGTGAAGGTAACTTGCATAGAGCTTGGGATTCCATGTGGGGTCACTAGGTTGAAGGTCACTGTTACTAAAAATAGATTGACATTGATTTTTTTTGGTTTTAAATTGTTTTAAGCAAAAATAAATTTGAGGGGGTTGGATGCGTCAAAACGTCACTCCTACTATAACTTTTTTTTTTTAAGGAAAAAAAACAACCCAGCAAACTTGAGGGTTAGGTTCATAAAAATAGATTTTTTTTGGAATTTTTAAAGTGTTTGAAGCAAAATTATGTGTGTGGGGGGAGGGGGGTCTAGGTCACTGTTTATAAATATAGAATTAAAATCATTTTTTTGGTTTTTCAAAGTGTTTAATTTTTAAGGTCACTGTTACTAAAAATAGATTTTTGTGTTATTTTAATATCCTGTTTCAGTATTACAATCACTGACGAAATGGGGGAGACATTATGTTTTTTTGACAAAAACAACCATCTAGTTGTATATGCTATCAGAAGAACATTCTCTGTATAAACTATGGATAGACACTACCATGATTTGTTAAGCATTACTTCAAATGCCATCTCCTCTGAAACACATATATGCGATGTATGTCGTCATTGTAAGTAAGGTGTGGTCTACATTTACAACAGTCTGCACACTGTTCTTTTATTGGCTGAGAATGTATATAATCAGGTGTAGGTCCAGAACGGCCCACTTTCAGAACAGCCCAGTACCAGAATGGCCCAGATCAAGAAAGGCCAAGTCCAGAACGGCTCACTGTTAAGTATAATTATATATTACAGTAAAAATATCATTCTAAGGACTTAAGTTACACCTACCATTAAAAGTGTGATAAGATCCTATCGTATATTAGGGTCAGAATTGAATTTGATATGACAAGTAGGATCACCTTAGGACTGCCTATCAATATTGCTAAAATGAAGTTGATCCCTTAAAAAAACAAGGCACCCAATGGGGTTTGGGCTGTTTTCTCTATACACACATTGTAATCTTTTTAGAATTTAAAGATCATTTTCTCTTAAACTACATGTAGTGGTCAGAATTTAATTTTGTTGGGCTTAATTATCATCTTGGGAGCCTGTACCAAAATTGCTCATATAATGATTCCTTAAAAAATTAGACCTTAATGGGTTGGGGCACATTTCCCTATATAATATATATATATATGCATGTACAGTTGACTCTCGTTATCTCGAATTTCAAGGGACCCGGCCTTTTACTTCGAGATAAACGAAGTTTGAGGTAAGAGGAGGGGCTTTTAGTTGTTGTTTTTTTACGTATATGGATGTATATGGACGAAATTCCCTGTTTTCAAGACAATTATTTGTATTTATTTTATTGATGCAAATTTTCTCTAAAACAATGGAACACAAATTCAATTTTAATTACAGTCTAACCTGCCTATAGCGGTCAGCAAGGGGACTCGGCGAAAGTGACCACTATAGACAGGTGACCACTATATCCAGGTTTTCAATGATATGATAAAAATTTGATAAAATAAAACAATATCTAGTTACGGTAGGTTATTACATTACACATATGGCATATCAATTTATATGATGCACTTATTAATGCTTTTAATGTAAAACATATACAAATGTCATGACATAATTAGTTAACTTTCGTGAGAAGTCTGTTTTTTCTTCTGATTTGTTGAGCTGCAATCCCACACAAAATTGATCAGCAAGTTTTCGAGAACTATTCCGACATTCAAACGCTTTTTATTCACGAACTCGCTCTTCTAACAGCGCTTTACGTTTAGGTGAAGACATACTGGGAAAAAATGGCATACAGACTGCCTTGTCATAGATTTTTTACCTAATAATGTTTCAATAAACCTGTATAGTTTTGATCAAACTAACGCAAAATCACGGGATTCATAAAAATCTCATGTCGCTCAATCATTGCTCAAGATAATCACTAAAATATCAAGCAAACCAAACAAACTCACATAATTATCTAATCCTTTGAAATTTATGTATTATTCACACTATTCAATGATCATAATCCACATTTAATGGGTTTCAATCAGCTGTTTATTTAATGCTTCCCCCTAATTGCCGTAATATTATTACTTGCCCGCATATATTTTTTAAAGTTCTCGTTCAAAACCCGTCATGGCCGTTATATAATCGTTCGGACTAAAATAAGTGGCCGCTGACCGCGTTACAACAGGGTCACGTTATATACAGGTTACTTTAGAGTTTTCCTGCCGTCGCACCTTAGACTGACCGTTAATGCAGGTTAGACTGTACATCTTATTTTTGCATATACCCAATTAGCATTCAATAATAAATACTTCTTGTATCTGGCCGAGCGAAAACGAAAGTACGCAATGGACGAAAGCGAAAGTAGTGGTTTTTTAACCAGAAGTCAGAACGTTCGTATATTCTAAACATAAGAACAGCATCTAACTACATTACAAAATTTTTACAGTCTGATACATTCTATCAGAAATCATCTTTTTTGATAAAGCCCAATCACTATTATCATTTTGACCCCTCAAATAAATTAAGCATTTAAAGTAATCACCGCATTTTTCATCATTAATTATATGTAGTCACCGGCAATAAAAGTAAAACCATGAAAAACAAACAATCATTACGACACGTGTGAATTGGCATGACAACATCTCACCTTTGCTTTGACCTTTGTATGTTTGATCCGTCGGCGACTTTCGCACTTCGACTTAACGAGTTGACAATACACTGGAATTTAATTGACAGGACCCAAAAATCCCTTCGACACATCTGGAGTCTCGGTATGTCAAATTTTGTCTGAAAAGGAGTGAAAGTACATAAATAAAGAAGGAAATTTGATGGGTCTTAGGAATTTCTTAGACTTAAACGGAAATTCGAGGTAAGCGAGTTTGAGATACTGAGAGTCAACTGTATATAGATCCAAATCTTGAAAAAAAAATGTATTTCAGTATATGTATAGACAGTCTTGCACAGAGTTAGATCTTTACACTCAACAACTTTTCTAAGTATACACCTCAATTATATGTAATATCAAAGCCATTTTTAAAGATACGCTCATGAAAATTGGTCAACAAATTATTAGATTCATTCTTCTTATATTCGGTATAAAGTTGATAAGAATGAATGGAAAATTCATTGTCTTACAGAGTTGACATCACTGCACACCTTAATGTGAAATTCACAAAACCGTAAATTACGGTAATTATCAATTGAGAAAAGATCAGTTTTTGTTACAAAAACGGTTTTTAATACCAATTCCAGATACATTATATCCTGCCTTGATCAAAATATCCTCCAAACACTAAATTTGATGATGGATTTGATCTTTCTAACTTTACTGAAATGTCCTTTCCCATGCATTTATCCAAAAATTAAACCTTGTTAATTGATTCCATACAATGCTGTATTTTCTCCAAATTCAAATTTTTACACACCAAACTGACCATGAGTGATCAATGAGAAATACCGAATACAAATTCTTAAAAACGGGTACGTCAAAGCGACAAATGAGTTGAAAATGAAGTCAGGGTACTCCTATTCTATCAAATCTTCATCCGGTTGAAATGCAGTTGAGGATTAAAATCAGTTAAAACTGTAAAGATTCCTTTTTACACTTTACATCTGCCCAAGAACATCTTAAAGGATTTGAATGAGCAAACATTGCCACAAGTCTGCTAATTTTATACTAGTGAATCAAAAACGAGTGTCTGTTTTACGTGCAGATTGATCACAGTCTGGTAATTTTAACGTTTTTGTGACTTTTGAATATTTGGGTTACTGTGTTTACAGTGCTGCAGATGTCATAGTGTTTGGTACCTATCTTTATAACTCAGAAGGAATGTTAAATATCAATCTTTGATCTTAGGGTTTGGAAATATTCATCAAAATATCTTAAAAATTGAATAAACTACAATACTTCTTTTAGGTGTATACTTAGAAAAGTGGATGAGTGTATATGCTTCACAAGTTAAGCAGATATAATCATAGGTTGCAGAATGTTCTCAGTTGACTCGGGTGAGCGATACAGGGCCAATGACGCTCTTGTAATAAAAACAATATACCATCTAGTTCTATTATACTGTACTGTACAGTATTACTTTATGGTACTACAGTACACAACAACAATGCATTACACAAGCGTACTATAGGCCTGATCATGATCTGCACTTTTTGCAAAGGCAGACTCACATGTGGACAGCAAGTTCAAGGTTAATTTGTTATTAATAGGTTTTGCAAGTACATGTATTATGTTCAGTTTATCTTTTCAACAATGTGTGAAATACCCAATGTATTCAGACAGCAAAATGGATTATGTATGAGTGCCCAGGGGTAAAATCCCTGTAATTGATTTGATGGTTACAGTACAAATTAAAATGTGGATTGAATATAATAATAGTGATATTAAAGGATTAACACTTACTGGTACTTGGTCTCTGGGGGTGAAGTGAGATATATTCTCTAGTAATCGTTGAATTCTAACAGTAATCTTTGAAAGTGACTAAGAGTAAACACGTGAACCTGAATTGTAAAAATTTTCATTCTTTATACAGACATAGAGCATGTAGAATGTAAAAGAAAACAACTGATCTACCTGTTTGAGCTGAAGACCCAAGTGTGGACCAAAGGTAAATATGTGCTTCATTTATAAATATTAGGAAATTTAATGTCAGCATTAGATTATATATTTGTTACTATTCAATGTTTCTTCATTGTTCTTGTTGTAAAAGTCATCATTGTTATTAGCTTAGATATTTGGTATGTAGCATTGCCAAATGTAACCCTACCAAGGTTATTCAAATCTTGACCCTGTCCTGGGGGTCACATAATTTACATAGGCTAAAATAACTTCAAACATTTTCTTGTCTAAAACTATGGCCTTATTGTATATTACTATTTTTCATGAATCATGTACATCTTACCCTTACAATTATCGACAGCTTAGGTTGAAAAATACAGAAGCTCAGTTGTAATAAGGAGAAGCTGTAATTATGATGAAATTTTCACGCAAGTGTTGAATTTATATATAATCAAAGGACTGAAAGTACTGGAGGATCGATTGTCTCTGAACAACACAGTCTGCACACATACATGTGTAAATATCAGGACAACACAGACTGTACACATACATGTGTAAATATCAGGACAACCCTTACACGAGTAAAGTTATAAACTGGAGACACAACTGTCCACAAATTTTGACTTAACCATTTGTGTAAACTTTACTTTTGAGATAGGGACCCATGTGCTTACCTTTTGCATACCTGTGAACCCTATCGATTTTTGCGGTATACTACCGGATTTCAAAGAGAAAAATAATCTCCCACCAGGAGGTGCCATTCTACTGTAAATTAGCAATTATGATCAAATTGACCTTTAACCCAGGATGTAAACAAAGTATTGACTGGTTTTCCAATTTGTGCAGACTGATTGATCAATATCTCAGTTAAATGGTATACCAGTCTGCTTCCATGTGCCACCTATTGTTTATTGCTTGTCTCATTTTTTCACACATTTTATGATGGGGATTAAATTGTTAATTGGGTCATTACATAATGGATTATTGCTAAGTAGGCAGAGAGGAAAATCCTAGTTCATAAAATTAATTAATCACAGGATGTAAACAGATCGGACAAAAGGTACAAAAGAAGGCTGGAAAATAAAGATGTATAACTATTACCTTGCAATATTTCTAGATCGATTTTCATTTTGTATTTACAATTTAAGAATTCATGATTACCAAGACACTATTTTAGATTTATTTTTTATTTCTATAATTATGCATATTTTAAAATCTTACTTTCACTTTACGGATAATTATATTGTGAACAGAAAGTGAAAGTAAATTTAAAAATGCTATGATTAAAACAGATGTTTACAGCAGCTTTTCAATGTCATTTGTGACTATTAGCTTGAAGCGCATGGACGCGTTAAAATCTCCCTAAAAAATTACCAATCTCCCTCATTTTTAGGACAAATCTCCCTCATTTCTATCAAAAATGGTTCACAGGTATGCTTTTTGCATTCAGTGACTATGCTCAACTACCCTATGAAGTATCATAGCTGTGGATGGTAACTTGAAGTGGATTTTAACAAAACTGAACTGAAAATTCATAGTTTGAAGAACTTTTAATGTCATTCAGAAGTTATGGGATATGCCCATAGGGTTGATTGTATTGTGCCAATTGATTGGTTCGGATTTAACGTGGCACTCAACAGCTAAGGTCATATGGCAGCTTCAAGCTTTCATGGAGGAAGAAGACCCTGGGTGCCAATTCGGGCATTACTTCTGTCACGAGCGGGCACCTGGGTAGAACCTAGATAGCTTCCAGGCATAAAAGAATTCGACCAAAGTAGGGCACGAACCTACAGCGGTGAGGGACAAGTGATCATCAGTCAGTGACCTTAACCACTCGGCCACAGATGCCGTTGTATGATGCCAAGCAATTGTCTGAAGTTTCAAGGCTTTAATGGTTACCGAGAAAGTGAATTTTAAGAAAGCTTAACCACATTTAAGACGACAGTGCCGACTGACGTCAAGAAGGTTATGGCAATAGCTCTTCTGTTTTTTATAGAAAAGCTAAAAATGGATATATAAATCTTTTGTTATAAATTGATTCAGTATATACCTATTTTAGAACAAGTACTTGCAGCTTACATTAACTATCCCGGTGAGTGCTTGCAAAATACTGCGAAATGCAATATACCGGGTCTATTGCGCACCCCTAGTCATTACCAGCCTCTTTACCATGCTGTTTTAAATTTTCAGAATTTGTCTAAAACAACAACTGAATGTTTTAATAGCAGGCTATTATCTTTCATATTTAACATATATTAGACTAGTAGTATTTCGTAATAATAACTATAATAATGATGATGATGCTGATGATGATGCTGCTGATGATGCAATATAATTAATGTATGTATGAATGTACCCGCCAAAATTTAGTGTAGCAAAAAAATCATGGTAAAGTTTGAAAGTTTTAGTTACAATACAATACAATAAATCCTATTTGTATTTATATTGAGTTGATATCTGTTCTTTGTAAATGGCAGCATGATCCAGAGAAATGAATTTGATTTTCCCTTTAGATTATTGCATTTCTGTCTATATTTAAAAATCATATTTAAGACATGTAGATCTATGTGATTTCTTACAGTTATTCGTACCCAGGTACGAACCGACTTGCAAAATGAGGACATTTTCGTACCATTTTCGAACCATGCATTTACATAAAATACAACAATTACAACGTGTTTAAAGCATAAAAATATGTTGTCATATTTCAAAAAGACATCTACAAGTGCCTGTGTAAAGTTAATTTGCTGATAAGTTTCAGTTTTACACCAAAAGGCGTATTTTAGACTAGTGTTTCAGGCGCTATAGTGCGACATATCTTTAAAGACACTAAATGAAAACTAGTCAGGCCGAATTTTTTATGATAGAGGCGTTTGCAAGTTACAAAAAAATTGTTGTTTTTATGTTGAATTCCGAGTTTTGTAATTTAAAATTCAAGAGTACCAAGTGGTTCCATAATGTGTTATGATGTTCCGATAGTTTATGATCACAAAAAAGGATAAAAGACCTTAAATTATTCGGCCTGACTAGTTGTCTTTTAGTGTCTCCGGTCTGACTAGTTGTTATCAAAACCGCGTAGGAAAATAGTTCTATACAGAACAGATACCTCGTTGATTTTTTAATTACAAATTTTAAGTGAAATAACAAAATAGCATTATGCTATTATGAAATGTTTTGAAATTATTTAGATTTGTTACTATATAATTTTTAAAACAGAAGACAGTATAATGCATAACAACTGAATATATGGAACTACTTGTTTGTATGTTAAGCGTTCGGCCATAGGGCCGCTATACTCTGTTAACATTGGCTCGATTTTAACAGTCGATCCAATAAATACAAATTTTGACTCTTAAAATCTTAAGCTGTTATTTCCACAAACTCTAGCCTCGTTCTGATTCCACATACTAATTAGGCATGTCATCTCTGTTTGGTTCCCAATAAGGAGTTAGGTGGGAGATAAAATGTGTATCATCATGCAGAATGAGTAAGAAAGTCCCCTATAAAAACTTTTTACCCAAGTCGTTTTCTATAAAATATGTCTATAAGATATAACTTCAAACAAAGATCAACGTGGTCTTACCATTTTTGGTACAGGTTAATACTAAGTTTTCTGTTAAGGTAGAATTTTCATTAAAGGACCATTTAAATCAGTTTATTGTTGTGCAAAACATCAATATAATGCAGTGACTGACCTATTAAAGACTAAATTAAGCTAATTGGTTTTGAGATAAAAAAGTTCATTTTTAGCTTGACTTTTGAAGAAAAGGGGAGCTATCCTACTTGCCTCGGCGTCGGCGTTTGTGTCACTCCTCGGTTAAGTTTTTTGTACCACCCTTGACCCCACTTTATTTCAAAACCATTTGAGGTATGGCTTTGAAACTTACCATACTTGTTTACCATCATAACCTCCATCTACAGACAAGAGTACATAACTCTGTCAAGGTTTTTGTCAGAAGGGTGACATATTAAAATCGCACCGTCCGTTTGTAGGCATATATTGGGTACTATATCCTTCATTCCGTCTAGGTACCCAACAAAAAAAATGGCACTTGTTGGGTAGGTCTAATGCTTTATATAGTGCATCGTTGGGTATCTTCTTATAACGGGAAGCAATGGGAGAGTACCCAACAAATGCCCATTTATACAACCGCTAACGAAATTGATCAGAGGGGCGTGAATTCAACACAAGTCAAAATGTAACGGTCAGAGTTCATTTCGGCGACAGCTGATCACATCTTCAAAGAAAGCACAATGCTTTATTACGCCGCTCCAATCAGAGCGACGCAATTTCATCCAGGCATGCTGTCAATCAATTTTTACTGATAATGTGATAAAATGTGTCAAACCGCTACTTAGGTCAGAGTTTCAACATGTCTTGTTATAGGGACGGTATTATAGTTTTATTGTTATGAGATATTTTTATGCCCCCGAAGGGTGGCATATTAAAATCGCACCGTCTGTCCGTCTGACCGTCTGTCCGTCTGTCCGTCCGTCCGTCTGTCCGTCTGTCCGTCCGTCCGGGCGCCCCCCACTTACAAATTCGTGTCCGGACTGTAACTTTGTCATGCATTGAAGGATTTTAAAATAACTTGGCACACATGTCTAGCACATCAAGACGACGTGTCGCGTGCAAGACCCACATCCCTACCTCAAAGGTGAAGGTCACACTTGGAGTATGAAGGTTATGGAATCCTCTATATATGCACACATTCGTGTCCGGACTGTAACTTTGTCTGCATTGAAGGATTTTAAAATAACTAGGCCACTGTCTAGCACATCAAGACGACGTGTCGCGTGCAAGACCCACGTCCCTAGCTCAAAGGTCAAGGTCATCTTAGAGTTTGAAGGTAAAGGATTCCTCCATATAAGCATATATGCACACATTCGTGTCCGGACTGTAACTTTGTCATGCATTGAAGGATTTTAAAATAACTTGGCACAAATGTCTAGCACATCAAGACGACGTGTCGCGTGCAAGACCCACGTCCCTAGCTCAAAGGTCAAGGTCATACTTAGAGTTTGAAGGTAATGGATTCCTCTATATAAGCATATATGCACACATTCGTGTCCGGACTGTAACTTTGTCATGCCTTGAAGGATTTTAAAATAATTTGGCACAAATGTCTAGCACATCAAGACGACGTGTCGCGTGCATGACCCACATCCCTACCACAAAGGTCAAGGTCACACTTAGAGTTTATAGGTAATGGAATCCTGTACTATGCTACTTTGTGTCCGGACTATAACTTTTATTATGCTTTGAAGGTTTTAAAATAACTGTGCACAAATGTCTAGCACATCATAGCGGATGTGTCGCGTGCAAGACCCAAGTCCCTACCTCAAGGTCAAGGTCACACTTATAGTTTAAAGTAATGGAAACTGTATGCATGATTACTCTGTCATGCATGGAAGGATTTTAAATTACTAGCACTTTATTGAGCACATGGAGAGGACACAGACTGTGAGGCACCTCTTTTGGGGGCATTCGTCACTTGGGAGGGACAGCTCTTGTTTTTAATGTTTTCTTTATCGTTCGTACATGTTTCTACACCAAAATGTGAGCAATACCCGACACAATGATAGTTACATGTTAAAGTTTGAGTAATTATCTGCCTCAACACGTTCCCTCAAGTGTGTGTGCAACATGTCCATTGATTTGACATATGTTTCGGTAGCCTTCATTTAAACAAGAGACATAGAAGGGCCAGTATCGCTTAGTTTCTGCACCATAAACTAAAGTCATCACTAAAGACGCGTCATACATAAAGTATTAGTATAGTATTGATCGGTAATTGTCAAAAAACTGATAAAAGGCGGAGTTTAGGAAACCAATATTGGGCGGTGCTTCATAGCTACTTTCACAGACAGATTTGTGCATTGCTTTTGATGTTATCGGTGAACCTCCTAACTCTAATGAATTTCGTTAGCGGTTGTAAGGTCGTCCCTGCTTGCGTCCATCCATCACACTTTTGTCCGGAGCATAATTCCAATTTACTAAAGGGCATTACTTGAAACTTTACACACAGACAGAGGACATTGAGAGGTAGTGCAGTGCCCAAGAACCATAACTCTATCTTGCCTAATTTTTTAATTATTTTCCTTTGTTACATTTTCTTGATTTTTCTTGTCCGGAGCATAACTCCAAAAGTACTAGAGGGAATTACTTGAAACTTAATACAGTGATAGAGTACAATGAGGGAAAGTGCAGTGCCCAAGAACCATAACTCTATCTTGCCTGATTTTTGAATTACTCCCGTTTGTTACATTTTCTTGATTTTTCTTGTCCGGAGCATAACTAAAAAAGTACTGAAGGGAATTACTTGAAACTTAATACAGTGATAGAGCACAATGTGGGGAAGTACAGTGCCCAAGAATAATAACTCTATTTTGCCAACTTTTTGAATTACTTCTCTCTGTTGCATTTACTTGATTTATCTTGTCCGGAGCATAACTCTAAAAGTACTGAAGGGTATCACTTGAAACTTTATACAGTTATAGAGCACAATGAGGGGAAGTGCAGTGCCCAATAATCTTAACTGTACCTTGCCTAATTTTTGAATTATCCCCCTTTATTACATTTTCTTTTCTTGAGCATAACTCGAAAAGTACTGAAGGAAATTCCTTCAAATTGCAAATAATGAGAGAGGACACACATGGGAAGTGCAGTGCAGTGCCCAAGGACAATAACTGTGTTTTCTTTTAATTGTCTCCCTTTATTGATTTATCTTGGACAGAGCAATAATCTTCTCCGTTGCATAACTTCAAAAGTACTGAAGGGAAGTACTTGAAACATCATACAGTGGTAGAGCACAATGATGGGAAGTACATGCCCAAGAACCATACCTCTACCTTGCCTAATTATACCCCACCAAATACTACTATTTTATTAAATTAGAAACTACACCATATCCATTCCTCTCACCTCAAATTTCTTGGTCATAGAAAGAGCACTTGGCGGGGGGGATGGTCATGTCTAACATGACTCTTGTTTATCCCCCGCCAAAGGCGAAGGGGATATTAAAAATGGTCTCCGTCCGTCCCAATTTTGTCCGGAGCATAACTCCAAAAGTACTGGAGAGATTTTCTTCAAACTTCATACACTGACAGAGCACATTGGTAGGAAGTGCAGTGTGTAAGAACAATAACTCTACCTTGCCTACTTTTAGAGTTATTCCCCTTTATCAGATTTACTTGAAAAACTTTGTCCGAAGCATAACTCCAAAGTACTTGAGGGATTTTCTTCAAACTTAATACACTGACATAGCACATTGGTAGGAAGTGCAGTGTGCAAGAACAATAACTCTACCTTGCCTACTTTTAGAGTTATTCCCCTTTATCAGATTTACTTGAAAAAAAAATTCTGGAGCATAACTCCAAAAGTACTTGAGGGGTTTTCTTCAAACTTAATACACTGACATAGCACATTGGTAGGAAGTGCAGTGTGTAAGAACAATAACTCTACCTTGCCTACTTTTAGAGTTATTCCCCTTTATCAGATTTACTTGAAAAAAATTGTCCGAAGCATAACTCCAAAAGTACTTGAGGGATTTACTTCAAACTTAATACACTGACATAGCACATTGGTAGGAAGTGCAGTGTGCAAGAACAATAACTCTACCTTGTCTACTTTCAGTCGAATAGAAAAATATCATACCTATACTGATAATGAACATTAATATAATTTTTCAAACCTTCTCTTCATTGCCTTATTCTTTTTCCACTTACTTGAAAACTGTACTCAGCATGACCATAACTATTAGGCTTTTTAAGGATTTCCTCTCGCCATTTAAAATGTACGAAAAAGTACAACCTTCAGGTAACTTCTTCCTGGCGGGAGGATTAACCATGTGTAACATGGCTCTTGTTTACTTAGGAAATACATTGAATATTGGTAAAATCCACTTTCTGACCTATTCCCTTGAGATATTGCTTTGAAACATGGAATACATGTTTGCATCATTACCCCCATCTGTTGGCGAGAGAAAGTAACTCTGTCAAGGATTCTTTTTAAACATAAAGGCCCTTTATCGATTTAGAATCTCCGTTAAGTTTTTTGTACCAGTCCACTTTTTGACTGAACTGTTTGAGATATTACTTTGAAAGTTGGATGTTTACCATCATGATCCCCAAACACAGGCAGGAGAAAGTAACTCTGTCAAGGATTTCATTTGAATTATGGCCCTTTTCGACTTAGAAACTCAGTTAAAATTTTCATTCTTGTCCACTTGTTGACATAACCATTTGAGATATTACTTTGAAAGTTGGGATACTTCTATACCATCATGACACCTATCTGTAAGCCAGAGAAGAAACTCTGTGAAAATATTTCTTGATTTAACCTAGAAATTCCTAGTTAAAATTGTGTGTGCAACAGTGGCAATGTCATGCACATATATCATTAACCACTTAAAGTATGAATTTAAAACTTTTCTGTAGTATTCCAGAATATCAAACAATTAAATTTTATAATTCTTTACATAATATCTTGCTACATGTGGCCCTTGCTTATACAGATCCTTGTTTTGTCTTTTACTAACAAACTTTTGTTTTATTGATAAGCACTGAAAAAGTCCTGCTGACAGCACTTGTTTAAATTGTTTTCTGAAGCTTACATTGATGCATTTTTGTACATATTTAATAAAACCAAATGCATAAACTCTTCTAAAGGTCACAGCTCTACTTGAGTAAACATTTTTATAGGCATTTGCAGATTTAGGCAACTTATATTTACATCATGTGAACACTCGCCAGGTTTCACATCATGTTCTCTGAACTCGTGTTTCTTTTATTTCTATTTTCAGGTGAAATGAAACGGGTGTTTTCTGGTAATTGCTTACCAGTGTACAGGGTGGTCTTCAGTGAATTGTTTTCTTTACATCAATCAGGGTCTTCATGGACTTGACATCATTGCAGTCACAGGGGACATGCACACTGCAGATGTTGCAGGTAATGTGTAGTTGCAGTTAATTTGACAATGAAAACATGAACAGATTAAGTAACAAGGTTATTTCTGTAACCATTTAATGCTGTACTCTGTGTGCTGTCAAACCTGGGAATAAAAATCATTAAAAGATGACCTAAAATCTGTTCTTAGTTTAGAGGCGATCTTGATTCACATGTGCTTTTACTTACATGTACATTTTTCTTGGTCATAAACTATTTATGGCTGTATTTAAGTTTGCATATACATTGTATTAACTTTTGCATATACATTGTATTAACTGTTCGTAGTTATGTATCTTTTATGTGACAACTGTAGTACTGCAGGGATCTATTCATTAAATAAATAATTTGATTAATTAAATAAAAAATAATTACTTAATAAGATTGTCCAGCCAGGCCCAGCCCAGCCCAGCCCAGCCAGCCGCCCGCCAGCCCGCCCAGCCCAGCCCAGCCCTGCCCAGCCCAGCCCAGCAAAACCCTTCCCCGCCCTGTCCCTCAATACCTGCCCAGCCTTGCATAGCCTCGTCTCGCCCAGCCCATCTCAGCAAAACCCTGCCCTGCCCTGCCCTGTCCCTCAACACCTACCTGCCTGCCCAGCCTAGCCCTGCCCCGCCCACTCAATCACCCTGGCCAGCCCAGCCCAGCCCAGCCCAGCCCAGATCTATTCATTAAATAAATAATTTGATTAATTAATAAAGTTATTAATTAGATTGACAAGCCTAACCTAGCCTAGCCCAGCCCACAGCCCAGCCCAGCAAAACCCTTCCCCGCGTCCAGCCCAGCCCAGCCCAGCCCAGCCCAGCAAAACCCTTCCCACCCTGCCCTCAACCTGCCACCTTCAACCACCTCGCCAAGCCTTGCATAGCCTCCCCTCACTCGCTCAGCCCCCTGCCCAGCCCACTCAACACCCTGGCCCGCCCTGCCCACTCCAGCCCAGCCCAGCAACCTAGCCCGCCCAGCTATCCGCCCAGCCTAGCCCGCCCAGCCGCCAGCCCAGCAACCCTTCCCCACCCCGGGCCCAGCCCACGCCCAGCCCAGCCCAGCCCAGCCCAGCCCAGCCCAGCCCAGATCTATTCATTAAATAAATAATTTGATTAATTAATAAAGAAATGATTAAATAGATTGACAAGCCTAACTTAGCCTAGCCCAGCCCACAGCCCAGCCCAGCAAAACCCTTCCCAGCCCCCAGCCCAGCCCAGCCCAGCAAAACCCTTCCCCGCCCTGCCCCTCAACACCTGCCAAGCCTTGCATAGCCTCACCTCGCCCAGCCTCGCCCAGCAAAACCCTGCCCCGCCCTGCCCCTCAACACCCGCCCAGCCTAGCCCTGCCCAGCCAACTCACTCACCCTTGCCAGCCCAGCCCCGGCCAGCCCAGCCCAGCCTCGCCTTGTCTAGCCTAGCCTGCCCAGCCCAGCCCCCAGCCCAGCCCAGCAAAACCCTTCCCCGCCCCCAGCCCAGCAAAACCCTGCCCCGCCCTGCCCCTCAACACCCGCCCACCCAGCCTAGCCCTGCCCAGTCCACTCCCCGCCCAGCCCAGTCCAGTCCAGTCCAGTCCAGTCCAGTCCAGTCCAGTCCAGTCTAGTCTAGTCTAGCCTAGCCTCACCCAAGCCTGCCTTGTCTTGTTTTGCCTCACCTTACTTATGTCTCCACATTACTTAACTTTAAAGATAAAATAACTTGTATGCATATTATATGAGGAGGTGATACTGATTATAAATGCAGTATATAATTTACTTACTGTATGTATGAAAAGAGCACTACACTCTTCACATAGAAAATGCACATCTAAAACAGTTTGTAAAGTAAATTCAAGTCAATTCAGTCTTAGTTGTGTAATTTACCTTGAAGGACAAGGTCACACTTATATTGACTGAATTTGAAATAACTTAACACAGTTGTCCAAAGGTGTGTTATATACAACATCCAGACAGCTACCTTGAAGGTTAAGGTAACACTTAGGGCTCAAAGTTGTAATCAAGTGTTATATTCCACATGCATGGCAGAACTCCATCCACTTGTTTTTTTTAAATTTTTGTTGAAAAAACTACAACTACACATTTTAGTAAGTAGGACTGTTATGGTGATTGTTTTTAAATAAAATTTTTCATCAGAACAGAAGAAAAGACATCTAAATATTAAGGTATGGCCTCTTTGTACATTAATGTGTATAACAAAGCAAATGAATAAAAAAGCTACTTTAAGGATTTTTTTAAGTGTTATTTTCTACAAAACATATCTATAAGATACCTTCTTTATGACAACAGTTTTTATTAAGGCTCAGATTTCTGTTAAGGAAGAATGTTCATCCTTAAAGGACCATTAAAGTAAGTTTATTGTTATGCAAAACATATCAAGACTAAAGTCAAAGTCTAATAGCTAGTAGCGAATGCCTTGAAAGGAAGTGGTAGGAGGTTAAAGAAGTAAAAGTGTTACAAGGTTACAAGGTTTCAAGGTGCCATAGCAGTCTTAATACCATTAAAAGCTTCTCATAGGGTAGTAGGTCAATTTAAGGATTGTTGAGGAAACTCATTTTTGACACAAAACTTCTCATAGGGTAGTAGGTTCATTTTAAGGATTGTCCAGGAAACTAATTTTTGACAAAAAAATCTCTTAGGGTAGTAGGTTCATTTTAAGCATTGTTTACAAAACTCATTTTTGACAAAAACGTCTCAAAGGGTAGTAGGTTCATTTTAAGGATTGTTCAGGAAACTTATATTTGACAAAAAACTTCTCATATGGTAGTAGGTTCATTTTAAGGATTCTTCAGGAAACTCATTTTTGACAAAAGCTTCTCATAGGGTAGTAGGTTCATTTTAAGGATTGTCCAGGAAACTCATTTTTGACAAAGTACTTCTCATACGGGGTAGTAGGTTCATTTTAAGGATTGTTTAGGAAACTCATTTTTGAGAAAAGCTTCTTATAGGGAAGTAGGTTCATTTTAAGGATTGTTTAGGAAACTCATTTTTGACAAAAACTTCTCATAGGGTAGTAGGTTCATTTTAAGGATTGTTTAGGAAACTCATTTTTGACAAAAACTTCTAATAGGGTAGTACGTTCATTTTAAGGATTGTTTAGGAAACTCATTTTTGACAAAAGCGTCTCATAGGGTAGTACGTTCATTTGAAGGATTGTTTAGGAAACTCATTTTTGACAAAAGCTTCTCATAGGGTAGTAGGTTCATTTTAAGGATTGTTCAGGAAACTCATTTTTGACAAAAACTTCCCATAGGTTAGTAGGTTCATTTGAAGGATTGTTCAGGAAACTCATTTTTGAGAAAAGCTTCTCATAGGGAAGTAGGTTCATTTTAAGGATTGTTTAGGAAACTCATTTTTGACAAAAACGTCTCATAGGGTAGTAGGTTCATTTTAAGGATTGTTTAGGAAACTCATTTTTGACAAAAGCTTCTCATAGGGTAGTAGGTTCATTTTAAGGATTGTTCAGGAAACTCATTTTTGACAAAAACCTCTCATATGGTAGTAGGTTCATTTTAAGGATTTTTTAGGAAACTCATTTTTGACAAATGCTTCTCATAGGGAAGTAGGTTCATTCTAAGGATTGTTTAGGAAACTCATTTTTGACAAAGTACTTCTCATAGGGTAGTAGGTTCATTTTAAGGATTGTTTGGGAAACTCATTTTTGACAAATGCTTCTCATATGGTAGTACGTTCATTTTAAGGATTGTTTAGGAAACTCATTTTTGACAAAAACCTCTCATAGGGTAGTAGGTTCATTTTAAGGATTGTTCAGGAAACTCATTTTTGACAAATGCTTCTCATAGGGAAGTAGGTTCATTTTATGGATTGTTTAGGAAACTCATTTTTGACAAATGCTTCTCATAGGGAAGTAGGTTCATTTTAAGGATTGTTTAGGAAACTCATTTTTGACAAAAACGTCTCATAGGGTAGTAGGTTCATTTTAAGGATTGTTTAGGAAACTCATTTTTGACAAAAGCTTCTCATAGGGTAGTAGGTTCATTTTAAGGATTGTTCAGGAAACTCATTTTTGACAAAAACCTCTCATATGGTAGTAGGTTCATTTTAAGGATTGTTTAGGAAACTCATTTTTGACAAATGCTTCTCATAGGGAAGTAGGTTCATTTTAAGGATTGTTTAGGAAACTCATTTTTCACAAAAACGTCTCATAGGGTAGTAGGTTCATTTTAAGGATTGTTTAGGAAACTCATTTTTGACAAAAGCTTCTCATAGGGTAGTACGTTCATTTTAAGGATTGTTTAGGAAACTCATTTTTGACAAAAACCTCTCATAGGGTAGTAGGTTCATTTTAAGGATTGTTTAGGAAACTTATTTTTGACAAAAACGTCTCATATGGTAGTAGATTCATTTTAAGGATTGTTTAGGAAACTCATTGTTGACAAAAACCTCTCATATGGTAGTAGGTTCATTTTAAGGATTGTTTAGGAAACTCATTTTTCACAAAAACGTCTCATAGGGTAGTAGGTTCATTTTAAGGATTGTTTAGGAAACTCATTTTTGACAAAAACGTCTCATAGGGTAGTAGGTTCATTTTAAGGATTGTTTAGGAAACTCATTTTTGACAAAAACTTCTCATAGGGTAGTAGGTTCATTTTAAGGATTGTTTAGGAAACTCATTTTTCACAAAGTACTTCTCATAGGGTAGTAGGTTCATTTTAAGGATTTTCCAGGAAACTCATTTTTGACAAAGTACTTCTCATAGGGTAGTAGGTTCATTTTATGGATTGTTTAGGAAACTCATTTTTGACAAAAACTTCTCATAGGGTAGTAGGTTCATTTTAAGGATTGTTTAGGAAACTCATTTTTGACAAAGTACTTCTAATAGGGTAGTAGGTTCATTTTATGGATTGTTTAGGAAACTCATTTTTGACAAAAACGTCTCATAGTGTAGTAGGTTCATTTTATGGATTGTTTAGGAAACTCATTTTTGACAAAAACTTCTCATAGGGTAGTAGGTTCATTTGAAGGATTGTTTAGGAAACTCATTTTTGACAAAAACATCTCATAGGGTAGTAGGTTCATTTTAAGGATTGTTTAGGAAACTCATTTTTGACAAAAACGTCTCATAGGGTAGTACGTTCATTTTAAGGATTGTTCAGGAAACTCATTTTTGATAAAAGCATCTCATAGGGTAGTACGTTCATTTTAAGGATTGTTCAGGAAACTCATTTTTGACAAAAACCTCTCATAGGGTAGTATGTTCATTTTAAGGATTGTTTAGGAAACTCATTTTTGACAAAAACTTCTTATAGGGTAGTATGTTTATTTTAAGGATTGTTTAGGAAACTCATTTTTGACAAAAGCGTCTCATAGGGAAGTAGGTTCATTTTAAGGATTGTTTAGGAAACTCATTTTTGACAAATGCTTCTCATAGGGAAGTAGGTTCATTTTAAGGATTGTTTAGGAAACTCATTTTTCACAAAAACGTCTCATAGGGTAGTAGGTTCATTTTAAGGATTGTTTAGGAAACTCATTTTTCACAAAGTACTTCTCATAGGGTAGTAGGTTCATTTGAAGGATTTTCCAGGAAACTCATTTTTGACAAAGTACTTCTCATAGGGTAGTAGGTTCATTTTATGGATTGTTTAGGAAACTCATTTTTGACAAAAACTTCTCATAGGGTAGTAGGTTCATTTTAAGGATTGTTTAGGAAACTCATTTTTGACAAAGTACTTCTCATAGGGTAGTACGTTCATTTTATGGATTGTTTAGGAAACTCATTTTTGACAAAAATGTCTCATAGGGTAGAAGGTTCATTTTATGGATTATTTAGGAAACTCATTTTTGACAAAAACTTCTCATAGGGCAGTAGGTTCATTTGAAGGATTGTTTAGGAAACTCATTTTTGACAAAAACATCTCATAGGGTAGTACGTTCATTTTAAGGATTGTTTAGGAAACTCATTTTTGACAAAAACGTCTCATAGGGTAGTACGTTCATTTTAAGGATTGTTCAGGAAACTCATTTTTGACAAAAACTTCTTATAGGGTAGTATGTTCATTTTCAGGATTGTTTAGGAAACTCATTTTTGACAAAAACTTCTTATAGGGTAGTATGTTTATTTTAAGGATTGTTTAGGAAACTCATTTTTGACAAAAGCGTCTCATAGGGAAGTAGGTTCATTTTAAGGATTGTTTAGGAAACTCATTTTTGACAAATGCTTCTCATAGGGAAGTAGGTTCATTTTAAGGATTGTTTAGGAAACTCATTTTTCACAAAAACGTCTCATAGGGTAGTAGGTTCATTTTAAGGATTGTTTAGGAAACTCATTTTTGACAAAAGCTTCTCATAGGGTAGTACGTTCATTTTAAGGATTGTTTAGGAAACTCATTTTTGACCAAAACCTCTCATAGGGTAATAGGTTCATTTTAAGGATTGTTTAGGAAACTTATTTTTGACAAAAACGTCTCATATGGTAGTAGGTTCATTTTAAGGATTGTTTAGGAAACTCATTGTTGACAAAAACCTCTCATATGGTAGTAGGTTCATTTTAAGGATTGTTTAGGAAACTCATTTTTGACAAAAACGTCTCATAGGGTAGTAGGTTCATTTTAAGGATTGTTTAGGAAACTCATTTTTGACAAAAACTTCTCATAGGGTAGTAGGTTCATTTTATGGATTGTTTAGGAAACTCATTTTTCACAAAGTACTTCTCATAGGGTATTAGGTTCAGTTTCTGGATTGTTTAGGAAACTCATTTTTGACAAAAACTTCTCATAGGGTAGTAGGTTCATTTTAAGGATTGTTTAGGAAACTCATTTTTGACAAAGTACTTCTCATAGGGTAGTAGGTTCATTTTATGGATTGTTTAGGAAACTCATTTTTGACAAAAACGTCTCATAGGGTAGTAGGTTCATTTTATGGATTGTTTAGGAAACTCATTTTTGACAAAAACTTCTCATAGGGTAGTAGGTTCATTTGAAGGATTGTTTAGGAAACTCATTTTTGACAAAAACATCTCATAGGGTAGTAGGTTCATTTTAAGGATTGTTTAGGAAACTCATTTTTGACAAAAACGTCTCATAGGGTAGTACGTTCATTTAAAGGATTGTTCAGGAAACTCATTTTTGACGAAAGCATCTCATAGTGTAGTACGTTCATTTTAAGGATTGTTCAGGAAACTCATTTTTGACAAAAACTTCTTATAGGGTAGTATGTTCATTTTAAGGATTGTTTAGGTAACTCATTTTTGACAAAAGCGTCTCATAGGGTAGTATGTTCATTTTAAGGATTGTTCAGGAAACTCATTTTTGACAAAAACTTATAGGGTAGTAGGTTCATTTTAAGGATTGTTTAGGAAACTCATTTTTGACAAAAACTTCTTATAGGGTAGTATGTTCATTTTAAGGATTGTTTAGGAAACTCATTTTTGACAAAAACTTCTTATAGGGTAGTATGTTTATTTTAAGGATTGTTTAGGAAACTCATTTTTGACAAAAGCGTCTCATAGGGAAGTAGGTTCATTTTAAGGATTGTTTAGGAAACTCATTTTTGAGAAAAACTTCTTATAGGGTAGTAGGTTCATTTTAAGGATTGTTTAGGAAACTCATTTTTGACAAAAGCGTCTCATAGGGTAGTAGGTTCATTTTAAGGATTGTTCAGGAAACTCATTTTTGAGAAAAGCTTCTTATAGGGAAGTAGGTTCATTTTAAGGATTGTTCAGAAAACTCATTTTTGACAAAAACTTCTCATAGGGTAGTAGGTTCATTTTAAGGATTGTTTAGGAAACTCATTTTTGACAAAAGCTTCTCATAGGGTAGTACGTTCATTTTATGGATTGTTCAGGAAACTCATTTTTGACAAAAACTTCTTATAGGGAAATAGGTTGATTTTGAGGATTGTTTAGGAAACTCATTTTTGACAAAAGCGTCTCATAGGGTAGTAGGTTCATTTTAAGGATTGTTCCGGAAACTCATTTTTGAGAAAAACGTCTCATAGGGTAGTACGTTCATTTTAAGGATTGTTTAGGAAACTCATTTTTGAAAAAAGCGTCTCATAGGGTAGTTCAGGAAACTCATTTTTTGACAAAAACGTCTCATAGGGTAGTACGTTCATTTTAAGGATTGTTCAGGAAACTCATTTTTGACAAAAGCGTCTCAGGGTAGTAGGTTCATTTTAAGGATTGTTCAGGAAACTCATTTTTGACAAAAGCGTCTCATAAGGTAGTACGTTCATTTTAAGGATTGTTCAGGAAACTCATTTTTGAGAAAAGCTTCTTATAGGGAAGTGGGTTCATTTTAAGGATTGTTTAGGTAACTGATTTTTGACAAAAACTTCTTATAGGGTAGTACGTTCACTTTAAGGATTGTTCAGGAAACTCATTTTTGACAAAAACTTCTCATAGGGTAGTAGGTTCATTTTAAGGATGGTTCAGGAAACTCATTTTTGACAAAAACTTCTTATAGGTAGTACGTTCATTTTAAGGATTGTTTAGGACACTCATTTTTGACAAAAGCGTCTCATAGGGTAGTAGGTTCATTTTAAGGATTGTTTAGGAAACTCATTTTTCACAAAAGCGTCTCATAGGGAAGTAGGTTCATTTTAAGGATTGTTCAGGAAACTCATTTTTGAGAAAAACTTCTTATAGGGTAGTAGGTTCATTTTAAGGATTGTTTAGGAAACTCATTTTTGACAAAAGCGTCTCATAGGGTAGTACGTTCATTTTATGGATTGTTTAGGAAACTCATTTTTGAGAAAAGTTTCTTATAGGGAAGTAGGTTCATTTTAAGGATTGTTCAGGAAACTCATTTTGGACCAAAAACTTCTCATAGGGTAGTATGTTCATTTGAAGGATTGTTTAGGAAACTCATTTTTGACAAAAGCTTCTCATAGGGTAGTACGTTCATTTTAAGGATTGTTCAGGAAACCCATTTTTGACAAAAACTTCTTATAGGGAAATAGGTTCATTTTAAGGATTGTTTAGGAAACTCATTTTTGACAAAAGCTTCTCATAGGGAAGTAGGTTCATTTTATGGATTGTTCAGGAAACTCATTTTTGACAAATTCATCTCATAGGGTAGTACGTTCATTTTAAGGATTGTTTAGGAAACTCGTTTTTGACAAAAGCGTCTCATAGGGTAGTAGGTTCATTTTAAGGATTGTTCAGGAAACTCATTTTTGACAAAAACGTCTCATAGGGTAGTAGGTTCATTTTAAGGATTGTTTAGGAAACTCATTTTTGACAAAAGCGTCTCATAGGGTAGTAGGTTCATTTTAAGGATTGTTTAGGAAACTCATTTTTGACAAAAGCTTCTTATAGGGAAGTAGGTTCATTTTAAGGATTGTTTAGGTAACTGATTTTTGACAAAAACTTCTCATAGGGTAGTAGGTTCATTTTAAGGATTGACAAAACTCATTTTTGACAAAAACTTCTCATATGGCGGCAGGTTCATTTTAAGGATTGTTTAGGAAACTCATTTTTGACAAAGACGTCTCATAGGGTAGTAGGTTCATTTTAAGGATTGTTTAGGAAACTCGTTTTTGACAAAAGCGTCTCATAGGGTAGTAGGTTCATTTTAAGGATTGTTCAGGAAACTCATTTTTGACAAAAACGTCTCATAGGGTAGTAGGTTCATTTTAAGGATTGTTTAGGAAACTCATTTTTGACAAAAGCGTCTCATAGGGTAGTAGGTTCATTTTAAGGATTGTTTAGGAAACTCATTTTTGACAAAAGCTTCTTATAGGGAAGTAGGTTCATTTTAAGGATTGTTTAGGTAACTGATTTTTGACAAAAACTTCTCATAGGGTAGTAGGTTCATTTTAAGGATTGACAAAACTCATTTTTGACAAAAACTTCTCATATGGCGGCAGGTTCATTTTAAGGATTGTTTAGGAAACTCATTTTTGACAAAGACGTCTCATAGGGTAGTAGGTTCATTTTAAGGATTGTTTAGGAAACTCATTTTTGACAAAAACGTCTCATAGGGTAGTACGTTTATTTTAAGGATTGTTTAGGAAACTCATTTTTGACAAAAGCTTCTCATAGGGTAGTACGTTCATTTTAAGGATTGTTCAGGAAACTCATTTTTGACAAAAACTTCTTATAGGGTAGTAGGTTCATTTTAAGGATTGTTTAGGAAACTCATTTTTGACAAAAACTTCTCATAGGGTAGTACGTTCATTTTAAGGATTGTTCAGGAAACTCATTTTTGAGAAAAGCTTCTCATAGAGAAGTAGGTTCATTTTAAGGATTGTTTAGGAAACTCATTTTTGACAAAAACGTCTCATAGGGTAGTAGGTTCATTTTAAGGATTGTTTAGGAAACTCATTTTTGACAAAAACGTCTCATAGGGTAGTAGGTTCATTTTAAGGATTGTTTAGGAAACTCATTGTTGACGAAAACCTCTCATATGGTAGTAGGTTCATTTTAAGGATTGTTTAGGAAACTCATTTTTGACAAAAACGTCTCATAGGGTAGTACGTTCATTTTAAGGATTGTTTAGGAAACTCGTTTTTGACAAAAGCGTCTCATAGGGTAGTAGGTTCATTTTAAGGATTGTTCAGGAAACTCATTTTTGACAAAAACGTCTCATAGGGTAGTAGGTTCATTTTAAGGATTGTTCAGGAAACTCATTTTTGACAAAAGCGTCTCATAGGGTAGTACGTTCATTTTAAGGATTGTTTAGGAAACTCATTTTTGACAAAAGCTTCTTATAGGGAAGTAGGTTCATTTTAAGGATTGTTTAGGTAACTGATTTTTGACAAAAACTTCTCATAGGGTAGTAGGTTCATTTTAAGGATTGTTGACAAAACTCATTTTTGACAAAAACTTCTCATATGGCGGCAGGTTCATTTTAAGGATTGTTTAGGAAACTCATTTTTGACAAAGACGTCTCATAGGGTAGTAGGTTCATTTTAAGGATTGTTTAGGAAACTCATTTTTGACAAAAACGTCTCATAGGGTAGTACGTTTATTTTAAGGATTGTTTAGGAAACTCATTTTTGACAAAAGCTTCTTATAGGGTAGTACGTTCATTTTAAGGATTGTTCAGGAAACTCATTTTTGACAAAAACTTCTTATAGGGTAGTAGGTTCATTTTAAGGATTGTTTAGGAAACTCATTTTTGACAAAAACTTCTCATAGGGTAGTACGTTCATTTTAAGGATTGTTCAGGAAACTCATTTTTGAGAAAAGCTTCTCATAGAGAAGTAGGTTCATTTTAAGGATTGTTTAGGAAACTCATTTTTGACAAAAACGTCTCATAGGGTAGTAGGTTCATTTTAAGGATTGTTTAGGAAACTCATTTTTGACAAAAACGTCTCATAGGGTAGTAGGTTCATTTTAAGGATTGTTTAGGAAACTCATTTTTGACGAAAACCTCTCATATGGTAGTAGGTTCATTTTAAGGATTGTTTAGGAAACTCATTTTTGACAAAAACGTCTCATAGGGTAGTAGGTTCATTTTAAGGATTGTTTAGGAAACTCATTTTTCACAAAGTACTTCTCATAGGGTAGTAGGTTCATTTTAAGGATTTTCCGGGAAACTCATTTTTGACAAAGTACTTCTCATAGGGTAGTAGGTTCATTTTGTGGATTGTTTAGGAAACTCATTTTTGACAAAAACTTCTCATAGGGTAGTAGGTTCATTTTAAGGATTGTTTAGGAAACTCATTTTTGACAAAGTACTTCTCATAGGGTAGTAGGTTCATTTTATGGATTGTTTAGGAAACTCATTTTTGACAAAAACGTCTCATAGGGTAGTAGGTTCATTTTATGGATTGTTTAGGAAACTCATTTTTGACAAAAA
The DNA here is from genome assembly GCA_022818135.1 of Saxidomus purpurata. Taxonomy (NCBI): domain Eukaryota; kingdom Metazoa; phylum Mollusca; class Bivalvia; order Venerida; family Veneridae; genus Saxidomus; species Saxidomus purpurata. The sequence goes on along the minus strand of JAFMSR010000008.1, from coordinate 42,546,637 downwards.
CTTCTCATAGTGTAGTAGGTTCATTTGAAGGATTGTTTAGGAAACTCATTTTTGACAAAAACATCTCATAGGGTAGTAGGTTCATTTTAAGGATTGTTTAGGAAACTCATTTTTGACAAAAACGTCTCATAGGGTAGTACGTTCATTTTAAGGATTGTTCAGGGAACTCATTTTTGACGAAAGCATCTCATAGGGTAGTACGTTCATTTTAAGGATTGTTCAGGAAACTCATTTTTGACAAAAACTTCTTATAGGGTAGTAAGTTCATTTTAAGGATTGTTCAGGTAACTCATTTTTGACAAAAGCGTCTCATAGGGTAGTATGTTCATTTTAAGGATTGTTCAGGAAACTCATTTTTGACAAAAACTTATAGGGTAGTAGGTTCATTTTAAGGATTCTTTAGGAAACTCATTTTTGACAAAAACTTCTTGTAGGGTAGTATGTTCATTTTAAGGATTGTTTAGGAAACTCATTTTTGACAAAAACTTCTTATAGGGTAGTATGTTTATTTTAAGGATTGTTTAGGAAACTCATTTTTGACAAAAGCGTCTCATAGGGAAGTAGGTTCATTTTAAGGATTGTTTAGGAAACTCATTTTTGAGAAAAACTTCTTATAGGGTAGTAGGTTCATTTTAAGGATTGTTTAGGAAACTCATTTTTGACAAAAGCGTCTCATAGGGCAGTAGGTTCATTTTATGGATTGTTCAGGAAACTCATTTTTGAGAAAGGCTTCTTATAGGGAAGTAGGTTCATTTTAAGGATTGTTCAGGAAACTCATTTTTGACAAAAACTTCTCATAGGGTAGTAGGTTCATTTAAAGGATTGTTTAGGAAACTCATTTTTGACAAAAGCTTCTCATAGGGTAGTACGTTCATTTTATGGATTGTTCAGGAAACTCATTTTTGACAAAAACTTCTTATAGGGAAATAGGTTCATTTTAAGGATTGTTTAGGAAACTCATTTTTGACAAAAGCGTCTCATAGGGTAGTAGGTTCATTTGATGGATTGTTCAGGAAACTCATTTTTGATAAAAACGTCTCATAGGGTAGTACGTTCATTTTAAGGATTGTTTAAGAAACTCATTTTTGACAAAAGCGTCTCATAGGGTAGTTCAGGAAACTCATTTTTGACAAAAACGTCTCAGGGTAGTACGTTCATTTTAAGGATTGTTTAGGAAACTCATTTTTGACAAAAGCGTCTCAGGGTAGTAGGTTCATTTTAAGGATTGTTCAGGAAACTCATTTTTGACAAAAGCGTCTCATAGGGTAGTACGTTCATTTTAAGGATTGTTCAGGAAACTCATTTTTGACAAAAGCTTCTTATAGGGAAGTGGGTTCATTTTAAGGATTGTTTAGGTAACTGATTTTTGACAAAAACTTCTTATAGGGTAGTACGTTCACTTTAAGGATTGTTTAGGAAACTCATTTTTGACAAAAACTTCTCATACGGTAGTAGGTTCATTTTAAGGATTGTTCAGGAAACTCATTTTTGACAAAAACTTCTTATAGGGTAGTACGTTCATTTTAAGGATTGTTTAGGAAACTCATTTTTGACAAAAGCGTCTCATAGGGTAGTAGGTTCATTTTAAGGATTGTTTAGGAAACTCATTTTTGACAAAAGCGTCTCATAGGGAAGTAGGTTCATTTTAAGGATTGTTTAGGACACTCATTTTTGAGAAAAACTTCTTATAGGGTAGTAGGTTCATTTTAAGGATTGTTTAGGAAACTCATTTTTGACAAAAACGTCTCATAGGGTAGTACGTTCATTTTATGGATTGTTCAGGAAACTCATTTTTGAGAAAAGTTTCTTATAGGGAAGTAGGTTCATTTTAAGGATTGTTCAGGAAACTCAATTTGGACCAAAAACTTCTCATAGGGTAATATGTTCATTTTAAGGATTGTTTAGGAAACTCATTTTTGACAAAAGCTTCTCATAGGGTAGTACGTTCATTTTAAGGATTGTTCAAGAAACTCATTTTTGACAAACACTTCTTATAGGGAAATAGGTTCATTTTAAGGATTGTTTAGGAAACACATTTTTGACAAAAGCTTCTCATAGGGTAGTAGGTTCATTTTATGGATTGTTCAGGAAACTCATTTTTGACAAAAACGTCTCATAGGGTAGTACGTTCATTTTAAGGATTGTTTAGGAAACTCGTTTTTGACAAAAGCGTCTCATAGGGTAGTAGGTTCATTTTAAGGATTGTTCAGGAAACTCATTTTTGACAAAAACGTCTCATAGGGTAGTAGGTTCATTTTAAAGATTGTTTAGGAAACTCATTTTTGACAAAAACGTCTCATAGGGTAGTAGGTTCATTTGATGGATTGTTCAGGAAACTCATTTTTGACAAAAGCGTCTCATAGGGTAGTACGTTCATTTGAAGGATTGTTCAGGAAACTCATTTTTGACAAAAGCGTCTCATAGGGTAGTAGGTTCATTTTAAGGATTGTTTAGGAAACTCATTTTTGACAAAAGCTTCTTATAGGGAAGTAGGTTCATTTTAAGGATTGTTTAGGTAACTGATTTTTGACAAAAACTTCTCATAGGGTAGTAGGTTCATTTTAAGGATTGTTGACAAAACTCATTTTTGACAAAAACTTCTCATATGGCGGCAGGTTCATTTTAAGGATTGTTTAGGAAACTCATTTTTGACAAACACGTCTCATAGGGTAGTAGGTTCATTTTAAGGATTGTTTAGGAAACTCATTTTTGACAAAAGCTTCTCATAGGGTAGTACGTTCATTTTAAGGATTGTTCAGGAAACTCATTTTTGACAAAAACTTCTTATAGGGTAGTAGGTTCATTTTAAGGATTGTTCAGGAAACTCATTTTTGACAAAAACTTCTCATAGGGTAGTACGTTCATTTTAAGGATTGTTAAGGAAACTCATTTTTGAGAAAAGCTTCTCATAGGGAAGTAGGTTCATTTTAAGGATTTTTCAGGAAATTCATTTTTGAGAAAAACGTCTCATAGGGTAGTAGGTTCATTTTAAAGATTGTTCAGGAAACTCATTTTTGAGAAAAACGTCTCATAGGGTAGTACGTTCATTTTAAGGATTGTTCAGGAAATTCATTTTTGACAAAAGCTTCTTATAGGGAAGTAGGTTCATTTTAAGGATTGTTTAGGAAACTCATTTTTGACAAAAACTTCTCATAGGGTAGTAGGTTCATTTTAAGGATTGTTTAGGAAACTCATTTTTGACAAAAACTTCTCATAGGGTAGTAGGTTCATTTTAAGGATTGTTTAGGAAACTCATAGGGTAGTAGGTTCATTTTAAGGATTGTTTTGGAAACTCATTTTTGACAAAAACGTCTCATAGGGTAGTAGGTTCATTTTAAGGATTGTTTTGGAAACTCGTTTTTGACAAAAACGTCTCATATGGTAGTAGGTTCATTTTAAGTATTGTTTAGGAAACTTATTTTTGACAAAAGCGTCTCATAGGGTAGTATGTTCATTTTAAGGATTGTTCAGGAAACTCATTTTTGACAAAAACTTCTCATAGGGTAGTAGGTTCATTTTAAGGATTGTTTAGGAAACTCATTTTTGACAAAAGCTTGTCTTAGGGTAGTAAGTTCATTTGAAGGATTGTTTAGGAAACTCATTTTTGACAAAAACATCTCATAGGGTAGTAGGTTCATTTTAAAGATTGTTCAGGAAACTCATTTTTGACAAAAACTTCTCATAGGGTAGTGAGTTCATTTTAAGGATTGTTTAGGAAACTCATTTTTGACAAAAACTTCTCACAGGGTAGTAAGTTCATTTTAAGGATTGTTTACAAAACTGATTTTTGACAAAAACTCTCATAGGGTTGAAGGTTCATTTTTAAGGATTGTTTAGGAAACTCATTTTTGACAAAAGCTTGTCTTAGGGTAGTAAGTTCATTTGAAGGATTGTTTAGGAAACTCATTTTTGACAAAAACATCTCGGAGGGTAGTAGGTTCATTTTAAAGATTGTTCAGGAAACTCATTTTTGACAAAAACTTCTCATAGGTTAGTAGGTTCATTTTAAGGATTGTTCAGGAAACTCATTTTTGACAAAAACTTCTCATAGGGTAGTAGGTTCATTTGAAGGATTGTTTAGGAAACTCATTTTTGACAAAAGCTTGTCTTAGGGTAGTAAGTTCATTTGAAGGATTGTTTAGGAAACTCATTTTTGACAAAAGCATCTCATAGGGTAGTAGGTTCATTTTAAAGATTGTTCAGGAAACTCATTTTTGACAAAAACGTCTCATAGGGTAGTATGTTCATTTTCAGGATTGTTTAGGAAACTCATTTTTGACAAAAACTTCTCATAGGGTAGTAGGTTCATTTTAAGGATTGTTTAGGAAACTCATTTTTGAGAAAAGCTTTTTATAGGGAAGTAGGTTCATTTTATGGATTGTTCAGGAAACTCATTTTTGACAAAAACTTCTCATAGGGTAGTGAGTTCATTTTAAGGATTGTTTAGGAAACTAATTTTTGACAAAAACTTCTCACAGGGTAGTAGGTTCATTTTAAGGATTGTTTACAGAACTGATTTTTGACAAAAACTTCTCATAGGGTTGAAGGTTCATTTTTAAGGATTGTTTAGGAAACTCTTTTTTGACAAAAGCTTGTCTTAGGGTAGTAAGTTCATTTGAAGGATTGTTTAGGAAACTCATTTTTGACAAAAGCTTCTCATAGGGTAGTAGGTTCATTTTAAAGATTGTTCAGGAAACTCATTTTTGACAAAAACTTCTCATAGGTTAGTAGGTTCATTTTAAGTATTGTTCAGGAAACTGATTTTTGACAAAAGCTTCTCTTAGGGTGGTAGGTTCATTTTATGGATTGTTTAAGAAACTCATTTTTGACAAAAACTTCTCATAGGGTAGTAGGTTCATTTTAAGGATTGTTCAGCAAACTCATTTTTGACCAAAACTTCTCATAGGGTTTTAGGTTCATTTCTAAGGATTGTTCAGGAAACTCATTTTTGACAAAAACCTTCTCATATGGTAATATGTTCATTTTAAGGATTGTTTAGGAAACACATTTTTGACAAAAGCGTCTCTTAGGTTAGTAGGTTCATTTTAAGGATTGTTTAGGAAACTCATTTTTGACAAAAACGTCTCAAAAAGTAGTATGTTCATTTTAAGGATTGTTCAGGAAACTCATTTTTGACCGAAAACATCTCATAGGGTAGTAGGTTCATTTTAAGGATTGTTCAGGAAAGTCATTTTTGACAAAAACCTCTCATAAGTTGGTATGTTCATTTTAAGGATTGTTCAGGAAACTCAATTTTGACAGAAACCTCTCCTATGGTAGTAGGTTCATTTTAAGGATTGTTCAGGAAACTACTTTTTGACAAAAACTTCTCAAAAAGTAGTAGTTTCATTTTAAGGATTGTTTAGGAAACTCATTTTTGACAAAAGCGTCTCATAGGGTAGTGGGTTCATTTTAAGGATTGTTTACAAAACTCATTTTTGACAAAAACTTCTCATATGGTAGTAGGTTCATTTTAAGGATTGTTTAGGAAACTCATTTTTTGACAAAAACGTCTCATAGGGTAGTAGGTTCATTTTATGGATTGTTCAGGAAACTCATTTTTGACAAAAACTTCTCATAGGGTAGTAGGTTCATTTTGAGGATTGTTTACAAAACTCATTTTTGACAAAAACTTCTCATAGGGTAGTACGGTCATTTTAAGGATTGTTCAGGAAACTCATTTTTGAGAAAAGCTTCTCATAGGGAAGTAGGTTCATTTTAAGGATTTTTCAGGAAACTCATTTTTGAGAAAAACATCTCATAGGGTAGTAGGTTCATTTTAAGGAATGTTCAGGAAACTCATTTTTGACCAAAAACATCTCATAGGGTAGTAGGTTCATTTTATGGATTGTTCAGGAAACTCATTTTTGACAAAAACCTCTCATAGGGTAGTAGGTTCATTTTGAGGATTGTTTACAAAACTCATTTTTGACAAAAACTTCTCATAGGGTAGTATGTTCATTTTAAGGATTGTTTAGGAAACTCATTTTTGACAAAAGCTCCTCATTGGGTAGTAGGTTCATTTTAAGGATTGTTCAGGAAACTCATTTTTGACAAAGTACTTCTCATAGGGTAGTATGTTCATTTTAAGGATTGTTTACAAAACTCATTTTTGACAAAAGCATCTCATAGGGTAGTAGGTTCATTTTAAGGATTGTTTAGGAAACTCATTTTGACAAAAGCTTCTCATAGGGTAGTAGGTTCATTTTAAGGATTGTTCAGGAAACTCATTTTTGACAAAGCTTCTTATAGGGAAGTAGGTTCATTTTAAGGATTGTTTAGGAAACTCATTTTTGACAAAAGCTTCTCATAGGGTAGTAGGTTCATTTGAGGGATTGTTTAGGAAACTCATTTTTGACAAAAGCTTCTCTTAGGGTAGTAGGTTCATTTTAAGGATTGTTTAGGTAACTGATTTTTGACAAAAGCTTCTCATAGGGTAGTATGTTCATTTTAAGGATTGTTTAGGAAACTCATTTTTGACAAAAACTTCTCATATGCTAGTAGGTTCATTTTTAAGGATTGTTTAGGAAACTCATTTTTGACAAAAACTTCTCATAGGGTAGTACGTTCCTTTGAAGGATTGTTTAGGAAACTCATTTTTGACAAAAGCTTCTCATATGGTAGTAGGTTCATTTGAAGGATTGTTTAGGAAACTCATTTTTGACAAAAACTTCTCATATGGGAGTAGGTTCATTTTAAGGATTGTTTAGGAAACTCATTTTTGACAAAGTACTTCTCATAGGGTAGTATGTTCATTTTAAGGATTGTTTAGGAAACTCATTTTTGACAAAAGCTTCTTTTAGGGTAGGGAGTTCATTTGAAGGATTCAGGTAACTCCTTTTTGACAAAAACTTCTCATATGGTAGTAGGTTCAGTTTAAGGAATGTTTAGGAAACTCATTTTTGACAGAATACTTCTGATATGGTAGTAGGTTCATTTTAAGGATTGTCCATGAAAATTATCTTTGACAAAAGCTTCTTTTAGGGTAGTAGGTTCATTTTAAGGATTCTTCAGGCAACTCACTTTTGACAAAAACTTTTTGTTAGCTAGTAGGTTAATTTTAAGGACTATTCAGGATACTAATTTTTTACAAATGTAACTTTTCAGTATTAGGTTCATTTTAAGTTACATACAACGTAAACAGTAATGGTGCTTCTGTATATGAGCCTTAATTGGCCTTAGGTTACTTATCATTGAAAAGTTTATTCATCTTCTGACATCTTTTATTAGTAACACAATTTAAATTTGTTAAGATTTCATTTATGACTGTATTTTTGTACAAATGGAATCTTAAACTAGCAAGCTTTCAGGGTTAGGCACAAGTTGATTGCCTTAGAGAAAGGTAGCTAGTGGTTAGCATAATATAAGTGTATGCACAAAGATCATTTGATGGTTTTTAGGTCACTCACTATACAACAGTTTTGGTTTTTGGTCTTTTGATCTTTTTTTGCTAAAATGTTGACATATTTGTAGGTCTGTAATCTCAATACTTGCTTTCGCTATTTTTTTCTGTCTTCCCGTGAATACTCCCTCTGAATGTGCTTTATGGTAAGTCTGTCTTCAAGCTGGCTATGCCAAGCAGGCTTCCTAGGTTAGGCACAAATTGATTATCTTGTTAGCTGGCCTTTAACTGAGATATACAATGTACCCAGTAGACTGTCCAGTATAGTTATAGTCCAGTGTCCATAGCTTTGTAGAGAGAAAGCAAGTGAGTGAGATTATATATTATAGACGGTCATAGGACAAGAAGATGATTATTCTAGCTTCAGAAACAAAAGTATTAATGCCATTTGAATACACCTGTAAGGACAGTTTAGGCCAATCGTTTTTAACAAAAGTTTCTCATAAGGCAGTAGGATAATTTATAGGACTGTTTCGGCCAACCATTTTAAAATTTAATTAAATTTTTGTCAATACAAAACGTTCTGTTAAGTTAAATCATCATTTTTATGCCCCCGAAGGGGCTACCCCGTCGTCCGTCTGACCGTCGCCGCGCCTCCGTCCGTCTGCCGTCCGTCCGTGCGTCCCCACATCGTGTCGGACTGAATTGTCAGCTTGAAGGTTTTAAAATAACAGCACTGTAAGCACCAAGCGATGTCGCGTGCAAGACCCACACCCTACCCAAAGGGAAGGTCCTTGGAGTTGAAGGAGGATCCTCATTAAATGTGTCCGGACTGTAACTTTGTCATGCATTGAAGGTTTTAAAATAATAGGACTGTGTAGACCAGCCTGTCGTGCAAGACCAGTCCCTAGCTCAAAGGTCAAGGTCATCTTAGAGTTTGAAGGTAATGGTTCCTCATATACAATAAATCTGCGGACTGTAACTTTGTCGCTTGAAGGTTTTAAATAACTGCAAAATGCAGCCTCAAGATCGGTGCGTGCAAGACCCAGGCCTAGCAAGGCAGGTCATAGGTTTGAAGGTAATGGTTCCTCTATAAGCATAAACTCGTGTCGGCTGTAACTTTGTCACCTTGAAGGTTTAAAATAGTAGGCACAAGCTAGCACCGACGACGTGTCGCGTGCAAGACCCACACCCTACACAAAGGCAAGGTCCCTTAGGTTTAGGTGGTCCTGTATTATGCTACATTTGTGTCGGCTTAACTTTATTTGCTTTAAGGTTTAAAAAACTGGCACGCAGAGCGGATGTGTCGCGGCAAACCCAAGTCCCACCTCAAGGAGGTCCTTAGTGTAGGATCTGTAGAGTTTTGCGGAGGTTTACTTTTGGCGGGGGGGGCTTTCGGGGCTTTTATCAGATTTCTTTTAAGTTGTGAGTTAGTTTGTTTCATTTAAAGGACTGACCTAAAAACTTATTATGCCCATAGATTAACAAAATATTTTGTTAAAGGAAGAACATAATACAAATGTAATGCTAGAAAGGAATTATTCATACACAAGACAATTCCATCTTAGGAGATGTAATTTTTAGAGTTCAAAATCAGGCATTTCATGTAAAGAGTACCTAGAACAGTCATGTCTGTAGTCATCTGTATTGCATTTCAATTTATGTGTTTCCCTTTCCTGTAAGTATTGTATGCAGTTAATAACTAGTTCTTAACACTGGATGGTTTTCCTGCTTAATTTTTGTTGAATATTTTGGTATATTTAAATATTTGACTTGCTTAATACAAATGGTAAAGTCTTAACATCCCATCCTCTGCACTGCACTACTCCCATGCATGTTTAATTACTAATGCTTTTGCCAGTTGAAATTTTGCAAGTCAAATTTTACAAAACAAAAAAGCATAAGTTCAAGTCAAATTTTTTAACTTGTTGCTCGGCTTTTTCATAGTATGAAGGGAAATCAGACAGAAAGACCCTATTAAAATATCTCTTTAGTCCGCAGTATAGTTTTGTCTGTCACAGGCTTTCAAGGTAGTAGGTTTATTTAAGGGCCTGTGTTAAAAAGACTGTTATGGCCAGTCATTTTTTAACAAATTATCTTAATTGTTACAAGTTGAAAGTTTGTATTCAAGGTTCTCTGATTTAAAAAAAAAATAACAGTTGAAATGTTAAGGATGTGAAAGGTTTATTTTAAGGTCTATATAAGCCATTCATATTGAGAGAACACTACACTTAAGGTAGGATTTCACCTTAATTATGGTAACAAAACTTCTGTAATGGTATCATGTTCCTTAAAATTGTCAATGTACAAAATGCTGCAATAATGTTAACTGCAAGAGGGCAAGACTTGAGCTTAGTACAATAAGTGGAGACCATTACAGACATAATACCACAGGTGCCACGATGCACAGAACAAACACAAAGCAGAGTAATGGTAATTGCCTTTGAATGTCAGTTAATGTTTAGTAACTGTGGGTTTTTTGTTAAATAACAATTTAGGTAGGACATGTTTTTATTATGCCCCTGAAGGGTGGCATATTAAAATCGCACCGTTTGTCCATTCGTCCGTCCGTCCGCCCCTACATTTTTTGTGTCCAGGCTGTAACTTTGTCATGCATTGAAAGATTTTGAAATAACTTGGCAAAAATGTTCAGCACATCAAGACGATGTATCACGTGCAAGACTCACATCCCTACCTCAAAGATCAAGGGAACACTTAACGTTTGAAGGTAATGGAATCCTCTATGTAATTATGCACACATCGTGTCCGGTCTGTTACTTTGTCATGCATTGAAGGATTTTGAAATAACTTGACACAAATGTTCAGAACATCAAGACGACATGTCCCATTCAAGACCCACGTCCCTACCTCAAAGGTCAAGGGAACACTTAACGTTTGAAGGTAATGGAATCCTGTATATATGCACACATTCATGTCAGGACTGTAACTTTGTCATGCATTGAAAGATTTTAAAATAATAGTACAAAATGTTCAGCACATCAAGATGATGTGTTGCGTTCAAGACCCATGTCCCTACATCAAAGGTCAAGGTCACACTTAGAGTTTGAAGGTGATGGAATCCTGTATATATGCACTCATTCATGTCCGGACTGTAGCTGAGTCATGCATTGAAGGATTTTAAAATAACCTGGCACTAGTGTTCAGCACATCAAGACGATGTGTCATGTGCAAGACTCATGTCCCTACCTCAGAGGTCAAGGTCACACTTAGAGTTTAAATGTAATGGAATCCTATATACATGCATACATTTGTATCCTGACTGTAACTGTGTCATGCATTGATAAATTTTAAAATAACTTGGCACGAATGTTCAGCACATCAAGACAATGATGTGTCGCGTGCTAGGACCACTTCCCTACCTCAAAGGTCAAGGTCACACTTAGAGTTTAAAAGTTATGAAATACTGTATGCATGGTAATTCTGTCATGCATGGAAGGATTTTAAAACTACATGGCACAATTGTTAAGCACATGGAAAGGACACCACTTTTGGGGGTATTTGTCCATCATCAGGGACACCTCTTGTTTGTTTCAATATATTTCAGGTAAACAGAGACATAATTGAAGATACAACTTGCCCGTACGAAAATTCCAACCGTAAAGTAGGAGGGAAAGACACGTAACTGGGCAGTAAAATCTGTTTTACAGGCGTAACTCAGCCGGAATTTGTTTAAAGCAGGAAAAAGATGAAAATTACGGGCGTTTTTTTATAACTTTACGTCTGCAAATTTTTCTACGGGCGTAAATATGGACTTCACTTTTTTGCTGCTGCAGTATGAATCACAAAATGACTGAATTCTATTTTACGCCCGTAAAAAACAGAAATACGGTTGTAAAATGGAACAGGAAGTAATCATTTACTGGTTTTCTGATTGGTTGATTCAAAGAACAATTTGGCAGACATGTTTGAAAGCATTTTGTAGTAATGTTTACATGTAAGGAACATTTTTGGTTATTTAGCTTCATAGCATGGATATTAATTACTATCTTGTGGACAGGAGAATGCAGTATTTATAAAGGTAAATTGTTAAACAAAGAACAGTTAAAAATAAAATATGATATGATTGTTATCGTAATTGAAAGAATATATATCAGTTAAAAGTCAGGGCTTAAATTCAATTTTGAAGAATCAGTCAGTCATCCTACAAAGGAAACATTCTGAATAAGAAATGACAGTTTATCTTGAATTTAATGGTGTAAATAATGAGTTGATATTGCCTGTGTTTTAAAACAGTAAGTGGAGATGTTTGTGACTTGTGAGTTTGAAGAGTCTGAAAGAATATCATTCCTTGGATAGTTTTACTTATTGTGATAGCCAGTAGTCATGCTTGTATATACTTCTTGCACAACTATCTCTTTTTCTTTTAAATTAATATGTAATGTGCATGTTTCTACTATCTATATCAGTAACTTTCATAGTAGTAAAAACAATTTTTAAATCTTTGAATAGGAGTTAAATGTTAGCTTTTTCTTAGGATGCAACATTTAATAGGCGTAATTTCTGGCCCTACTATTTTTACGGGCGTAAATTTAGTATAGACGTAAAATCTGGGTTTAGTACGCCTGTAAAATGTATTTTTACGGGCGTAATTTTTATCTATAAATTCCTGCTCATTTACATATTACGTGCCATTTGTACGCCCATAATCCGTGCCATTTACGGTTGGTTTCCGTGCGTAAAACAGTATTACAGGCGTAATTTGCACTATCAGGTTAGAATTCAGTCTAGGGCGTATTTTATTTTGTACGGGCGTAAATTTCATACAGGAGTACTCCTCTGGACCATTCAACAAAGAATTCCAGTTGCCCATCACAAGGGACACCTCCGTTAATTGCTTCTTCTTCCACACCTCCGAAACGAAAAGATGCACAAAGTTTCTCTCAGAAAGTTAGTATTTTTTTCTATGTGAAAACGGGTGAACATTTGCCGAGCCTGCTGACATTGTTTCAACATAATTGTCACTTTGGCAGTTCAAGGTATGTGAGTGCTTCCATCTGTGAGGATGAGGTTTCCGGCTGTAAATTCCTCATGCATTGAAGGAGTTTGAACAATGTGACAGCCTGTTTTGTGCAAGACCGAGGTCTGTAGCATAAAGGTCAAGAACACACTCTGAAAGTAAAGGTCTGAAATGGATACATGAGTTCTTGCTATGATTTTCATATAAGTTTATCTTCTTTCTTTTCTTGATTTTCATAAAAGTTGTCTGAAGGTACAAGACAATGTATGAGTATATAGCAAATCGGCCATGTCAGAAGGAAAATCTAAAATACAACATCAAAATATGTCAGAAGTGTTAATAGTAATTAAAATTAGAATAAAACTTGCAGGCATAAACAAATTAGCAAAAACACTTAAAAGATTTAATTTTTATGTTTCATGAAATTTGCCCGTTGAGACCTGAGGAAATTAAATGGCTCTGGATGGAAAATACACCTCTATAAAAGTAACAAAGGAACATAACTCTGCTATAAATGCATAGATTGTGACAGCATTTGATGGGGATCATTCCCTTTCCTAAATATACATTCCTGCCAAACTTCAATAAAATCTAAATAAAAAGTACCAAGATATGGCTCCCAACAGAAAAGTGTGTCAAAGGGAAGAACAACACCAAAACAATATCCCTTCTTTTCCTATGGCGATAGATAATTAGAATAATGGTTGCTGGCATAGTGTGTGATGTCTGATATCAAAACGTTAAATGATGTCATAAATTATGTCATCAACATAATTGCAATTAGTAGGTGTTCAATTAGCTACTGGTCAGGTAATTTTTGGTGAGATTTTTTTAGGTCTTAGTAACACAAAGAAGCAACAATATACAAAGTCTTTGGGTTGGGACCTCAAGACATTCCTTTTGTTACTAAAGAAATGGTACAAACATAATATGGTAACTTCATTTTTCGAATATCTATTGTTGTAAGATTTCTTCACGATTTATTTTGACCAAATTTCAAGAAAAACAACCTGAAACTAATAAGGTTTTGACATCAGTATTGGAACATTTTACACCCCCCTTGTTTGACTGAATTGTATTAGATATTGTAGATTCGGAGCAAGATATTACCTAACTTTAACTGCAAGATTTTTTTCTATCACAAAAACAATCACTGAAAATCAAGTTGGTCAGTAATAGTGAAATACTTATGTTAATGGATATAAAGAGCGCCTAACCTGCTGTGGAAAAAAAACACATGGAAACACATGGAAACAAATTAGGTGATTTCCGAGACTGTATACAAAGAGGTGCAGGAAAGAATACATTGTTTACTTTTGGTATCAGGTAATGTATTGGAATAAGACATTTAGATCATACTTTACCTTACCTACACCCAATTGTCCTTTTTATGAAAAGCACATGAAAATGCTAGATGCAATGGTTAAATAACTTTTAATCTGTAGTAGATACCTTAGTAACCTTCCTTTCATACTTTCCATTTCTTGGCAACATTATAGAATTAATTGATTAAATGTTTTTGATTTAACATCTCAATATTAAAACAACAGTACATTTATAACAATATTTTAGCATTTTGGGGGGGAGGGCTTTGGGTAGTCTATGGGTGTCTCCAGTCACGCGTCCGTCCTTCCGTCCGTCCATCCTTCTGTCCGTCTGTGCATCCACCTTACATTTTTTTGTGTCTGGACTGTAACTTTGTCATGCATTGATTGATTTTAAAATAACTTGGCACAAGTGTTCAGCACACCAAGACGATGTGTCGCATGCAAGACCCACGTCCCTACCTCAAAGGTCAAAGTCATACTTATAGTTTGAAGGTAATTGAATCCTCTATATATGTACACATTAGTGTCCGGGATTTAATTTTGTCATGCATTGATTATACCCCCAAAACAAAGTTTGGGGGGGTATATAGGAGTCACCTGGTGGTTGGTCGGTCGGTCGGTCAGGTGGTCTGTTGCATTTTCCTTGTCCGGAGCATAACTTGAAAACTACTAGTTGGAATTCAATACAACTTCATACAATGGTCATGCACATTGAGAGGAAGTGCAGTGCACAAGAACCATAACTCCATCTTGACTCATTACAGAGTTATTGCCCTTTGCTACTTTTCCTTGTCCGGAACATTACTTGAAAACTACTGGTTTGAATTCAATACAACTTCATACAATGGTCTAAGACAATGAGAGAAAGTGCAGTGTACAAGAACCATAACTCTATCTTGAGTAATTACAGAGTTATTGCCCTTTGTTACTTTTCCTTGTCCGGAGCATAACTTGAAAACTACTGGTTGGAATTCATTACAAATTTATACAATGGTCAAGTACATTGAGAGGAAGTGCAGTGCACAGGAACCATAACTCTTTCTTGACTCATTACAGAATAATTGCCCTTTGCTACTTTTCCTTGTCCGGAGGATTACTTGAAAACCACTGTTTTGAATTCAATACAACTTCATACAATGGTCTAGCAAAATGGGAGGAAGTGCAGTGTACAAGAACCATTACTCTATCTTGAGTAATTACAGAGTTATTGCCCTTTGTTACTTTTCCTTGTCCGGAGCATAACTTGAAAACTACTGATTGGAATGCAATACAACTTCATACAATGGTTCAGCACAATGAGAGAAAGTGCAGTGTACAAGAACCATAACTTTATCTTGAGTAATTACAGAGTTATTTCCAAGAACAATATCTCTATTTTAGTGTTTTTAGCTCGACTATTCGAAGAATAAGGAGACTATTGCACTCGCCCCCCTCCCCCGCGTCTGCGTTGGTTAAAGTTTTCATAAAGTCAATATCTTGAATACTATCAAAGGTTTGACTGAAACTCAAACTTATGTTTCCATCAACTCTTCACCTGAGGAAACAATCCCCATACTCTGTTTTGTTTTTGACAGTTTATGCCCCTTTTAACTTGGAATTTTGGTTAAAGTTTTTATAAATTCAAATATCTTGACTATGAAGGTATTGACTTGAAACTCAAAGTATGTGTCTCCATCACATTTCACCTGAGGAACAATCCCCGTAACTCTGTTTTGATTTTTGACAGTTTATGCCCCTTTTTAACTTAGAATTTTTGGTTACTTTTTTTAAAGTCAAATTCTATGGTATTGCTTGAAACTCAAACTATATGTTTACCATCACATTTACCAGAGGAAACAATCCCCATACTCTGTTTTGATTTTTGACGATTTATGCCCCTTTTTCCTAGAATTTTTGATAAAAGATTTTATAAAGGCAAATTTTTGAATCTTTCAAAGGTATTGACTTGAAACTCAATTATGTGTCCCCATCAACTCTTCACCTGAGGAAACAATCCCCATACTCTGTTTTGATTTTTGTTAGTTTTGCCCCTTTTACTTAGAATTTTAGTTAAAGTTTTTATAAAGTCATTCTTGAATACTATCAAACGTTTGACTTGAACTTAAAATGTATGTTTCTATCACATCTTCACCAATGTTTTGTTTTTGACATTTTATGCTCCTTTTTACTTAGATTTTGTCACGTTTTTCCAGACTTTTGAAATACTGAAATGGCTTCTTTTGAAATGTCATGTATTATGCGCATGCAGCGGGCATGCTTTTTTTTTAAACTATTAATTTTGAAACGTTCAAGTTATTCATGATCAAATATCAAGGTCTGTTTTCTTTGAATTATCCCCCCCTTCTCCACCCAGTTGGCTTACAGAATCCAGAGTAAGGCACGCATGTATTGTACTTCTGGTCTTTGAACAAGTTTCATTCTTTGACCTTAATTCTGATAGACAATTCAACACCAGGTCCTGTTCTTAGACAAAAAAACTTTTACCGACACTCGATGCGCGTCTGTCGGCGCGTTTTTTAAGGTATTCTGTTACTACAAACTTCCTCAGTTTATAAAGCAGTCTTTTGGGGGTATTAATCACATTTAGTGATAGTTCTAGTTGATTTTAAAATAACTTGGCACAAATGTTTGGCAAGACGACATGTCGAGTGCAAAACCCACTTTCCTACATCAAAGGTCAAGGTCACACTTAGTGTTTACAGGTACATTGTAATTGAATCCTGTATATATGCATACATTTGTGTCCGGACCGTAAGTTTGTCATGCATTGAAGGATTTTAGAATAACTTGGCACAAATATTCAGCACATCAAGACGATGTGTAGCTTGCAAAACCTGCGTCCCGACATCAAAGGTCAAGGTCATACTATGAGTTTGAAAGTAATTGAATCCTGTATATATGCACACATTCGTGTCCTGACTGTAACTTTGTCATGTATTGATTGCATATAAAAATAACTTGGCACAAATGTTCAGCACATCAAGATGATGTGTTGGTCAAGACCCTTCCTCTCAAAGGTCAAGGCCTTAGGTAAAGGTATATCGTCTTCCAGGAGGTTAAAGCATGGAGAGGACACAGACTGTGATACACCTCTTTGGGGGGCATTCGTCACTTATGAGGGACAGCTCTTGTTTAGAAACAATCATCTTTTTTAAAATAAGAAATGTTCCAGCATTTATGACTGCTCCTACTATGAACTTTTAGCAAAATGTATTCCATATAAGGCCCTGCCCTCAAGGAGAGAGTTTATTAAAAAAGCTATTTAAAGCTTTCTACTCTATCCTGCATGCACCAGTGATATTATGTTAATATTTTGTAAATATTTTGAATTAATAAAATATTGTTTAAACTAAGGGCAGTGCCAATAAAGTTATTGTCTTCTATCACGTTCTTCATCTTCATTTTTCCTGGATAAATCAGATTCATTATGATTGTCATTAATTTGATCAAATCATTGATCAAACTATAACAGGATTTCTACTGGAAAATGTTCTGGACAGTGCTTGAAATAGTTCGATCATGCCTAGATCAGACCTAGTGATTGAAAGATTTCAACAGTTCCTAATACTCCATAATTTTTTTTATAAGAAATAGTCATGAATTCTATCCTTTGAAGAATGATATGTTGGAATTTAGAATTTTCAACAGTTTTCTTGCTAGATACTGAAAATAAAGCTTGATACTCCATGCAAATTTGTCATGGAATTAAATAGATATTTGCATATAAACAGTGCCCTTGACATTTAAATGCAGTCTTTTAGTTGAACAATGAAGTTACTCTTGCCAAAATAGAACCTTTATACACATAGCACATAGTTATCATAGGGTTCAGCACTGACCTTAAATACATCTAGATATTTTAGATGATTGCACACCACATATATTTCACTAATGCATATGGCGTTATGAAAGTGGTTCAATCAATGAGTCTGTCCTGCATGAGGTTATGAAATGTGCGGCATACCTCATGATCCAGAAAGGACTTGGGAGTATAATGGATCCAGAAACACCAAACATAGACACTTTTACTGGACTTGTGTATAATCCTGGAGAAGATAGGATAACTTGATTACTTTAAAGTATCTTCATACATTTTATTAAATAGATATGTATGCTATACATATTCAAAATTAAAAAACAAAGGTTAGCCATATATATTCAAAATTAAAAAACAAACACAGAAAAATATCAAAGGTATCAAATTCCAGCATAGCCCTGAGAACATTTTTTGGTTTAAAGTTTGAACTGATGGAACTACCTGCATGGAATAAATTTCAGTCTAGCAAAATTGTTGAAGTGGTAGCATTGAAACTAATTCCTTAAAGTAAGCATTTCTGGGCTTGGCTAGATCCTTTTCCATCAGAAACATTTTTAACCACAACACGAAATATTTTCCCGAGGACACACTGGAATTTGTGTAATGTGTGATAAAACAGACTACAGTGAACAAAATTCTTTCAGGAAAATTGAAGATGACATTAGTAGAATACACTAACTTTCTTACTCTGTGCATAGTCAAGCCGGTAGACTTCACACTTTGTCCGCTCTCTAAGTCAAACAGTTTTCATCTGATCTTCACCAAACTTGGTCAAAATGTTTGTTGGCATAATATAATGGCCAAGTTCGATAACCAGCCAAATCGACTTAGGCACTTTTGGATTATGGCCCTTGATTTATGCAAAATTGACCAAATTCACCTGTCCGCTCTCTAAGTCAAACAGTTTTCATCTGATCTTAACCAAACTTGGTCAAAATGTTTGTCGGCATTATATCTGGGCCACTTTCAACAACCAGCCAAATCGACTCTGGCATTTTTGGATTATGGCCCTTGATTTATACAAAATTGACCAAATTCATCTTGTCCGCTCTATAGTCAAACAGTTTTCATCTGATGTTCACCAAACTTACTGAAAATGTTTGTGGGCATAAAATCTAGACCAAGTTCGATAACCAGCCAAATCGCCCAAGGCACTTCTGGATTATTGCCCTTGAATTATCGAAAAATTATGATAAGGTCAAGGTCACTGTTACTAAAAATAGATTGTTATATTTTAGTTTTTAAAAAAAATTTCAGGTCAAGGTAACTGTTACTAAAAATAGTAAGTGCAGACATCATAATGTTTATACCACAGAAACGAAGTTTGGGGGTATATAGGAGTCACCTGGTGGTTGGTCGGTCGATCGGTCAAGCGGTCGGTCAGGCGGTCTGTTGCATTTTCCTTGTCCGGAGCATAACTTGAAAACTACTAGTTGGAATTCAATACAACTTCATACAATGGTCAAGCACATTGAGAGGAAGTGCAGTGCCTAAGAACCATAACTCTGTCTTGACTCATTACAGAGTCATTGCCCTTTGTTACTTTTCCTTGTCTGGAGCATAACTTGAAAACTACTGGTTGGAATTCAAAACAACTTCATACAATATTTAAGCACAATGAGAAGAAGTGCAGTGTACAAGAACCATAACTATCTTGAGTATTTACAGAGTTATGGCTCTTTGTTACTTTTCCTTGTCCGAAGCATAACTTGAAAACTACTGGTTAGAATTCAATACAACTTCATACAATGGTCAAGTACATTGAGAGGAAGTGCAGTGCATAGGAACAATAACTCCATCTTGACTCATTACAGAGTTATTTCCCTTTGTTACTTTTCCTTGTCCGGAGCATAACTTGAAAACTACTGGTTGGAATTCAAAACAACTTCATACAATGATTAAGCACAATGAGAGGAAGTGCAGTGTACAAGAACCATAACTCTATCTTGAGTATTTACAGAGTTATTTCCCTTTGTTACTTTTCCTTGTCCAGAGCATAACTTGAAAACTACTGATTGGAATTCAATACAACTTCATACAATGGTCAAGTACATTGAGAGAAAGTGCAGTGCACAGGAATCATAACTCTTTCTTGACTCATTACAGAGTTATTTCCTTTTGTTACTTTTCCTTGTCAGGAGCATTACTAGAAAACTACTGGTTTGAATTCAATACAACTAAATATAATGGTCTAGCACAATGAGAGGAAGTGCAGTGTACAAGAACCATAACTCTATCTTGAGTATTTACAGAGTTATTGCCCATTTTTACTTTTCCTTGTCGCAGAGCATAACTTGAAAACTACTGGTTGGAATGCAATACAACTTCATACAATGGTCCAGCACAATGAGAGGAATTGCAGTGTACAAGAACCATAACTCTATCCTGACTTATTACAGAGTTATTGCCATAAACAATATCTCCATTTTATTATTTTTTTGCAAGGTATTCTGTTACTACGCACTTCCTCAGTTTATAAAGCAGTCTTTCGGGGGTATTAATCACATTTAGTGATAGCTCTAGTTTTAGTTTCGACTTGAATCATGAAGACATCTTACACCAAATGATATTCAAAAGATGAAATTACCATATCATGTTAGTACTTTATCATCTCCATAGTAACAAAAGAATGTCTTGAGGGTGCAACCCAATGATTTTGTATATTGTTGCTTCTTTGTGTGGTTTCAAACGAAACTTTCCAAAAATTACCTGACTAGTAGCTAATTGAACACCTTTTAATTGCAATTATGTTAATGACATAATTTATGACATCATTTAACATTTGATATCATACATCACACAGAATGCCAGCAACCATTATTCTAATTATCCATCGCCATAGGGGGAGAAGGGATATTGTTTTGGTGATGTTCCTCCCTTTGTCACACTTTTCTGTTGGGAGCCATATCTTGGTACTGTTTTTTCAGATTTTATTGAAGCTTGGCAGGAATGTATATTTGGGGAGGGGAATGGTCCCCACCAAATGCTGTCACAATCCATGTGTTTATAGCAGAGTTATGTTCCTTTGTTACTTTTATAGAGGCATATTTTCTATCTGGAGACATTTAATTTCCTCATTACTCAATGGGTGAAACATGAAAATTAAATCCTTTAAGTGCTTTATTAGCTTCGCCAGGGTGAACTCTTCTGATGGATGATTGTCCGTCGTCCTTCGTCTGTCGTCCGTCAACATTTTGATTCAAATGACATCTCCTCTGAAACCACTAGGTCAATGTTGATGAAACTATGCAGGGCTGTTCCTTGCATGAAGCTCTACCAAAATTGTTCAAAGAATTCCATTCCATGCAGAACTCTGGTTGCTATGGCAACAAATAGGAAAAACTTTAAAAATTCTCTTCTCTGAAACCACAATGCCTAGAGCTTAGATATTTGACATGTAGCATTGCCTAGTAGGCCTCTTCAAAGTTTGTTCAAATTATGTCCCAGGGGTCAAAATTGACCTTACCCAGGGGGGGGGGGGTTGTCACTTGTTTTACAAAGACATATATAGGAAAACCTATTTTGTATATGACATTGTCTAGTGATCTTCCATCAGGCAAGTGGACTTGTACCAAAGTGAGCGATATAGGGCCATCTTGGTGCTCTTGTCTAATTTGTAAAATAACAAAAACTTTGAAATTCTATTTCTCTGAATTGAATTGTAGTGTGCTCAAATGTTATGATGACCTCTTTGTAATATCCTGGCTGTTACCCCTACAATCGCTGCCCCACCACCCCTGCCCACTGGAGGATGGGGGCCAGATATTTAGAATTTTTTATTAGCTCACCTGGCTCTGCCAGGGTGAGCTTTTCTGATGGATTATTGTCCGTCGTCCGTCAAGATTTTGATTCAAATGACATCTCCCCTGAAACCACTAAGCCAATGTCGATGAAACTATGCAAGGATGTTCCTTGAATGAAGCTCTACCAAAATTGTTCAAAGAATTTTATTCCATGCAGAACTCTGGTTGCTATGGCAACTTACAGAGAGTGTGAATGACTGTTAGATCTCGGATGAGTTCAATTATGGGCTTGGTTCTTCCAGAGTTATGGCCCTTGATTTAACAAATATTGCTATATTTAACTGTGTTTACACTCTAGCACCTTCAATTTTTCACTTATCCTAATCTTTTTTACAGAGAATGTGTATGACAATAAGATGTTTGATGAGTTCAATTATTGGACTGATCAGATTAAGTTTTTCCAGAGTTATGGCCCTTGATTTAACAAAAATTGCAATATTTTACCTTGTTTACACTCTTGCACCTTAATTTCTCCACTAATTTTAATCAGTGTTGATGAAATTTGGCAGGGATGTTCCTTGCATGAAGCTCTACCAAAATTGTTCAAAGAATTCCATTCCATGTAGAACTCTGGTTCCCATGGCAACAAATAGGAAAAACTTTTAAAACCTTATCAGAAACCACAAGGCCTAGAGCTTAGATATTTAGCATGTAGCATTGTCTAGTATACTTCTACAAAGATTGTTCAAATTATGACCCCCCAGGTCAAAATTGACCCTGCCCATGGGGGTTACTTAGTTTAACGTATGCTTTTATTATAGGAAAAACTTTAAAAATCTTCTCTGAAACCACAGGGCCTAGAGCTTAGATATTTAGCATATAGCATTGCCTAGTACACCTCTTCAAAGTTTGTTCAAATTATGCCCCTGAGGTCAACATTGACCATGTCCAGGGGGTCAATATTGACCCAGCCCAGGGGTCACTTGTTTTACAAAGACGTATATAGGAAAACATATTTGGTATCATACATTGTCTAGTGGTCTTCCACCTACTTTGTTCAAATTATGCCTCTTAGGTCAAAATTGACCACACCCACCAGGCAAGTGGACTTGTACTTAGGTGAGCGATACAGGGCCATAATCCATTATGGCCCTCTTGTTTTTCTTCCTGAAGACTGTGAGCATATACTCAACTCCTTGAGGTTTGTACCATGATCCTTTAGAGTTTTATACATCCGTTGATGGGCTGTATTGTGCGATCTCACCTAAGTTAAAGGACTAGCCAAATTGTTTTTTAATTGTCAAATTTGACAAATTTAGAGCTTTCTGGTCTTTAAATGAAATTTTTCTCAAGTAATCTTCTCTAAACTTGCTGTAAATGTTAACATTTTCAAGTTTGATAACTAGCCAAATTGCCCTAATCATCTGGGTGTTATTGCCAAAACTGAACCAATTTACAGTTGTCCAATCTCTAACTTCCACCATTTCTAACCAATCTTCCTAGTTGCCATGGATGTTTATCTACATAATATCTCGACAATTGTTTGATAAAAGTCAAATTGTCCCTGTCAGTTTGGAGTTATTGCCCTTAATTGCCAAATAATGCTACCTTTCAATCAAATGTCTGAACTCTGACGTAAACTTTGTGTGAACGTTTACCAGCACAATGTCTCGGCCAAAATGAATAACCAGCCAGATGGCTAAAGTCAGTCCAGAATTATCATCTTTAATGTGATGTAGGCCAGGTGTATTTTGTGACAGTTTGACACTCTTGTTATCATTCAGAAATGAAATCACTGGTAATCAATAGAACCACATGTGCACAACTTCTAATGCTGACTAACATTTCTGTACAAGTGTCAAGTCTGTAGATTAATTCTTTAAAATTTAATCAGTTGGATGGATCAACAGCTGAAAATCTCTATCTGTTAAAATAGGCATCTTTAATAAATAAATTTGTCAGTTTACAGCGCAAACTTTACATACAAAGTATTTTGTTTTCCAGTTACAGTAATTGATTTGTGTCTTTGTATTTTCAGATATTTAGCATCCCTGAAGCCTGGTGGACTAACAGTTAAAGTGCCAGTTGAAACGAAGTTCTGACAAACAGAATATTTTTTGAATTTTATTTGTTAAGTTCAACAATATATTATACTGTGTTTAATAGAAAGTGGTATGTGCATAAAAGATACACGCCACTTTTCTAAGTATGCAGTTGAAAGATTGTAAACAACTTTAAAGAAAGCTCTCATTTAACTTGGGTCCTCAGATTATCAGTTTGACACCATTTTCCAGACTTGCTTTTTGCCATCAGGATCACTCACTTGTCTGTAGTATGTCATCCTTCTGTCCATCCACTATTTCCTTCAAACAACATCTCTAAAACTTAATGGTGATGAAATTTGACTGAAATCAACAATAAATCATAGTGGAAACTGTTTAATAGAAAGTGGAATGCGCAAAAAAGAAACACTCTACTTTTCTAAGATAGTATACAATTATCATTTTCACACCATATGTCACAAGGCATTTTCAAGACTTGCTTTTTATGCCCCCAAAGGTGGACATATCAAAATTGCACTGTCCGTCCATCTGTCTGTGTCAGTCCATGTGTCTGTCCTTACGTTTACATGTTTGGGCTGTAACTTTGTCATGCATTGAAAGATTTTTAACACGTCAAGACGACGTGTGGCGTGCATGACCCACGTCCCTACCTCAGTGTCGGGGTCACATGTAGAGTATAAAGGTAATGGAATCCTGTATATATGCACACATTTGTGTCCAGACTAACTTTGTCATGCATGGAAGGATTTTAAAATTACATGGCACTATGTTGAGCACATGGAGATGACACAGACTGTGATAATTACTTCGTTTTTTGCATTCATCACTAAATAGAGATAGCTCTTGTTAGATCTATTCCTTCAATGTAATAATGAGATTTATTAACTTTAAAATTGGCCATTTGGTTCGAAATTGTTTTGTCTGAAAACAAGGTTTGGTGGTCTTTATAGCAGAACTTTACTACCTGTATGAAATTTTACAGCCGTAAAGTAGACGGATTTTTTTTAAATTTACGCCCGTACAAAATAATATACGCCCTACACTGAATTCTAACCTGATAGTGCAAATTACGCCTGAAATACTGTTTTACGCACGGAAACCAACCGTAAATGGCACGGAATACGGGCGTACAAATGGCACGTAATATGTAAATGAGCAGGAATTGATAGATAAAAATTACGCCCGTAAAATCCATTTTACAGGCGTACAAAACCCAGATTTTACGTCTACACTAAATTTACGCCCGTAAAAATAGTGGGCCAGAAATTACGCCTATTAACTGTTGCATCCTAAGAAAAAGCTGACATTTAACTTCTAATCAACGATTTAAAAATTGTTTTTACTACTATGAAAGTTACTGATATAGATAGTAGAAACATGCACATTACATATTAATTTAAAAGAAAAAGAGATAGTTGTGCAAGAAGTATATACAAGCATGACTATTGGCTATCACAATAAGTAAAACTATCCAAGGAATGATATTCTTTAAGACTCTTCAAACTCACAAGTCACAAACATCTCCACTTACTGTTTTAAAACACAGGCAAAATCAACTCATTACTTACACCATAAAATTAAAGATAAACTGTCATTTCTTATTCAGAATGTTTCCTTTGTAGGATGACTGACTGATTCTTCAAAATTGAAGCCCTGACTTTTAACTGATATATTCTTTCAATTATGATAACAATCATATCATACTTTATTTTTAACTGTTCTTTTGTTTAACAATTTACCTTTTATAAATACTGCACTCTCCTGTCCACAAGATAGTAATTAATATCCATGCTATGAAGCTAAATAACCAAAAATGTTCCTTACATGTAAACATTACTACAAAATGCTTTCAAACATGTCTGCCAAATTGTTCTTTTGAATCAACCAATCAGAAAACCAGTAAATGATTACTTCCTGTTCCATTATACAACCATATTTCTGTTTTTTACGGGCGTAAAATAGAACTCAGTCATTTTGTGATTCATACTGCAACAGCAAAAAAGAGAAGTCCATATTTACGCCCGTAGAAAATTTGCAGACGTAAAGTTATAAAATGACGCCCGTAATTTTCATCTTTTTCCTGCTTTAAACAAATTCCGGCTGAGTTACGCCTGTAAAACAGATTTTACTGCCCAGTTACGTGTCTTTTCCTGCTACTTTACAGTTGGAATTTTCGTACGGGTATAACCAGTGGTAGCTTGGTGAACAATATAGAGCCATCTTGGTCCTCTTGTCTAAAAAAACCAACAGTTGTAAAGTCACCAATCTTAGCATCCTTGCATTGACCTTGTTCTTAAAATAGAAAATGGTCCAGGTCCACTGCACACAAAGGTCACTGTTTCAAAAATAGAATAAACTTTGGATGAACCACTTGTTGGAAAGTCATCAAACTTGCGCTATAGCATCCTTGCAATGACTCCTTTTTTTAGCTCACCTGGCTTTGCCAGGGTGAGCTTTTCTAATGGATGATTGTCCGTTGTCCGTCAACATTTTGATTCAAACGACATTTCCTCTGAAACCACTGGGCCAATGTTGATGAAACTATGCAGGGATGTTCCTTGCATGAAGCTCTACCAAAATTGTTCAAAGAATTCCATTCCATGCAGAACTCTGGCTACTTGGTAAAAAATTAGAAAAACTTAAAAAATCTTCTTCTCTGAAACCACAAGGCCTAGAGCTTAGATATTTGGCATGTAGCATTTTCTAGTGGACCTCTACCGAGATTGTTCAAATTATGACCCTGGATCAAAATTGACTCTGTCCAGGGGGTCACTTGGTTTTACAAAGGCTATATAGGAAAAACTTTAAAAAATATTGTTCTCAGAAACCAATAGATCTAGAGCTTAGATATTTCGCGTGTAGCATTGTCTAGTGGTTCTTTACCAAGTTTGTTCAAATTATGACACCCGGGTCAAAATTGACACCACCTGGGGGTCACTTGGTTTTACATAGGCTTATATAGGAAAAACTTTTTAAAAATCTTCATCTCTGAAACCACAAGGCCTTGAACATAGATATTCAGCATGTAGCATTGCCTTGTGCACCTTTACCAAGATTGTTCAAATTATGATCCCCGGGTGAAAATTAACCCTTCCTGGGAGGGGGGATCACTTGATTTGGCATAGGCTTATATAAGGAAAACTTTTTTAAAAAACACAAGGCCCACAGGCAGAGCTTAGATATTTGTAATGTTACTGAACATTTGTAGTGGACCTTTATGAATTATGTTAAAATCATGACCCCTTGTATTATTGGCAATTGATATACAGGTGAGCGTTATAGGGCCATCCTGGCCCTTATGTTCAAATAGGGTAAACACAGCTTTAATGTCAAGGTCACACATGGGGCTTAAAATCTGTAACGTACAGTAACATGCATAGACTGATTTTGAAATAATTTCTTACAATTGTTGCCCATAACCAAGGATGTGTCATACATCCCACCTGGGGTTATATGTGGTTATATAAAAGTTCTTCGTGACTGGTGATTTAACATGCAATAACTGATTTTGAAATATCTTCAGTTATTCGTTGTCTACACCACAAGGTTTCCCATGCATAACAACCAAGGGCTACTTTGTAGGCCAAGGTAACATTATGGCTCAAACTTGTAAGGGTTTTGTGACTTGGGTGTCATTTCTGCATGCATTAAGGTCACATTTCAGGGGTAACCATATTTCACACTTCTTTATAATCCACCTAAGAGAAAAGTGTGCAAATAAGATGTATTTGTGTTGAGGTAAGTTCTAAAATATAAAATTTAAATGAAACAAAAATCTAGAAAACGAAAGACAATGTGTACCATTTGCTGTAGTCAGTCAGCACCAAGATGCTAACTTAAGGACATGACTAAACAAGCAAGGTACATATTTCTACCCCCAAAGCCCCCCACCCCTCTCATGTCCTGTGTACATGTATTACTATTGTAAATAGGGTCTACGAAAAGAGCACCATTGTATACCGGTATTGATGTAATGAATAGCTGTAAAGGGGTACACGTCTATGTAAAGTACGTATATGTTATTAGGATGACTCGAGTGTTGACTGCAATACTGTATTATGTTATATGAAATAAAGAAAGACTTGCACCCATTTGTAGCTCAACTATTCGGAGAATATGAGGAGCTATTGCAGTCACTTGTGCGTCGGCGTTGCAGCTTTGGTAATTGTTTTGCCTGCTAGGTACTATCATGCACATATCTCAGTAACCACTTATGATATTGACTTGAAACTTTGTTTATGTCTTTAGGGGTGTCACATCGTCAAGTCAGATAACTCTTGTATAAATTTAAAACAAATTATGGCCCTTGTTTGACTTTGAAAATTTTGTTCAAGTGTTGCCTGCTAGGTACTATCATGCACATATCGCAGTAACCACTTATGATATTGACATGAAACTTTGTAGATGTCTTTAGGTGTGTCACTCAGTCAAGTCAAATAACTCTTGTATAAATTTAGTACAAATTATGGCCCCTTGTTTGACTATGAACATTTTGGCTACGTACTATCATGCACATATCGCAGTAACTACTTACGATATTGACTTGAAACTTTGTTAATGTCTTTAGGGGTGTCACACAGTCAAGTCAGATAACTCTTGTATAAATTTAGTACAAATTATGTCCCTTTTTTGACTTTGAAAATTTTGTTAATGTTTTGCCTGCTAGGTACTATCATGCACATATCTCAGTAACCACATATGATATTGACATGAAACTTTGTAGATGTCTTTAGGTGTGTCACTCAGTCAAGTCAGATAACTCTTGTATAAATTTAATACAAATTATGGCCCTTGTTTGACTTTGAAAATTTGGTTAAAGTTTTGCCGGCTACGTACTATCATGCACATATCTCAGTAACCACTTATGATATTGACTTGAAACTTCAATTATATCTTTAGGGGTGTCACACAGTCAAGACAAATAACTCTTGTATAAATTTAATACAAATTATGGCCCTTGTTTGACTTTGAAAATTTGGTTAAAGTTTTGCCGGCTACATACTATCATGCATATATCTCAGTAACCACTTATGATATTGACTTGAAACTTCAATTATATCTTTAGGGGTGTCACACAGTCAAGACAAATAACTCTTGTATAAATTTAATACAAGTTATGGCCCTTGTTTGACTCTGAAAATTTGGTTAAAGTTTTACCGGCTACGTACTATCATGCACATATCTCAGTAACCACTTATGATATTGACTTGAAACTTCAATTATGTCTTTAGGGGTGTCACACAGTCAAGACAGATAACTCTTGTTTAATTTTAGTGCAAATTATGGCCCTTGTTTGACTGAAAATTTGGTTAAAGTTTTGCATGCAAGGTACTATCATGGACATATCTCAGTAACCACTTATGGTAGTTAGATCAAACTTAGCAATAGTGTTCAGGGGTACATTTTGTATCAAACAATTAATTTACCAAAAATTAAATATAAAGTGATAGATTTTGACTTTTTTTATGATTCAACTTTCCTAGTTTAGTCAGCAGAATTTTGTTTTGCTATTATACTGATAAAAGTTTTGGTTTATTAGCAAACACCCACAATAGTCGAGCTTGCTGTCTTATGGACAGCTCTTGTTCAGTCAACCCTCGCTTACTTTACCAAAAAAATAATTATCTGTTTAATGATCTTTTGACATATAAAACCTGTATCATAGGTAACTTAATAATCGTGTAACAGTTTTGTTCATGAACCCAAACCAAAAGCCCAGTCCACGAGTCCAGCTAAAGTTTTGAAAGTGGCTGTTTTATTATGTTGGGTGAGATATATTGTTTTTTGCCATGGATGTCTGTCTGTCTGTCCGGCAAAATTGTGTCCGCTCCATATCTCCTAAACCCCTCGAAGGATTTTCATGAAACTTTGGTCAGAGGTTCACTTCAACTAGACGATGTGCAGAACCCATACAACAAGGACGCCGGCTCAATGTCAAAGGTTTGAGCCTTGCATTTCGTGTCCGCTCCGTATCTCCTGAACCCCTCGAAGGATTTTCATTAAACTTTGGTCAGATGTTCACCTCAACTACGCGATGTGCAGAACCCATGAACCAACCGGGCCGGCTCAAGGTCAAGGTCACAGTAAAAGATCAAAGGTGATATAACTATATATCATGTCCACTCCATGTCTCTTGAACCCCTTGTAGGATTTAAGAATAACTCAACACAAATGTTCACCATAGTAACATGATGTGCAGAGCCCACGTAACAACCACCTTGGTTCAAGATCAAGGTCACTGTTACTAAAAATAGAAAAATTGTTTCTGCTCAATAACTCCAGTTAGGAGTGACCAATTGCAATGAAACTTGGTGTGTATGTAGCTTGCATGGAGAGGAAGCTTGGGGTTTCATCGGGGGTCACTAGGGTCAAGGTCACTGTTACTAAAAATTTTTTTTTTTTTTGGCTTTTAAAGAGTTTTAAGCAAAAAAAAATAAATAAACAAGAAAATGTTACAGAAAAGGAAATCATTCAACATGTTTTTGTCTGACTGATGTAAAATGGGTATCATAGTCAAGACGACCGAACGTTTCCAACTACATTGTATATATAAAACTTCAACTGAAGTAAATTTAAAAGTAATTATCACACAAGTACCTCTGCAAATTATGATAATGTTGGCTTCTTTCACAATTTTTCAAGAATATAATTGACGGAAATAAAAAGAACAATTTTCATCCGACTGATATAAACCAGTATCATTATGAGGGAAACTGTTCCAAATATTACCCGGCTGACCCTGGGATTTTACCCAGGATGAACTCGGTGCCAAGACTCATTAAAGGAGCAGGTTGATGACAGTTACATAAAAGGGTAGCTGACCCTATCTCTTACGAATAGACACGTGCCCGGCGTAGCACGATGAGACTACCTCAGGGTAATCAGTTCGTCTGTAGATGGATGGAAAACACTGAAAGCGTTTCTGAAATTTCGATAGCCCCGATCGGCATGGGGACCCTCCGGATCGGTAGTTCAGAGTGTTGACTACCACAGCACGACCCTTGTTTCCAAATATGAAGACGTCGGTGATGAAGAAAAAATTTAACATTTTGCCAGAAAAAACTCTGCTAACAATGTCCTTTTTTCGGGTAAAATACCAAGCTGTATAACAAAATTTGAATTACCGGTCTAAGGAAGCCCGTACGAAAATTCCAACCGTAAAGTAGCAGGAAAAGACACGTAACTGGGCAGTAAAATCTGTTTTACAGGCGTAACTCAGCCGGAATTTGTTTAAAGCAGGAAAAAGATGAAAATTACGGGCGTCATTTTATAACTTTACGTCTGCAAATTTTTCTACGGGCGTAAATATGGACTTCACTTTTTTGCTGTTGCAGTATGAATCACAAAATGACTGAGTTTTATTTTACGCCCGTAAAAATCAGAAATACGGTTGTAAAATGGAACAGGAAGTAATCATTTACTGGTTTTCTGATTGGTTGATTCAAAGAACAATTTGGCAGACATATTTGAAAGCATTTTGTAGTAATGTTTACATGTAAGGAACATTTTTGGTTATTTAGCTTCATAGCATGGATATTGATTATTATCTTGTGGACAGGAGAGTGCAGTATTTATAAAGGTAAATTGTTAAACAAAGAACAGTTAAAAATAAAATATGATATGATTGTTATCATAATTGAAAGAATATATCAGTTAAAAGTCGGGGCTTCAATTTTGAAGAATCAGTCAGTCATCCTACAAAGGAATCATTCTGAATAAGAAATGACAGTTTATCTTGAATTTAATGGTGTAAATAATGAGTTGATATTGCCTGTGTTTTAAAACAGTAAGTGGAGATGTTTGTGACTTGTGAGTTTGAAGAGTCTGAAAGAATATCATTCCTTGGATAATTTTACTTATATTGTGATAGCCAATAGTCGTGCTTGTATATACTTCTTGCACAACTATCTCATTTTCTTTTAAATTAATATGTAATGTGCATGTTTCTACTATCTATATCAGTAACTTTCATAGTAGTAAAAACAATTTTTAAATCGTTGATTAGAAGTTAAATGTCAGCTTTTTCTTAGGATGCAACATTTAATAGGCGTAATTTCTGGCCCACTATTTTTACGGGCGTAAATTTAGTATAGACGTAAAATCTGGGTTTTGTCATCCTCGGTAACCCAGGCTATTCAGTATCCAATTATATGACGGAGAGAAGCAGCAGGAATTAACCGTGGGTTCCGACGATGGGGTTTTGTACACCTGTTAAATGGATTTTTACGGGCGTAATTTTTATCTATAAATTCCTGCTCATTTACATATTACGTGCCATTTGTACGCCCGTAATCCGTGCCATTTACGGTTGGTTTCCGTGCGTAAAACAGTATTCCAGGCGTAATTTGCACTATCGGGTTAGAATTCAGTCTAGGGCGTATTTTATTTTGTACGTGCGTAAATTAAAAAAAATCCGTCTACTTTACGGCTGTAAAATTTCATACAGGAGTATTTTGAAACCCACAGAATAATGATGCCCCGCGCCAGGCCAAATCCCCACCCACAGCCTGCCTGCTCCCGTCGATATTTTATAGAAACAATGGCCCCTTTTCTGTAAAATAACGACTCTCCGTTGTAGAAAAGTGACCCCCTTTCTAAACAAACATATTTTGAGTACGACTACTGCTACCGCTGCATGTTGTTGCTGCTATGACTAACAGCGAGAAAACTCATTATAATGAAGTAACGAACAGAAACATCGACAGTTTCAAGCTCATAACTGTTGCAAATGAGTAAATGCTGAATTTTAACTTCTGCCTACTTATTTTGGTAGCTGCTATTTAACGGTGGTTGTAATACGTTTTGTAATAAAACACGCATTTATTGGTATTTTGCTCCCCAGGGGAGAGCATATAGTCACCGCTTTGTCCGAATAATAACTCCAGGAATTTCAACTTGAAATACAGATAGATATTGAGAGGAAGTAGAGAGCGTAAAACTAGCATATTTGTTTTGGCAGTATCGACTGTCCGTCGATCTGTAAGTCTACATTTCGCTTTTCTTGGTTTCATTTCAAACCCTGTCAATGATAGCATTTCCGTTAAACGTATATTTCCCATACAAATTGCAAGCACGGTTGCACAACTTTCACCGATAACTAAGATTTCTGTAAGTGTTTGGACTCTGTGACGAAACTGTTCCAAGAAATACACTTCTATTTTGCAGAACAATCTGAGCACATGCTACCTGACGGACGGACGAACGGACGGGAGCAAGCAAATATGAGTGTATAATTTATTGTTATGAGTTTAACGTCCGTTTTTAAACAATGTTTCAGTCATATACAGACAGACAGTTTGCCTAAACATCGTTCATGTATTTTTACCAGTACCAGGACCTATTTATCACATTTAAGTCATATGGTCGAGGTCGCCGTGGGGATCGAACTAACCATAATTTATTATTTAAAAATGTAAACCACGAAAATTCGGCTTGGCGCATCCGGGACGTCATCTTTTTCTTTAACTTACAGCGGAAATTATATTTGTGCCAATAAACATAACCATTGGTTAAGCCAAAGACCTATACTAACAGTTTATAGGTCTTTGGTTAAGCTGTCTTTTCTTGGATGTATGTAATTAGTTCACATAGTATATTTTCTAAATAACACACTGGTAATTCATATACAGACACGGTAGGCTGATTTGGGTAATCTACTTAAATTACTGGTGGACGGCAGAACCGAGAGCCTGTAGTGACCGACAGCAAGCTTTTCAAATTTGGAAAGAGATAGAAGTCGCATGGTGCCAGGTCTGGGGAATAAGGAGGATGTGGTAATACTAACTTTCTCCGACTTCAAAAATGTTACTATGTCAGAGGTGTACATCACAGTAGTAGGCCTACCTTTTAGTCACACCTTTGTCCCATTTTACTGGTACCTGTAGTGCTATTCCTTCACAAGAGAAGAATATGGAATACGAAACCTTGGAAATTATTGGCCTTTTATCATGTTTGGGGGACCCATATTTTGTTTCCAACCTTTCGCATCTTCAGCGATTTTTGTGGTTTCAACGCCCACCCCTTTTTGGTCGTCAGTCAATAGGTGGGGCACGCACTTTCAAGATAATGAGCTCTTGATTGTGAAACACATTTCACGCACTGTATATGTAGCGTTATTTTGAAGACTTTCTTATATTGACACGATTTTCGGCCGGCCTGATTTTGCTGCATTTCCTTTTCTATCTACGAACCATCTCATAAGTAACATTATCTGACCCATAACACGCCGGGGAAACCCGCATATGAAGTGCAACATGCACTTCGGTAAAAATCATATGCGGAGCTTCCGGAACTCCATATGTGGATGAATTTAAAGGAAAAGCAAGGTAGGTCATGTTACTATTCGACCCTTAAATAAATTCCGCATCTCTCCATATATGTTGTTTACTTGTAAGTTTAGAAATGACAATGAAATTTTTTGAACAAAGTGTCTGACAAATGTGAAAGAAAGTACTCAACAATTATGAATGATCATGTTTTTGTTCTAGATCGCATTTCTGGCGGGGTATGAACGAAAAATATTAGAAAATATGTACATATCTGCTGTTTGAAGAAAACAACATACACAACATTATCTGGGAAGGAATGCCTCGGCAAAAATGTAGATGCACTACATATGCGCAGTAAGCTATATTACCGAGGAAACTGGCGTTGATTAATGAGTGCCAGGTAAACAACGTAGCATAGTACCATACCCGCGCATGTTACAA
Source organism: Saxidomus purpurata (assembly GCA_022818135.1). Taxonomy (NCBI): domain Eukaryota; kingdom Metazoa; phylum Mollusca; class Bivalvia; order Venerida; family Veneridae; genus Saxidomus; species Saxidomus purpurata. The sequence goes on along the minus strand of JAFMSR010000008.1, from coordinate 42,512,657 downwards.
ATGATACCCTGTTGGAGTTACTGCCCTGTCTGTCGAAATTTAAAGCCTCGTGATCACTTTGAATGGAAAACTTGTTGTAGGTCTTAAAGTATCAATAAATTTTCTAACCGGCGAGAATGATAGTTAATTGTATGCAATACATTCTTATCATTGCTTTTAAAGCGATTGTACATACTGTGAAAGCAGTGCATCATTTTCAATTATTATCAAAAAAAGGCTTTTTTGGAACGTTTTTCTTCCGAAAGGATGCACCGTGTAAAAAGGGGGGAAATATATACGTTAACATTGTTTCAGAGTAAATAGAACTTTGATAATTGAGATTAGTGTCAAAAGTGGTACTTTTATTTTTTTTTCAATATTTCTATGCTGCGAAACAACGAAATCTAAACAACACAATTCTATGCTTTTCACTCGTAATACAAGTTGAATATTTCTCTACCTGGAATTTGGTTTTAAACTTACAAAACGATTAAAATTTTGGTAGATTTCTAACATCTGATAACCACTGCTGCACAAACTGCTCACCCACCGCCTTGGATATTACACTCTGAGTCTGACCATTAGAGACACATACACAGGTAAGAAAATACGGTATCGTCTAGCAACTTCTATTTAGATCATTTGTTTGTAAAAATGTCATTGTTATCGCGAGAATTATATAATTTGTACATTAAGGAATCAGATTTTTCATTATATTGAAACAATATGTAATTACAAATGTATTCTATAAATTTTGCGTTTAACAGAAAATGGAACTCTTCCAAACTCACCATAGCTAGATGCATTAGTTGTTTGTTGCCTGACTCAAAATTTGTTTAATACATTTAAAGTGCAAGAGTCCTATATTATGAGATTTATGAAAACTCCGTATTTAACATACGTAATGCAAAAATAAATTAAAAGACACAAATGAGTGAATAGAAAACAAAGCTCTCGGCCAGTTGTGATAATGACTTTTGTGCAACTCACAGTGAGCATTGTTCAGAGTAAACAGAGAGCATTACTCACAGAGAGCATTACTCACAGAGAGCATTACTCAGTGAGTTATACTCGCAGTAAACATTGTTCACAGAGAATAACTCACAGTTAACATCAGTGAGCAGTTCTAACAGTGAGTATTGTCTAGTGAGTATTATTCAGAGAACATTACTCACAGTGACCGTTGTTCAGTGAGTAATACTCACAGTGAGCATTGATAAGTTAGCATTGTTCAGTGAGTTTTACTCACAGTGAGCATTTGTAAGTGAGTACAGCTCTAAGTGAGTATTGTTCAGTGGGTAATTCTCACAGTGGACGTTGTTCAGTGAGCTCTTTTCACAGTGAGCATTGTTCAGTGAGTAAAAGTACATTCATTGTTCTGTGATCATTTCGAACAGTCAACATTGTTCAGTGAGCAGTTCTCACAGCGAGCATTGTACAGTGAGCACTACTAAAAGTGAGTATTGTTCTGTGAGTAATTATCACACTGAACACTACTCACAGTGAACATTGTTCAGCTAGCAGTACTAATTGTGAGCATTGTTCAGTGAGTAAAATTCACAGTGAGCATTGTTCAATTGTTCATAGCGAGCATTAATCACAGTTAGCACTTCTCACAATGAACATTGTTCAGTGAAAACTACTCTCATTAAGCATTTCTCTTAAAAGATCTGAAGATCAGAAATCGCCAAGCTTAAAGCTTAAATATATGGTGTGTTGCATTGCGCAGAAGTCCTTCACCAAATTTTTTCAAATGATGCCTCTTGGGTTAGTGCAGTGCACGTGTATTTTAGACCTAATTCACGTCTACAGTCAAAAATTGTATTGTTAATGCATTGCCTCCACCATTCGATCGCAAGTAAATACTTGTATTTTTGTATAACACTGACGGATCACGTTGACAAAATTATAATAAGTAAAATAGTTGCTCAGAGCACTGGATATGGCTTTGGTATTCTCACTGCAGGGTTAAATGTAATGATGGTATGTCTTGCGATGTGATGAAAAGGTATTTCTTGCATATCGGATCGGCATTACCGGTGATTTTATCCATGCCGGAAAATTGGACAAATTTTGAAAACAAGTATAACATAATCTATGAATAGGTTCACTCTAGCAGAAAAACAGTGCATAAAACACTGAAGCTTTACATCACAGGGGATACCCGTAGCTGTCGGCCGTAGATACATAAGATAGTGAAATGGTTTGATTATTATGATGCTCAGAGATTCATAGGGACCAGAAAACAACTCCTATTCCTTTTGACGTAATCGGGTCTTGTGTCAAGATCAAAGTAACTTTGTAACAGATAAAATGGTCAATACTTAGACAACGTTTGGACATTATTTGCTCAAAGTTTGTTGCATGGTTGTTCATTACAAGCAGATAAACTTACTAAGTATGTAGTCAGTAGGTTCAAGTTCAGTGCCATGATCCAATTATTGAATGTTTAAGCTTTTTTTATAAGGATCCGGTGTCGAATTCATGATCAACAAGTCAGCATTCGATGTTTTAAAGTCCCAGGATCACTTTGAGTTAACTGATGACTAGTTGGGAATATAGAACAACAAAGAGGCAGAATTCATGGCTGTTTCCCATTTTACATCACTGACACGTGGGTACGCAATAAGAACTGACTAGGAGTATCTGATTTTTTTACCACATTCCGTTTCAGGATCATTTTGATTGATATAAAATGATAATAAAAAAAGCAACAACAACAAAAAACAACAACAAACAAAACAAACATATGGTCATTTTTTTTGACACTCATCAATGTTCTTTTCTTACTATTTGCCAAATATCGTTAAGTTTATATGTAAAATATTTCGAGCTTCCAACAACAGATAGAATTTCGACGAAACTCGCTCAAGTAAAAAAAAAAAATCAGAAATTCTGTTGTATAAACTTTGATGAAAAGCCCTGCATTACAATAATATATATAAAAACGCACACTTTTTAATATTATTGTTTATTATTCTTTTATCATATCTCTCTCGTATTTGTTCTACTAAACAGTTCGCTTATTTAACTGTTTAAATGTTTACCGGTACATTTTTTAAATGATCTGGCAGATGGAGTTGCCTTACATCATCCACTGAATTAAAACGTGTGTATCCTAATTTTTTGTATAATTCTTGACAGTATTGGTCTACTATTTGTAAATGTTCCTGTTCGATATGATCTCTCCATTTATTAGCCCTGAATGTAGCATTGTTCTCGAGTTCAATACTTGTTGATATTATAAACTGCTTGTCTTTTGAACTGAATGGAACATCTATAAAGTCAAATACACGCTGTCCAGTTTTCAATGGGTCGTCTACTAACTCTTCATACCTCAGAGTAAATATACGACCAGGATATGATGTTTGGAGTTCTGTAGACACTGATAGATCTCTGAGCATACGTGAGCACATATAATCAGTTCTGCTTTTGAAGTACCGAGGTATTCTGACATTCATATCATTTTTCCGTAACTGAGAGTCCATCATGGCTCTAGGATCTCTCAGTAAATGAATTACACGTACATTCGTATGTTTTGCTAGAATCTTCCCCGCCATTTCCATTGTCATTCTGATAAATTTTGTAAGCCTTATGTCTGCCATCTTGCATTTTGATATCAAATTTGGTAAACAAGAGTTAATGCTTTTCTTCATTTCTGATAAATGTTGAGTGTGAAATTTAAATGACTGGCGTCGATAATAATGTGCTCTTCTGCCAAGGCGTTGTGGCATATAGGGTCGATGTCCTATGTGTGAGTTTGGTTGTGGATGATAGGGTTTACGAAACATTGTTGCCCTGTGATTCCATCGAAATTTCTCATGGTCCCATTCTGAGTTTGTATTATTGTTATTTGTCTGCCCTGTTTTAAATTGAAATTCTCCGAATAACCACAGGCATTTAAAAAAGTCTGCTTTGTCACCTCTGAGCCCATTATTCGTGTAATATGTAGATAATGTTTCAATATCAAGCTTGTCATGATTGCAGGTGACCATGTTATTTACTGCTTCAGCTCCAACATCTGTGCCCACATCCCTTTCTACCAGTCTTCTGAAAGAGTGAAAACAAATACATTCAGCTATATGTATAACGTCTGCAACAGTATTTTATAAATAGTTACGTAAATATCTAGAGCTGATTCCTTCAGAGAATTACAAAATGTGAAATATAGATTTTTATAATTTGTGTACCCGATGATAAGTAAAAAAACTTCATGTGGAGTCTGACTGTCCACTCTATAGTATACAGGCAATCGTGTCAACAATTATATGTACTCTGTTCATGTAAAATTGGCAAGTGCATATTTGATATTTCACGGATTAGGGGTAATATCCATGCTTAAATAGACAAGAGAACACATTTCAACATTCTACAAGGACATTCATCAATCAATTAAGGATTGTCACTTTAATTATATCTTTTAGGAAAACTATGGCATTGTTATTTTTCAAAATATGCTGTTGTCGGATATGTAGGCTGCAGCCAAAAGAGAAGAAAGTACCGTACCAGATTATGAACTACAATTTAAACTGCATTTAGGTAAACCGAAAGAAATCGCAAAACTGTGGCGCGTGTATGGGAAGAAATATCAGAATAACATCCGGTTAATACTTCGTCTCTGTAAGATCTATTTAGATGTTTGTTTAACTGCCTACGGTCACTGAACTTAGTTCAGAACAGAGTGTTTCACCTCACAGTTCCGTTTAGAAACTGTATCCAATGTTTTGTCCTTGAACTGTATTGAATACTTCTAAGAGGTTCAAACTCGTAAAATGTGCCCGGATGATTCTTGATAACGCTGGCTGTGTAAGACGACCCAGTATGCATATAGGCCAGTATAATAACTATATCTGGATTATTCTCAGTTCTATTTGCTGTCTCAAATATTTCGTCAAAGTTGGTAAGATTTCCTTTAAAGTCAGCTGATGTGCTGACTGTTGGTGTATCTGGTTTTGAGTTATTATTATAATTAACAGTTTCCGTTTGGTAAGGTGACGACTTCTTTTCAACAGATGTACCATTTTGGAAACTGGTGTCTATATATAGTGCAAATGTTTCATCATCTTTTTCGTTCAGATGCTTCGTTGTGGTCTGTAATAAATGTGCTCGACGTATTGCATTGTTGACATTGGGTTTATTTAGCTTCACGTTAGTTTTCGGCAATGTTGTATTTAGGCCGTATATGTAATGATGGTCTGAAAAATAGACACAGATAAATATCAATGATGTTCAATGTAATTTAGACTTAAATGATGCGGTGTTACTGGACGAACGCTGATATCAATGCACAACATGACCATGGGGCTCTTAAAGCAACTATCCTGAGAATCTGACTAGAAACTACTCTTTAACGGTATTAAAATTATTTGTAATGATATCCTAAGCTAGCCCCGCTAGGTTGAGTTTACATTCGGATGTTAAGCTCTGTCAGTTTTTTACCTTAAACATATGTTATTGTTGTGAAATTGGTACATGTACATTTGGCAGGAATATATACGCAACACAACAATAGCAAATGGGTCGGGCCACAAGTTCGTTCAACATTAGTAAATGGCCCTTCCCTAATAAAATTATTACAAATGATATATGAGTGAAAGTTTTAAATAAAACATGTATACATGTACTTATATACAGAACGAAGCTATGTCAGTTAGAAACGCACAGCAATGTAATGTACATGTATACTCTAATTTGAGTCGGTTTTTCCTTACCTGAAGTATAAAGTTGACCACCAGTTATGATGAATGTTACCATAGTTACACCAATACATAATAGAAGAACCTGCAGAGTACAGCGCTTTAACCTCGCAAACATCATGTCCACCTAAAATACATAAATATAGGTGTATATAGCTCCACCGGCTGTGAATGAGACGTGAATGACTCGATCTCCTCGACATTTTACCTCGTATATCAATAAGCAAAAAGTGCAGCAACGGTTCTTCGAGCATTGATGATCTATAAACATTGTCATACTTGCTGTTTGCTAGAATACAGTACTAAAGTAAAAATACGGGTACTTGTTATTAAACTTACTACATATTAAAAATACAAATAGTATATCAATATAATATATATTTAAACTTTACTTCAACGCTCACTTTGAAACTATAAATATCATAATATATATAACGATTATACATTACAATCAGGGTTAATATAACCTTTTTATTCAGTCAATATGAAGATCTTCCAATAAAAATTTCTTTGAAATAAAACAGAGCGACGTGTATTGGAAAATACCGGAGACCATTATATAGTATTGCAAAGTCATTGTGACTATCAAGATTAAAATTAATTAAACGGAAAACGATATCACGTGACTGTAAAGCAACACCACATACATGTATATTGAGATTCGAAAGGGATAAACATACAACTGCTATCATATGTCTTAGCAAACTGATACTTATAATTATGTACAGTTTAGTTTAAACAAAATTTTATCAACTCAAAGCATGTACAAAATACAGTCAAACCTGTGTTAAAGACCACCGCCAAATAAAGACAACCATGCGAATAAAGAACAGCAGGGAGATCACGGTGCACTAGTCATCTATAGTATTAACACATGTGAATAAACACTACATGCAAACACAGACCACATTTTTAGCTTCCGAAAAGTGGCCTTTGTTCACAGGTTTGACTGTTTGAACTTTACATAATCAATACATACAAGCTGACAGCTTTGTTTAAAAAACTCTCTTCTGACAAGTATAACTTACATCTATGGTAACAACATTTCATTCTATTTATGAATTAGACTTAAATGTGCATGTAGTTGATTCTCTACACTTGTTACTATGTAAAAGTTGCAGACCTTTTTTATAGTTGGTATATGTACAATATATGTTTAGGAAGCTGGTTGTTAACTTGGTTTGTTATTCATTATCTGTCATAATATTATATAATTAATCATTTGTCTTGGTGTTTAAAATATCTTAAAATATATTTATGTGTGCCTTAAAAAATCTAACTTCGAGAGCAAGTAAGTTTATATGTACATACAATATTGCTTACTTCTCTACTGGCTGGATCGACTGTCTTTCCGTGTATGTTCAAAGATAATGCGTAACGTGAGAACAACGGGGTTAAAAGCTTTAGTTAGACATTTTACGTTGCCCGTCTGTACGGAAGCGTATAATGGTCGACAGTTACTGTTTATATCAACTAGACATGTGTGTGGTAATATGTTGACTTTGCTTGATAATATTTTGCAATTGTGCGTTATGTCATGATAAAATAAAACATTTCTTTAAAAACAGAGCTGTTTGTTTTCGTAACACGTTGGACGTCAAAAAGTAATCACAATATAATATCTTGCTAAAACTATTACTAAACAAACCTTTTTCCGAATACGACACATATTATTTGGCAAATCAAGTTCTTATCTGACGTATTTTTCTCGCGCAAAGCTGAAACCGAAAACAATCATTTACCCTACAGCCCTCGGCTATAATGAATAACAATAGGGCCAAGATGGTCCTATATCGCTATCCTGTCCCAAAGACAAAAAGTAAGTCTAAAGTCATGATCAATGCCAACCGCTGACAATTTTTAAAATCTCTTTGCGAAACAGTAAACACATTCCAAACGTAGGTTTAAAATCAATGTACAAAGTGACCTAACTTTTGACCAGATGTTACGCAGTTTCGGTTTTGACTAAAGTTCACCAAGACAAACTTTCTTTCAATATGACTGATGCCGGTGTGTCAAACGTGGCATCTAGAGTTCGTAGGTGTTTCTATTATTTTACCTGGTGTCCTACTTTTTGACCCCACGAATCCCAGTTTAAAACTAAACATTCTAGTTCATCAAAACAAACATTCTGATTAATTTTCAAGATGATTTGATTAAAAATGTAAATTCTAGAATGTTGATGTTCTATGAGTTCACCTTGTGATCTATATGATGTGACCAAATTTCAAACTTGACATAGCATTTATCAAGACATTCAGGGTGATTGGGTGCAAATTTGGCTTCTGGAGTTATCACGAGGTTTTTCAATTTTTTTACCTGGTGTCCTAGGTTTTGATCACACGTAATAAAGTTTCTTTCTTGTCCTATATTTTATCAAGACAAACATTCTAACCAATTTTACGGTTTGGTTGGGAACAAATGTGGTTTCTACAATATTTGGAATATTTTTTATTATTTGACATGGTCTATGATTTGACCCCGCGTGACCTGGTTTCAACTTTTGGTCGAGAGATCATCAAGAAAAATATTCTGGCCAATTTTCATGACGATTGTTCTTATAGAATGTTCAGACGGTAAGTGTGGACAGACAGACAGACAGACAGGCAAGCAGGTTAGGGTGAGCTCAAAAGAGAACATTTACACCAGCTATCTACTCTAGTTTCACCGATGTCGGAGCTAAATATTAACTCATTTTCAGTAATAAATTATCTTACACAAGCAAGATAAATCTTTCATGCAATAACTATACCGTTCAAAATGATTTTACTTGCTGATTCTTAAGGAACGAATGCTACAATTATCATGCAATATTTCTATTACTATCTTGCATTTTCCCGTAAGATTTCAAACATGATGCGATATTTTCGCATCAAATCTACATAAATATCTAGCAACTGGCGACCATTATACGCTTCCGTAGGTCCGTACTGGGCGTAAATAAGTAGCGTGGAGGTTAATACATTAATAAAACACTTATGAATGACAATACGACGACACTGTGAAATTAATAGTTATGCTAAGTTATGATTGTTTGAGTGATTGCCAGAGCAATTGTTCCGCAGGTTACAACACACGCGGTGAATTTTCTAACAACATTTCCTCGCGACACTAAAAATACTCCTGACGACGCAGACAAAGTAATTATTTCCTTATAGTCAAGCAATGAATGGATAAAATAATGATGTTATTCTTTGTATGATTATAAAGTTATGTTAATTATGTATCTGAGAGAAAACAAATAATTCTCGCCAAAGAAATATATGTCATAAACATTATTTCACTGTAGGGGTTGCAACGAGTAATCGAGTACTCGAGTACTCGATCGAACGTCCGAGTACTCGATTAGAAAATCGGTATTCGAGTACTCGGGAATTCTTTGCTGTAAAAATCGCATCATACATAAAACAATAAAATATCGCTGCTTGGTTCCTCCAACTAACAGCCTTAACTTCTCATTATTCTAATTCGGGATCGTTATCAAAACACGCCAGGTGATGTGCGAAAATTATATTGTTGAATCCGCTAGGTAGGCCCCTAAATGCAATATACGAGTTTACATTTTGACATGCAGGTCCTGTTATGATTCTATGCCGCTTATGATCTTAACATAACAATATAGACGTAAGATTCATCAAAGATGATATATTGGGTTGAAGTTTTCGCAATTTGTTTAAAATAAAACTAAGTACTGTTCTTTGATGCGATTGTAACCTTATACTTGGGATTAAGAAGTCAAAAACACGTTTGAGATTCACGTTCGTCTGTCGTTTGTTTTACTATGAGGTCACTTAGCACATAAACCGAAAAAAGAAATAAGATAGTCCATTGATCTTATATGTACTGTTATTACTCGGTCACGTGAATGATTTTTTTCCGAGTACTCAAGTACTCGATCGGAAGAAGGACCGAGTACTCGAATATCAATTTTGGTATTCGTTGCCATCCCATGATTAAAAAATCCTACGGGAGAAAACTACCACCAATTCGTGAATAAGTTACAAAATTCTGGCATCTTTTCCCGAAATACAATACAAAATGTCGTCTGTTCTACCAACAAGTCTGATATTATCTGTTTCATATTAAGGTCAATCCAAACGTTTTTCATGTTGTATTTAAAACTGTTTAAATTCATAGATTAATATTTCTGTCTGAAACTGACTCAGTCATTTAGTAAGGGGAACGGAAGAGCCGGGAAATAAAAGCAGCACTAACTGCCTTTATTAGTGTGTCAACATCTAAAGCGGAGCAGATTTATTCCCTTAAACATTGACTTATGACAGAGTTTTTGCCTCATTGTTTTATGATTACAGTAATCAGAATAATAATGACTATATGCAAATGTAAGTCGAAATATGTGAACAATCGCAAGATTGCAAGTATCGGTTTTAATGGAAGTGACATTTTTTTACCGGTATGCGAACAACTGTGCCCTTTTAAAAAATAAAATATATAATGATTGCATTTCACTAATACGTATTGTTGTATTGGTATGCACTTCTTAGAAATATATTACTACATGAATCACATGTACCGCCTACTTGAAGGATTCAGAAATAATTAAGAAAATAGCTAAAAAATTGCATCGTATTATGTCACAGGCAAAATGAAATTTAAAGTATATTTCAACAAGGTCTTAAAAGGTCGATCATTACTGGAGACTGTTATCGTTCATGCAAAATGTATTTCAATCTTCTATCTGTTTATGAAGTTTGGCTGGATTGCACATATTCGACATTTCCCATGAATTTCGTTAAGATTTAAACGTGCCTTCCATTAACTTTTAAAGAGAATGAAATATTAATTGGTAAAGGAATTATGGAAACGCGTAAGTAATTAAATATTCTGTCAGTCTTCTACACTTCTCTTTCTTGTTGTCGGCAATCGGTAAATCATTATTCATTAATATCCCTTTTCGGTGTCTTTTAAAAATCTGGACATTTTTATAGTTTATTTTGTATTACACGCACACGTGTAAACGTGTATAAACAGTATATTACATTATCATTGAAATATTAAGCTTTATCCACAATAGTCCATAACTTGACTTTCTACAACTAGAATTTTACTTTCAAAGGTAGAATCAGTACTCTACTAGTTGATTTTAACTTTAAAACAAATCACAACACCCCAGGAATGGCTATTAAACGGTAGCATACTTAATATTTTATATAAATACTAAAATCAATTTTTCATTTTGACCAATGCGGCCAAAATGGATGAAAACAATGCTATTCATGGCGTAATGTTATATTATATTTTGTGATGTAAGGATTAAAAATAATCATAGTGTTTACAACTTTACATAAATGTCACTAATAAACTTTTATCTACATGTACAATCTTTGCATAGCGGTACGTGTCACAAAACGTTTGAGTAAACAAAAAAGAAATCTGATTTTTGGCGTTTACAACAGAAAGTGCGGTCAAATAAAAGTCAGATCTTTTACTATGACATGAATATATCCAATTCTGCAAAATACAAATTTTCTATACCAGTACCGAAGTCCACCTTTAAGTTCGCTTAGAAAGTAAATCGAAACTCCTCCACTATACTGTCCGTTTTTGGTACCTTGTGTTTTATTTCCAGAAATATGAAACCTGTCATAGCCTTGCTTAGCTCTTGTTACTAATCCGCACTTTGTGAAATGAATTCATACATTCAGTGCGAAACAAAACTGCGATTGACCTTTAAATTAATTGACATTAAATACATGATTGGGTATAACAGCTCAATTGCTTATGATGTTAAGAACCATAATTGTGCATAATATCTACGTATCACGAGTTTGGTTAAAGAGACACTCCATAAAACTGGTGTAAACTTAAACAACTTCAAAAGCATAATTAATAGAATATTTGCAAGCATTAATTCATAACCTAAAAGTTCAAGCTAAACATTTTAAACGTTTTGAAATCTGTAAAACATTCAATTAGCTATGTGAAGATGTTGTAATTAATAAGTGGTATAAGCGATTTGTTAAGGAGGTCTATGTCGATCATTTGTGCTAAAATTAGGCCTTTTTTTATGGATGTTGTTTTTTAAAATGGTATTTATTTTTCACTTTATTTTCAGTGAACACATTAATTATGTTTGGAGAATATGATCGGCTAGATGTAGGGAGTGTCCCTTTAAATAGAAAAAATACGACTAACTTTTATAGCAACTGTATATACGAAGTTAATATTTTACCTTCAGTATTTTGTTTGGTAACGGCTATTATAGCCCCCACTTTCCGTCGTTTCAGAAAGGCATGTTCAAATAAACGAATAAAATCGTTAGGGTGATGCACTTTATATTGAATATGAATACACTGGGGGAAAAAAGACAGTAGCGTCCACACACAGCTCATGCAAGTATTTTACGCATAGCTTTAAGCTTTAAGATTTTTAAACCGTCTAGCATTAAAAGAAATATGATAACATCGAAGTTTGCACAAATGCTCTAAAACAAATAAGATATATAATTATATTTAAGATATCGCCCCCTTAGTGCAAAAAGGTACCAACTAACAAATGACTTTTTGGCATATTTCAATAGAGTTACATGATATCTACATGTGATATAAAAATATAAATTATATACCCATAAATTATACCCGAATTATCAGAAACCCAAAAGTACCAAGTGATAAACCATAAAAATCTTAGTGCAAAAAGGTACCATATGCATGTCATTCAGTGCAAAAAGGTGGCACCTTTTTGCACTGAATAATGTGTTGTGTCTTTGTTTGCTCGAAAGTGCCTTATGACAAACGGTACCTTTTTGTTCTGAAGTTAAAACATGTACCTTGATTTAAATTGCTCACATGGTACCTTTGATAAATATTGCCTGTGTATACACATCCGAGCTGCTTCAGGAGTGCTGATAAGGTGTAGAAGTTCACCACTTGTTTTGTTTATTATCTTAATAATGTAATATTATGAGTGCTTTATCTCTGTAGGTGTTAATTTGTTGATTAAACACAGAAAATCTCAGTGTTAAGTTATTCTAGATAGTTGCTGGAATGTAACACTTTCATTCAGATTGGTTAGAAAATAAAATAAATGGCTGTATAATACACTAATATACTCGTAATAGTATAATTAAAATTACTATAACTTTCATCCATGGAACACAAAGAAACCGTAAGTACCACCTACTTATCATTTTATATACTTAATGAAATCTTTCAATTTCAAAATGAAAGTTTATTATTAATGAAACCTAATACAATTTATACCACTTAAATAATTATTATCAATTGTGTTTGACATTGTTTTCTTACTAATAATATAGACAGACAGCCTGTTGTTCATGTATTATTACATACTACTCTAAAGCTGTACATGTTAGTGTAGTCATGCATATTTATTAGTAAAATTTAATCAGTTGATTCAATTGCAGGAAATGGAGTGGTCGGATGACGAGATGTACCGGGCTATACCATTCAGTTTTACAGATTGCACTCAAAACGAAGCGAATAATCTACAATGCAGTGCAAATGACAAACAAAAAGGCACTAAAGTATACAGAATAAGATGGGGCAAACAGCACCAAAGAAAGAGCCGACGATATCACACAAGATGGGATCAGTAGTGCATGTCAACCCTCCAATGACACTACAGACACTGACGATAACATACCTCTTGCTTTTTTAAGAAAGAAAAAACCCGTGAAGAGGAAACTAATTGAAGATAGCTCTGATTCTAATTATATAAAGATAATTCTGTATGCCATGTCGCAGGTGCCAACTTTAGAGAAGATCAGTCACAAATTTATTGTCTCTGGCCATACGGAATGCGACTCGGTGCATGCCACCATTGAGGGCGCCAAGAAAATCACAGCAGCTTATGTACCATCATAATGGTGTACGGTAATTGCCATGCCAAGAAAAGGCAACCCATATCTTGCGATACCAATGAAGTTCAATCACGTTTTTGGCTTTAAAGATTTCGTGAAAAATTATTGCCCAAATCTAAAGATCTCCACTACGGGACATCGGGTAAATTGGCTGAAAATAAAGTGGATCCAGATAAGAAAGGACAGTCCACGGTCAGTTTTCGTGAAGTACACGTTTAACAGTCGGGAATTCGTTGAAATTCAAGTTCAAGCACCAGCAACAAGGAAACAGCGAAAATCTAACGTATGACCACAGCATAACGCAGACTTGAGCATGTGTTATCAATCCAAACTTCCCATATCATTGAAAAAGAAAAATGACCTCATCAATTTGTGTAACAAGGAAATTATTCCAGAAGAGTACAATGCCTATTACGAATCATTGCCCGCAAACACAAAGCAAAAGGATTCTGTTCCGATTGAGTCAGAAGACGATGACACGGACATTAAGTGAACACACATAATCATGTTGTGAAAACAATTACCAGGTCAAGTACACTGGATGAACAACGACACATGTGTCACAATATTAAATAGTTTACTCTTTCCACAGTTTTCTTTTTCTGTATAATTCAACATTCAAGAAACGATTATGTATTCAATAAACCATTTTCGAATGTTCTTAACTAATGAATTCGAAAATTAATTTTGACATTAAACCTTCATTAGTGATGCAGCTATTTGTAAACTTCTAAAATCACGGAATATCTGCTTGATAATTATACACCTTATAATTTGTGACGGACAAAATGTACTATAGTATCATAGGGAGCCTTTGTATTTGAATTAAGTTATAGCTCAAAGGTACCATATTGTCACATGGTACATTTTGTAATTTCTACTTTATAAATGCATTTAGGGCAAAAAGGTACCAACTGACATATGGCACTTTCTTGCATTCATAACATAAGAAAAATGCTTGGAGCAAAAAGGTACCATATGTCATATGGTACCTTTTTCCATGTTAATCTCGAGAAATTGTTTAATGCTAAAAGGTACCATAACACAAAATTAATTAAATATGCATAATTAATGTGGTTAGCCTTGTTCCACTTCTTGGGTACATAGAACTACACAATATATACAACCATGTAAAATTTTATTGCAATATAAGTACTAGCAAGTAGAACCTTTAAATGCGATTTTCTCGAAAACATAAAAATGCTACTTGGCACCTTATTGCACTAAGGGAGCGATATATTGTTGTCGATTATGATTTTTGGTCGCAAAATTTCTAGAATTAATGCTAGTACAATGTACATATAAAATCAAGACAACACGAAGTTTTCAATTTACATGTTTCGACTGTCTTCATCAGAAAATATACATAATATAGAATTAATGCTGAAATATGTAAATTACTCGTAACACGTTCAATATCATATGCTTAATTTAAGAAAATATTGTTCTTGCATCAAGAATAAAACGCAAAAATAGCAAAGATTTAAATATATGAAAAATAATTCCGGGAAAATGAACAACTTTTACCTGTACGTTAAATGGAAATCCTTCCAATACAAAAATCTCGCAATAAATTTCAATTCTAAGTGACATATAGAGACCATTGTCAAGGAAACAGAATACAAAGACTGCAAATAAAGCATACCACGACGATTGTAATACAATGTATTATTGATTTCAGTACCAGAGTACAGTAATTGTTGATTGTAACTTTATCATATATTATTCATCTTACAGGTTAACACGTAAGTTTTTCGATGCTATGGATAGGATCTACATTAATCGTGTGTTTATTGATCAGCATCTGAAATGAAAAGGATTGATATTGGGTGTTGTCTCGAATTTTACATTTCTTTTCAATTTTCTCTCTCTCTACATTTAGAAAACATATTTTTGAAGTGCACATCAACTTACCACTATTGTCAATATTTTTTGAATATTTTATAAGTACAACTTTAAAATATGCTATTGAATAAGTGATTTGATATTGGTCCTGTTTTTTGTCCGAGATTATATGTACATGTATACGAATGACAGTTGATATAACTCAGCTCAATTGTTCATATCAGTAATTGTTCAATACAGAGTACGATTATATCAGGGAAACAGGCCATGTTATTTGTCTTCTGTCATTCGTATACATGTATGTTGCAGTACCGTTAAGCATTCAATAATCTTTGTAAATATGTTGTTGTACAATTAATGGATTAAAAGTGATTTATTACTTACGGTCTCTATGTTGATTTTTTTTGCTAAAATGAGGTATTTTTCTGGCTATATTTTTCTTTAAAATTGTATTTAATTGACATTTTACGCCCATTGAACACATTATTCGACGCCGCCAGGAGGCGCTGTCGAGTATTTGGATTACAAAATTAATTTTATCCATGGACGCGAGTCTATGAATAGGTTCGTCAAAAATTAATATTAAAGCGGAACTATGCACATTTTTTTCAAGAAAAAATCCAGCTGAAATAGGTGTGTGTAAAAAGGCTAGAGGAAATAATAGCTTTTAACCCAATACATCAAACTCTTCCTGCTACCAGTACGAAATAATAACTTTCCAAATATTAAGTCAATTAAACAAAACAACAACTGCATGCAGGAGTTGCTTCCCTTCCACTGCCTGCCGAAATCTCTGCCAACAACTACAACAACATAAGGGAGATCACTGCGAAGAAAGGACCTATTATTTTACTTGTCCATTTTTTTTATTTCTAAAGCACCAATTTCAAATACTAATGCGGCATTATTATTAGTTTAACACATTTCAATGCACAGCAACCGAAAATTGCTTTTATAAAACTGTCACCAAAAATACACTATGTGTAGTAAGATGCGCATAATGTCACTTTAAAGACGTAATTTTTCTACATTCGAGGATTTAACGAATAAATGTACATGTAGTTAAAACTGCTTCTATGCGATACAAAGGGATAATAGTTAATATGCTGTTTGTCTTATATTTCAAATTATCATGAACGAATCCGTCTATGCAACTCCTGTAAAACCTTCGCTCATTTCATGTAGATAATAGTGTATAAAAAAAACTATCCAATCACTTTACGGAAGGCTATTAAAATGGAAAAACATCTTTAGTGGCGTCTTTTATGTCTGCTTTACTGTTTGGTCTTGTTTCTGTTTGTAATATATAATCTGCTGATGTAGAGAGTGCCCCTTTAATTGTTTTCAGTATAAGTGTCACGTATATCGAGCGGTCTACACTACGATGTGGCTGGTTTATGATAGACTATAGGGTGTAACTTCATGAAACGGATATATAATTTTCCCAAAGCTCCTTAGCTCCTTAGGAGGGCCCTACAAGTATGAGCCGAAGCTGTAAATATGAGGGAGCCTCGCCTGTATTTACTATGTCAAAGGCCTGGTAATAGTTATGTCTTCATTATTTCTCTAATATCTTTTTGTTGTGCTCTCCACTAGCTCTGCTAGAATTTTGTTTGTTTGTTAGATGTGCTTATGGTCCAACGCTTACTAAATAAGGTATGTTAAAATTTTATCTCATCATCTTTTGTAGTTTTAAAGTTATAGCGAAAATGTTACTGGTATCGTTAGAAAAGTTGTTAAGTATGTATGTATGTATGTATGTATGTATGCATGTATGCATGTATGCAGATTTGACTCTAGTAAATAAATGAATAAATAAATAAATAAGCAGGGCATTGCTGAGGTAGTATAGACTGTATATGTATTTGCAATGCTACACAGACAGTATTGTAATGCTACACTGTACATGTATTTGCTAATGCTACACTGTACATGTATTTGCTAATGCTACACTGTACATGTATTTGCTAATGCTACTAATGATGAAATTATGCATTTATGTTGATATAACTCAGCTCAATTGTTCAGTAATTGTTCAATACAGAGTACGATTATATCAGGGAAACAGGCCATGATCTGAAATGTCACAAAATATTTCCCGAGAGCGATGTTATTTGCCCTATGGACTTATCTCCTATTAGTCAAAAATATTGCTGCACGAGGTTTTGTTTGCAAAAACGATCACTCATATACAAGAATATCCTACTGTCAAGCATTAATGTACTTTTCAGAAGTACTTTGAAAGAAAAGGGACTATAGTTTCGAATTTGTTTTTCATTTAAACTACACAAATATTTACTAGTGATAAAAACTGTGACGGGAATATCAATCTGAATTGTATCTCTCAAAAAATTGCAATTGTTAACAACAAGCACTCCGAATCTTCAGTTTTTAGAATCTACCGGTACCTTTTTACGAGTTTTCACGGAAAACGAAGCCGACAAGTAACAATGTCTGTGCTCATTGTAGGTGCAATCATTATCATAGTTTTAGGATCTGTTGGGAATATAATTTCAGTTATCGTATGGAGACATGGAAAAAGAAGTAAAAATGCCAGCTGCCAAACCTATATGTGGAGCCTGGCTCTGAATGACCTATTTCTTCTTATATTCCTAGGAACTGAATATGTTCTTCTAGAAAGCGGAATGTTTTTACGTGATCATTTCGAAGTTCTGTGTAAAGTTGTTCTTTACAGCGGACAAGTCACTCCACAAGTGTCAGCATGGATAACTGTTGCTATAGCAATTGAACGGATGCTTTATGTTTGTTTTCCAATCAGAATGTATCAAAGTAATGTGAAAAAGCGGTCGTTGATTGTACTGGGCCTTATACTGATGTGTTCTTTATGTTTGAATATTACTAATTTACTTTTTCGTGAAATAAGGACATATCAATCATATCGAAACAATGATACTATAACTCAGTGTGACACTAATGAAATATTCTTTTATGAACATTGGTTTATTAATGCATTATCATATGGAATTTTTACATTCCTGCTTCCTTTTGTTATAATTACCGTAAGTAACTCTATTACCTTGATAAAGATATGTTTGTGTAGACAGACTGTCCGTCAAAACGTATCTCAGCACAGAACCATTAGAAATATAACTAAAGTCGTTGTATGTATGAGTGTTTTACATTGCACCTCTACACTTCCTTATGCTATGTTTCAGATAAGATACTTCGCAGACATTTTACCTTATTTGAACATGACTTTCGTGGTCCTTAGTTACTTTTTCAACAGCGGATTTAACTTTGCAGTGTATTGTT
The DNA here is from genome assembly GCA_022818135.1 of Saxidomus purpurata. NCBI lineage: Eukaryota > Metazoa > Mollusca > Bivalvia > Venerida > Veneridae > Saxidomus > Saxidomus purpurata. The sequence goes on along the minus strand of JAFMSR010000008.1, from coordinate 42,494,021 downwards.
TGTTCGGAAGTGACTTTAGACTAGATCTGAAAGAACTATTTCACATTTTGACAGGATACTGCCTGTCTTCACGCAGTTTTAATCCTGGACTAGAAGACAGAGCGCCACAAACAACCAGAATTTAAATGGAAAAACTGTGAAGAGAGAGAGAGAGAGAGAGAGAGAGAGAGCACCTTATTCAAGTTTAAGTGAGTTCATGTTAAAACAACAATGCAATCAGCGATAGCATGTAGAGACAAGACATAAAGGAGTGGATACAGTTTAGTAACTGAAAAATTAAGAAATATGGCTTGGACACTCTGCATCTGATTTGCAAATGACGGAATCAAAACGTGTTTTCTTTATAAAACAATTATAACAAATGCTCATGTACAATTTTCAAGAGCAATTAGCGCATAAATTATTTGTAACATTATGCAGTTAAAAAAATAACTTCAGAATTGACAGAATCGCTCATTTTAAGACTTTCCGTCTCTCAGATTATCAAAAATGTTATTACAACCTACGTTAAGCGTTAATGAAACATTTAAAAAAAAAAGTTTCGTCATACGTTTTCCAGACAAATTAATTGTAAAAGGGAATATCTAAAAAAAAAGACTCGTTGGACAGTTATGAATCTTGCACCCAGCATTCTATATTTCAAGTTTGAAGACACTCACTTTATAAATTTCGAGATAGGCTTTCAACAAAATATTGTAAGAATGGGAACTAATTAAAACATGAATCAAGCAAGAGTTATGGTTCCTTGCACATTGCGCTACTCATTTCCGACACCTGTCTTTAAAGTTATAAGCGAGTTCACTTATTAGATTTTAGTTATGCAGCGGTCAAGCAAAATCGAAAAAAGGGAAATACAATGTGATTCAAAAATCGCTCAAACTACAATTGTGGTTCTGGCACAGTGCAGTTCTTGTCACGAAGTTTGTTTAAATTTGATGGTAAAACAACTTTCACGTTCACAATGCTTAGGCTCAGAATGATCTTCCATACGTATGCAAAACAAAAGAGCTATGGTTTATTTCCGACATACAGACGACATAGGTCTACTTACTAGTCATTTAAACAAACTAATACATGATCCTTGCGATTCCATTATTACTATTTTTACGCCAGTACCTGTAGAAAATTTGCAATTGTATATTTTCGGCAGGTAAGATAACTCTATGTTAGACAACTCGAGCATTTTTCTCAACCTCTTGTAACTATATACATATTGAAGTTTTACGGCATTAATGTAATAACAAAACACTTATTTAGGAATAAATTATTTCAGAAATATACAAACATTTATTTAATTTTATTTCAATGGGTTTTCATTACAGTGTGTACAAATGTATTTTATTATGTGGTGTCTGCTTATGAAAGATTTCATTTGCTTGTAGCGTACAAACAGATATTACACAACATAAGAAAGATAGTTGTAAGGGCTGACCGGTACACAAATGAGGATCAGGTGCGTTGCAATCATGGTCTCCTTCAGTATATTGATCAGCCCACCCATACCAAGGGTGGTAGGATCACATATATACAAACTTTGAGTGTCAGTCAGGAGTGTTTCCTTTGCCTTACACATATTTCCTTACATGTGTTGTGCTGTTAACATAGAGTAATGAAAGCTAGACACATGCATTCTAGACATTTATTGAATTATTCAGACATTATTAACTGCACTCACCACTGACATTTAGGGTCAAAGATCACCAGACTATAACCTATTATCCCAAAGAATGATTTTCATTAAACTTGTGTCAAGTGTTAATCTCATCAGGATGACAAAGATCGAAGTCATTCTTGGGATCAAACATCATGAGACTATAATTATATACCGAATCCCTTAAAGGATTTTCATGAAACTTTATACACATATTTATCTCATCACGTCATATTGGCTAGGAATTGCATTTTAGCATTGCAGTTTGTGACCTCTGATTTCGTTGACTTGCTCAATGCATTTGATCGGCAGTGCTGCTTTCTATTGTTCTACCTTCACTGAAATTTTATTTTTCGAAATATTTCTATTTTATTTTCAGATGTTAAAATTAATGTCTCAACCATCTAGGGACTGCACCCAGTAACTACCGGGATAAAATTTATGGGTGTACTCACTTTGTTGATCATCAATTACATCCTGTAGTACGTGTTGAGTTTCTGCCTGTGCCGTTGCCGGTAAAAATAGACACAAACGACAGAGCTTTGTATGTTCTCAAGCATTTCCTGTCCGAAAAGGTCGACTTGCACGTAATTAGGGGAGTAATTGCCGATGTAAATAAATAGTAAACTAGTGTCGATGTTTGGCTTATATCATTGGAGATATGATCGTTAAAAAAGGAAATAAACGGAAGATCTTACACAGTAAATAATGCAGCAAAATAAGAGAACCTGAACACAAAAATATATGCTAATTTTGGTCGTCGCGTTTTATTTCCTTACTATGATACAGAGCCTTAAAGATGAGATTGTACCAAAGCTTGGATTGCTGCTCTGACCGGGTCATCTGAGGAAGAATGTGATCCGGCTGCAGAAAAAGTCAGTTTGAAGCCTTCGGATGCACTGTCTTCTCACCATAAAAATCGTTATGGGACTCGAAATCAACAGTTACTGAAGTTTTGCTTGTCTGATAATTTTTCGAAAGTCCAATCTTTGCATAGAATAGTCTATGTTCAACGCGTAACATACAACAACGGAATGCGATTGGATGCGTGCATCATTTACCGCACGAGTTACCCGTGAAACTTGAAGGATGGACATACAAACTATTCTTCAGTCAAACATATGTCTTCCGGTGGGAAAGGTTTTGTTTTTGCCTTAAAACAATTCGATTCTTCGTCCCCCACTCCCACCCCTCCAAAGAAAGAGGATTTGGCAAAGCAGTAGCTTATCACCTTCCTCTTTGATTGTCGTAGTAAAGACATAAGAACCAGAATTGACAAAAATAAGACAACACTGAAAACGCATATCATGAGGAAAGTAAGTACCTTCTCCTGGGATCCGTCTCGTCAAGATACAACTGGCTATTTTAGCACTATCTATAATGCCATTCAATTAAACAAGGTGTTGGAAAATTTCAAATTTTACTTCCATCAAGTACATGTATTTGAACAAAACAAAACATAGTATTATAAATTTTGCAATGACATACATGTACGAGGGCTGCTTAAAAATAATCGTCTGGCCATGCTTAGCCCAAATCTTATTTCTTTACTTCTCAACTTTTTACGCATCCATTGATACCAACCGTATTAGCTATTTCTTCACAGTTTATTCTTTTAAATTTCTACCAGTTTATCTAAGCCAAGAACTAGAAAACAGTGACTAAGGGTACAATTGAGTGGGTCTTTTGTTTCAGCCTGTTCGGAAGTATCCATGTATCGTTGGTGTTCGACGTAGATTTACATAGGTATCACGTGCCAAGATGGTCCTATATCGTTCGCCTTGCTACCATTGGCTATGATACAAGTTCAACACAATCGCATCGCAGAAAAGGTCAATTGATCTGGGTGTTCAGTGTGTCAAAGATCAAGGTCACAGTGACCTCCGATAAGGTTTCCTTAACAAAACTTTACAGGTCACAAATTTCATTCAACTTTCATTAAACTTGCTCAGAAGGTTTCTTGCATTGCAACATGTTGATAATCATTATTGTTTTAAGGGGCAGTGGGTCAAAGGTCAAGGCAACAGTGACCCGAACTTTGAAAATCTTTTCCTCTCAATATTTTGAAATGTATCTTAATTACAGTCTTCAAACTGTATAGGATGATTATTCGTAATTAGTAGATTATCCCTACTGTTTTGGAGTCAGCTGGACAAAGGTCAAGGTCACAGTGACCCGAACTTTAAAAATATTTTCTATTCAATATCTTGAGATCTACATCACCCATAGTCTTCAAACTTCATAGGATGATTGGTCTTTCTCAGTAGATGCTCCCTACTGTTTTTGAGCTCAGTGGGTCAAGGTCATGGTCACAGTTACCTCCGTTAAATTTTCCTTGATACTTTTTTAAATATATTTTCACAAAACATACTCAGATCAGTCCAGTCAGACTAGTAGAACGATATTAGCCCTTCTAAGCCTTCTTGATTTTTGTTGCCATAGCTCTGCAGGGAATGGAATGTTTAACAACTTTAGCAGAACTTGATGCCATTTTCATCATTATTTGCAAGAAGAGATGTCGTTTGGAGAAATGGGGGGGGGGGGGGGGGCGTACAACGGACGGACCAAAGGTGACCGAAATAGTGTAGACGTAATTACACTTGCACATGCTCTATGTGGCATAATTCAATTCCTTGAACTAGACATTTATGACATAAGTCATGACAACATAGGCTGGCAAGAAAATATTTTATTAAGTACAAGACATGTAAGCTTAAGAGCACCAAATCAAATTTAAAGATACAACATAATGATTATGTAGATGCATACGCTGGATAATGCTTTAACACAAACACGTTTTGCAAAACAAACTTATTGAATTACAATAATATTGGAAAACTGTGCGCTTAGCAATCAGTTCGGATCCAGATGAATGTATGGATTCATACGCTGCGCGGTTACATATATACATTAGTTATGCTCAGTATGTCGGGGATAGTTTTACATAGCAAAGGCTTTCTTGTTTCGTAAAATTCATCCTGATTTTTACATTTTTTTATTTTTCCTTAGATAGATATTCAAAATAAGGATAGTCTTGTTTGCTTGATGTCATATTAAGACAGTTGTATTTTAGTTATTGTATAGAAAGCAGTATAACCTGTATTTACAGGATTCAAGCCTTGTAACTTTTATAAATACAGTGTTTGTTACGTCACTGTCACATAATCCTAAAATTACTGAAAAAGATTACCATTACAATAAAACTATTTATTTATTTTAGTTGTAAAGGAAAACACACTATTTTTCACATAGCGTAGCTCATCTAAAGGCAAACGAAACCACTATGATACATGTATAATAATGAGAGAACGCCTAATGACAAGTACAACAATGACCAAACTACAAAAAGGTTTAGTAAAGATTATATAATGTTTAACATTACATGCAAGAATAACATAACAACAAATGTAGAGCTTCTGATTTTCTGCAATTCAAATGATTTTCCCGATATTTGACAGCAGACAGACTTACTCGCGAATTAAATAATCGCCTACGTGTATGATAATCAAATCAAATCAACTAATACTATCCGGTTTACAGTTGAAAGAAAAACATAAGCCTTTAATCACTAAAGCAGATCCTATTGATGGCAATTTAAACCAACACCACATTGTTTATTATTTACTTAATCCTTTTTATCCAAGCAACAACATATGCATTTCAGCATTGCAAGGCTCATTACATATACCTTAACAGAAACTCGAAGAAAACCAAAGCTGCAACTTTGCCGCAATAGCTCTGTTGACAACTTTGCCACAATAGCCCTGTTGACAACTTAGCCGCAATAGCTCTGTTGACAACTTTGCCACAATAGCTCTGTTGACAACTTTGCCACAATAGCCCTGTTGACAACTTAGCCGCAATAGCTCTGTTGACAACTTAGCCACAATAGCTCTGTTGACAACTTTGCCGCAATAGCTCTGTTGACAACTTTGACGCAATAGCTCTGTTGACAACTTTGCCGCAATAGCTCTTTTGACAACTTTGCCGCAATAGATATGTTGGCAACTTTGCCGCAATAGCTCTTTTGACAACTTAGCCGCAATAGCTCTGTTGACAACTTAGCCGCAATAGCCCTGTTGACAACTTTGCCACAATAGCTCTGTTGACAACTTTGCCGCAATAGCTCTGTTGACAACTTTGCCGCAATAGCTCTTTTGACAACTTTGCCGCAATAGATATGTTGGCAACTTTGCCGCAATAGCTCTTTTGACAACTTAGCCGCAATAGCTCTGTTGACAACTTAGCCGCAATAGCCCTGTTGACAACTTTGCCACAATAGCTCTGTTGACAAATGTTGACAAAGGTTTGTATAATACTGATTTCGAAAGGAGCGTCCTGGCTTGTATTAAGAACACAATAAATAGTATTGTTGGTAAATAATACATAAGTTCTCATAATTTCTTTGTGTCATTTGCGATATATTAGTAATAGCTTTGGTTGATCAGCACTTGTCGAGTCCTCCAGTTTGCCTCTTTATGTGTCGAAAGGTAAAGGTCAACAGAAGTGGTTTAGTAAATACTGTCAAGAATTTCATAACACTTAACCAACAGAAATTGTTTGATTGTCATCTAAAATGTTAACGAAAATATATTGGAACAGTTAAGCCGTGGATTCTTGCCGACACCGATGTTTTATTTACCCTTTGTTCCCTGGAACTTACAAACATTTTAAAATAATATTTTACTTCAGATCTGACTTCTATTTTTAAGAAAGAAATAAAACTTGTATTTGATTATAGAAGGTAAGGTTAAACATGTCTATCATACATTATTCTATTACTCTGAAAGTGTTACATTAAGGAAGTAACTATTTTCAATTTCGATTTGCAAGGCAACCTGTCAGCCCGTTTTAGTGATGTGCTATGCAAAACTATTTGTTGGTACTCTTGACACTATAGTTAGTTGCTTTTTGGAGGTTCTTTTACTTTTTACATTACTTGTTTATTTCTAAATGATCATTTTAATAAAGTGTTCAATCTTATTTAGTCATTATACTTGAGTACTATCATAAGCTTAAAATATCTCATCATTGTCTTCATCTTCATGTATTCGTTTGTCCGGTAAGGTCAATTGTGTGTGTTTAGGACCCTCGAAGAACCTCGATTCCTTATCCAGCGCTGTTGCTGCTACCAACCGTATTCCAGCCGAACTGATAGAAGGTAACGGCTTCCTGTTGAACCGTGACTTGATCTCTTTAGCGATTGCTACATGGATATCCTTATCCGAAGCAGTCTCGGCCTGCAAAAGATATCAAAGTTTTTCATTATACAGTATACATTTGTACATATTAAATGAAGACTGAGCACAAAATATTACGTTTACCGTGTTCGTAACTTCGATAGAATTCTTTCCCAAGTGTTGCGTGTTTACGACGATATTGTGTGTCAACTCTGCATACTAATTATCCGTGATAAATTCATCTTTGATTAGAGTTTAGCTTGTTATATTTGATGATCAAAAAGATAAAACATGCCTTTGTATATAATTTCAGAATTTATTATATCAAAAGCTTTTAATTTTGGAGTTGTAATACAAATGCACAACTAAACGTTTTTTAGCAATTCTGGGCCATGCTTGTGCGAGAGATATGTAATGAATGAAGCAAGGCTATTACCTCATGTGTACCCGGAAAGAAACCTGAGGTTAATTTTTTTAAAAACTTTAACAGTTTCCAAAGTATTCATTTCAATGTGTTTAAGTAATGTCAACAACTATAAAACTAGTGGTCTCCTGTAAGGTTGTACACTGTGGAAATTACTTTTTAAAGAATTTGACACATAAAGCATTGGCACATAATCGTAATGTTGGAAAGAAAGAGATTTACATAAAAAAATGAAATGTCAAGCAGTTTTTAAATTCAGATTAAGTTTTTAGCTGCCAAGTGAGGAACATAATTATTCTGCCATTCATCAAGAGATGCAATATTAGATATAGTAACTACTTCAGGACATGACATTTAGTAATACATTTAAATTATTTTTACGTAAATATTCAAGCCATTTTGTAAAAGAAACATTTCAGTTTCCCTTTGAACTATTTTCGTTTTCAGGATTTAAGTGAACATCTTTTAGTTCCAAGTACTACATAGCACTTCCATTAAAACATATTTTGGAAGTGTATCAGATTTTTTGTAATCAAAGGATTAAAATATCAAGCTCTTCAAAAGAAGTTCATTTGACATTCTAACTATATATATAATGTCCATTTGATACGTTGACCTGGGTCAATGAAACCTCGAAGCATTATACCCTACGTCAACAGTGTCGTGTATTTTTTCTTTCGCTGAAATTTGGCATTGCATAATGGAAGAGAACAACACTTTATACAGAATATTGACTAAATCATTATGAAATAGCAATGTAAACTGTCACCTGATATAACCAATTACTTTTATATTCACCTGTTGTATTTCAGTTCACGGTTCCTTTGATTCGACCTAAACTTAATTGTTTTCTAATAGCCCCTACCTGATAGGATTATGTATTACATGACAGGTAAATTGAGTAAAATTCCGGAAAATTTGTTAATCGTTTTAGGTAATAGGCCGTTTAGCTTAATTCAGAGCATTCAATACCAAAAATGGCCAGAATTTAGCGCCTTTATACACAAAATACGTGCTAAGCAGTAAAATGATAACACGAAGAGTGATTCTGACGCTCTTAAAAGCAAAAATAAAACAAGCCCAAACAAGATTGGCAAAAGGAAGTGTATTTGGTTGAACTGAGCAAATAGAACAATTGGTGAAATGTCCCAAAAATGTAAAAAAAAAACAACACTTTTGAGAATAAAAAAATGATAAAATGCAGAGAAGCATTTGTATTATACTGTCTTCTAAGACTTATTCTGAGTGGCAACACATTATAAAAGCAATAAAACTAAACTTCAAACAGAATTCTATTCACAGTACTTTTCAAGAAGCTGAAACCTTTCGCATACATTGCATATAATTATATAGATACATATGTTTATGACAGTTCTGCCCTGTCACGTGATTTACAAAGCTCAGTTTAACATTAATCAAGCCATACATCAAACCTTGGTCTCCTTGCGTTCACTACCAATTGATTGTAAAACAGAAATGGAATGTTTCAACAGGTAAAAAAGCAACAATCTGATATTTAAAATATATTTTTGTTGCAAAATTGAAGAATCAAGAACCAACAAGAGCTGCGAAACTGCGCACTAGAAAAGGATCTAAGGCCAATTACTCGGAAACTAATAAACATGGAGTTACAGTTCTTGGGCAGTGCACTTTTACTTGTTGTCTTCTTTCAATATATTTGAAGTATCTATTGGTTTCCTTTAATACTTTTGAGATACTCTGCACAATGAAAATTAGCTTAGGGTAATAACTCTAAAACTAATAGATATAGAGTTATGGTTCCGAAGTTCTGCATTTTCTGTTACTGTTTTCTCGCAATATCTTAAATATTAATTTTTTCCCTGAATACGTTTTGAGTTATGTTCTGCACAAGCAAAGAAGTACCAAAGGACATTACCTCAAAACATAAAGGAGCGTGAGTAACAGTTTTGTGCACTGCACTTTCTCCCGTTGTCCTCTGTCAAAACATGAAATATAGACTCTCTTCAATACTTCTGAAATGACTTCTTTATGCTCTGCATACAGGCGGGACGAAGAGACGGACGAGGCACAATTTTTGCTATGCTTAATGTGGACAAACCTTCAAGCTATCATATAGATGTTGAACACATTTTAGACAAAACCAAGAGAATGAAACGCATGCCAAAATTGAAACCTTTCACCTCCAAAAATCACCAAAGTAGTCTTTACCCTTTCTGCTTTAGCACTAAGTCATTTTGTCAATATGTTTTACCGCAATATTTGTACATTCTTGTCCTTTTATGCAGCGAGTGTACTCCATGCGAACTTCACTGTTACTATACAACAGTCATTTCCATTAAAAAAACAACCTCTACAAAACATGAAATATGGATAGCAAATGGATTCTTGATGTATGCATAACTGAAATGAACCACTAACCGTGACCCAGTCATGTTTCGTGACATCATCAGCGGAGAACCTATCATCAGGATCGACTGTCAACATCTTCCGTATAAGGTCCTATGTAAATATAGTAATAAATTATTTACACAAGTACGGATGAATAACCGTTTCATTTTTAAACAAGAGGGCCATAATGGCCTTATATCGCTCACCTGGATAAAGTAACATTGCTCTAAACAAGATTGATGTCAGGTAAAATAAATTGTATGACAGGTGGGCATATTTTCACGATGACTGAATACAAAAGGATTTTGCGTTCTCAAGGATTTGCCTTGATTTTTCCACAGTGACCTAGTTTTTAGACCCAGGTCACCAATATTCGAACTTATTCATTCGGCCTTGGTGTAAAGAGCATCGAGACACAAACATTTTGACGAATATTCACGACAATTGAAGGTAAAATATGGTCTCTAGAACGTTTAAACAATGTTAAGTCTGGACAGATATACAAATATACAGACAGACGACGGACATCAAACGATCACAGTATCGCACCTTAAGCACTGTTTGAGATATTCATAGTCAAAAAAACTACAATAGTTTCATTATTTACACTACAGAAAAGACATGCACTGCATGTTAACTGTATTCCCGAGATTTGTAGACCAAACCTTGAACATTATTGTGCAAAATCAGTTTGGTAAATATTGTCAGCAAAAACTGGCAGTCGATATCCGGTATCTTAAGAAGATTATCAAACCAATGTAACTTTCAACATTTCTTTTACAAATCCATCTTACTTGGAATAACATTCCATAGCTACATCTTTATACAAACACTCAAAATATGCATGAACCCGGACATTGCTCGTGAAATACTTATATATTGTACACATTAAATATGAGAATTAAATTATACTTATAATAGTAAAGTAGCATCACAATACTTAACTTAATATTGTCTACTTTATGAATAGCATGAAGCATGTATACATGTATGTCAGTACAGAAAACAGATGATGTATGAAATGAACGATATGAAATAAATTCACAATGATAGTTAACCTAGTTCAATTTTATTTCGTAAAAGTACGTAAACGGCTCCTAATTTGATGAAATGTAAATGTGAAACTATTAATCCCTAAACTACGGAAGCACAGAGGTGACATGTGGGAATTTTTTTATTTATCCCGTGCCCCGCACTGGCCCCTTAAAAAAAAAAAAACGAAAAACTAAACGCTATGGCGAGGCTACGCCATAATAAAAAAAGAAAAAACGAAAACTAAAGTTATCGCGTGGCCACGTGATAATAAAAAAAAGAAAAAACTAAAAACAAGACGTTATCGCGTGGCCACGCGATAATAAAAGAAAAACCTAAAAACAAAACGCGATACTTTTATGTTTTCTTTTTCTTTTTTTTATCGCGTGGCCACCATCGTTTTTTTTTCGTTTTTTCTTTTTTTATCGCGTGCCACCGACTTTGTTTTTCGTTTTTTCTTTTTTATTTCCGTGCCACTAAATACTCCCATGTCACCTCGTGCCCCTAAACACCGTCAAACACAGCACAAATTTAATATTTCAAAATCTCAAGCTTCAGGAGATATCAGAGTAGCTGTCCTAAACCTTATCCGAACGTATGGTTTGATTTTGAATGTCTTTTATGTCGCTACATAGTAAATCAAGGTCAAGGCATTCTAGCAAAAGAACGTCATGTTTTTCTTTTAAACAGTTTATTGTATAAAATATTCCACGATATTGGTAAAGAGTAGACTCGTTATGAGTTTGCCTTAAATTTCGAAGAACTTTTTTAATAGATGATTTTAGATTTAATCTTAGACAATTAAAATACTTTTTAATCAACTGTAAGTAAATAAATATTAGCACACCTTGGCTCCATCTGACATGCCGTCCCAGTATGGAGATGGAAAGTCGAACATTCCTGACAGTATTGCGTCGAACAACTCTTCTTGGTCATTTTTCGCACTGAAATTATGATAGAAATAGACATATGTCCTCCAGACGTGCGTTTACATACAACACCAAAATGTTTTTTCTTACAAAATCATTCATGTCTGAGCTATAAGTTTAACTTATTTCAACAAAAAGAAAATTCTATAGATCTTTTCCGGTTTTCATTGCCTTTTATAAAATGTTTCTATACAAAGATCAATAATCAAAGTAACAAAGTTTGATTATTTCTACTCATCATAACTGTAGATATATGAAAAGTATCACTGTATGTTACATATATAAGCGACTGCTCATGTCATCCTAAAATCCCATTCTTTTCTTTGATTGAACATATAAAGAAAATTTCATTTTTTATTATTTGTAGCACTAATCGACTGTTGACTAAGTGACACAAATAAGTTTGTATCTTTATGTTACACATGCATCAATCAGTATGTAATGATATGTAGTGAATATAATCAGTGGGATTTTTGTTCAGTTTCATCATCTTCAAATGGTCAAACTAAAACAGTGCCAATGAGAGTATTGTAATTTGTCCATATTCCAACAAACGAAATTAGGGTACTTACACTGCTGCACAATGCCAGCTATTGATATATTAGGTCAAGGACTTAACACAAGTTCCAGTTTTCTATCAATTATCAACATAATGCCTACTTTTCTATCAATTATCAAAGACCACACAAATAGATATATGTATAGAAAGATCCTATATAATGTTGAATACCCTTTAACTGAGAGGTGAAACATTTACGTTTAGGCATGTCCTATCATATATCAATTTGCCTACTGACCTTGAAAACGGTGGAAATCCACAAACCAAAATATACATAATTACACCAGCTGCCCACACATCCACTTTTGTGCCATACCTACAATGCATAAACAGTTCGTGATAGGAAGACAGACTTCTATTTGCATGTGCATTAGCTACTGAATCTAGTGATATTTCACTTTGATTTGCAGCTAATTACTAAGTCTAGTAAAAGTATATGTAACGTTATTATTTGTGTGAATTACCTTAGTAGATTGCACAGAAATGACTGCAATTTATTCCTAAATTAACAAAACCTGTAAAAACAGATTTTATGTTCCCTCAACATGCAACAAAAAGTTTGTGAATATTACATTATAGTTCTACGTAACAACTGAGTTCTTACTTTATCAGACAGTTTAATATTTAATATTTCGACTAAAAACACCGAGATAAACAGTCAGGTAAAGTTTACTTACAACTAAATTCAGTTAGTTAACAGTAAACTAAAGCCTTGTTTAGAAGATGTAATCATATTTGGTTTCACTTAAAACACTTAAAATAATTACACCTAATCAGCCAGATGACAATATCATCGATAATAATTCATCACAGATGAGATACAATATTTGTTCTTTCTGCTTGAAAGGCACAGTGAGTAATATTCAAAGGGTTACTGCAACTTTACAATCTTCAAACGAAGGGACATTATTATCGTCCTTTGATACCATAGAGATAAGGCATATCTGTGATTCAAACACTTGTATCTGAAATCCATGTTTGGACCAGTCTCTGTACTTTTGTTAAAATTCACAATATAATGCTCACATCAAAGCTGTCAGAAACATAATGCATATGTCGTAAAAGGATTATTATCGCAACTGCACTGAAACAGGAAAATCGAAAGTCTAAGGCGTGATTTAATTATGACTATCTCATATTGTAACCTAAATTGATCCAGCCAGAATAAAACTCAAGCCATTTTAAGAAATCTCTTGATGTATTACCGATGTCGAATAAGCAATTGGATGCGTTTTTAAAACCATAACCTGCTCATTTGTAGTTGGACGCAGATTGGTAAAATTTCAGATTAGAAGAAAATGAGCTAAACCTATTGCTTCATATATCATGTTTCCTCATTTTGAATGTCAAAGGCTGTGTTGTAAAGGATATTCATGGTTATGTAAATGAAAATGAAAGCGTAATCAAGATAATTATAGATCAATATTCAACTAAGCATTCACCACAGCTTATAGATAGTTATTCGAAAGAGTACATGTTCAATCACTGAGTCAGCCCTTAACAGGCAGCAAAAAAAAAGAGAAACAGGAACTCAATTGTTACTGTTACATGTTACGTAGGGATTTTACATTAAATCTACATTTAAACAAGTGTAGACAAACAAACAAGGTACTAGTATAGATCAGGTTGCAGCCGAATACAATTTTATGTATATAAATATAGTTGGAATAAAACAAAACAGACTGTTTCCGACAAGCAGTTTCCTTCCTGTTTTTACAAGTCATTTTGTACACTGAAATTGCGGGTAAGAAAGCTACAGGTTTTTAAATATCATAACAGAAAGGCATTAAAGACGTGTGCTTTGAAACATTTTTTGTGCTCAAATGAGTTTCATGGACAGATTTTATATCAATAAAATAAGGTAACATTTTTTTTTACAAAAGTGTTTAAACCAAGTTTTGTTTCTGTTAATATTTAGAATTGCTTATAAAGTATAACTCCTTTGTTTCTTGAAATGTAAGGGGATGGAGGAAAAAACCGTTTTGGGTCAAACTCAGCTGAGTATGAAACAAGTTTCATAAGCACGGGGCTAGACTGAAATTGTGTGTTCATTCTGGTTAAGTTTTAAATTATTGAAAAAAGGGATTTGTACGAAATTGTTTTAGTAATTATATCTCAAAAGAACTATCTATACTAAAGAAGCAAGAGTTATTCCAATGTAGAGTGACAGGCACGTACCCTGTTTCTGCAAGAATTTCTGGTGCCACGTATGTTGGGGTGCCACATACTGTATAAAGGGTGTCAGTGCAGTAGGTTGCAAGACCAAAATCTCCAAGTTTCAAGGACTTCGTACCGTCACCATGATCACATACCTAATGTAAATGAAATATTAGTTTGAAGAACATAATTTCAAAGGAAATTAAGATACATGTAGTTAAATTACAATGCAACGAGTTATCAAACGTGTTATGTTGCAAAGAATCCATATTACATTTTAGCAATATTTTCTCGCGTGGTGCAGTCATCGGGAAAAGCTGATTGTGAATATTGATATCTTCAGTTTACTTTGTAATACAAAAACCAGCGAACTATATTATAATTATCTGAATGCATGTCTCGAAACAATCAAGACTTTTCTCAATTAAACATGCTCCCATGGTTATCGAAGCGGGCTAATAACATTTGTATTCACAGAACGTTAAATAAAATCTCACAAGAAATCAAACAAACCAGCAAATTTTCCGGCTTCACGTCCCTGTGGACTATGTTATTGCTGTGTAAATAATCAAGAGCACATGCTAGATTATACACCATTGCACAAGCGTCTTTTTCTGTGTATTTGGTTGCCATGGATATTGCATCGAATAAGTCCCCGCCCTAAAATGAGAGTATGGTGTAGATTCACATTTTAATATGGTGGTGACATAACTATATAGTCTCACTCGTGGTTATTTCTCAGACGTTATCCGAACTTAAAATATAAAGGCTGCTTTGCGGTAGGTGCATTAACTCGACTTGTATCTGAAAAAGAACACTGTGCTACTTGCAGTCGCTTAACGGATAACACAACAGTACATGCAATATTCTTTCGCCAAAACAATGAGTATTTAAGAAAGTCGCTCTGGTCGAGTATCTTTGATTTAGTCGGATATAATCACTATATCTCTCTAATAGAGAAAGACCCTCAATCCCAAATATTTCAAATGCTGATCGGGTTTTCGTCTGACAGTCTGTGTCCGGATATACAGGACAAACTAAAACTTATGTGCGTTAATGCACTATATAAAATGCGACGCCATCAGAGCAATGTAGCCAGTGGCTGGTACGCCTATCTGTTTTTTCCGCTTGGTAAACAGTGTTCTCGTAACAAGTCCTCTAAAATTCCTTATATTTCGTTTCGTTAAGATGCTTTTATATAGAAGCCACAGTTTTCGCTAATTTACCATTACAAAAATTTAATTCTAGCGCTGAACTTTAACATTTTGCTATCATGCTTTTGTAAACGTACATGTAATATTTCCTTAACATATACGTTTGTAATTGTTGTGTGCCCTATTTTTATGTGAATTTAACTATATAATTGTGCTTGTATATTGTAATGTAATTCCGTGTCTATGTTTGTAACGTATTGCTGTTCTATTGTATGTTGACAGCTATCCTAAATGGAGGTAAATAAAGAATATAATTCCAATTTAGGCTATTCCGCCATCTGAAAGAAACAAGCAAAGCCACATTCCTTAAGGAATATTCCTCTGTTAAGCAACATCAGTATAAGGTTATTACATCATTAGTACAACATTAAATGAAGTTATAGCGACTGGATTGAAAAAGAAATTTTAAGTTTCCTTGTATATTATCAAGGGAACTAAAAGTGTAAAAGTATCTTTAATTCACATTTTTTATGAAAAAGATCCCATTTCCTTGAAGAAAATAACGCATACATGTAAAGCTAAGTTGCTCATAGAATACAATATCTGTATTACTTAGACACAACGCTTCACGGTTCTAACCTTGGTTGCTTAGTAATTGCTACCGACGGACGGACGAACAAGAGAAGGGGAAAAGTTGGATGATGATTTAAAAATGCCGAACAACTGTCAAGCATCTTTTGTATATATGTTGCTATAAAATACCGATGAATGTATATCTAAATTGTCTAATTGTTGACATCAGTGGAACAGATTCTCTCAGAATTCTGCACTTCACCGCTTACATTGCATATCAAACCTTGTACTCGTATATCAAACAGCTTCTCTCAGATAACTGTATTGCAACTATCTCTAACACAATACTATTGTCTTGCGTACATATTGAACCCTCTCGTCGACTCTTCAATTACCCTATGTCAACAGTTAATTCTCTCACGTGTCCTACCTTGATAAGTTCCATGACAAGGAACAGTTCTGTGTGTGAATCAAACTCCTCGATTAATTCTACAATATTTGGATGTTTCACTTTTTTTAGTATATCCACTTCATTCTGAATCATGTGTTCCTACAAAAAACAGACATTTGTTATATGAATACTTAAAACTTAGTTATAGATTTTGAGCAGTGAGCAAAATCGCTGTTTTTGCTTTATAAAATCATTCTCGACCGAATTTTGCTTTGACATTTTAACGAATCTGATGAATAAAACCAAGAAATGACAAAAACATGGTAATCTTGAATTTTCCTATTGCACAAACACGCGCTGTATCCCTGATTGCGCTTTTACTGTTGTTAAGTATAGTTATATTTCATACAATAGCGAACTTCAACCTTTTTCTTTAGGATGAATGGCTAAAGTTCAATACTGAACATTATGGCCATGCGAGGGGAGGGGGGCCGGGAGTTGTTACAATTTAAGAGGCTGTCAGGTTTCCCAATCTCCTCAGTCCACTTGGTACTTCAAGAAAGTGTGTGAAGAAAGGTGCAAAAACAATTAACATTTTAAACCTAAAAATTCATAAACTGCAAATATTTACAGTTATAGTTGTCATGTCAAAAAACCATAAATTTTATTGATTCGCAATGTTCGAAGCTGAGCATTTCTCAAAAGATGAAATCCACTATGAATACATGTATAAATACAACAGGATTATATCAAATTGAAATAGTTTTTGGAAATAAAGTTACCTTTCCTCTGCATTTCTCTTTTTCAATTATTTTTAAGGCATATCGTTTGTTGCTTCGTCTGAAATATATGAATTAATAATTTAGACACATTACACCAAGTTAAGACATAATAGGCCTAAATAAGTTGTTGTGCTAGACATTTGAGAAAGGAAGGATCAGCTGGAATTTACTGATACACAATCAGACTGTATAATAACTGTTATTAAAGTTGCTGGATTAATAATGCAAAATCAACAAGTAGGCAAACAATTCGAATCAAATTAAATGAGTCTGTATGAAGAACTTGAGCTTGAAGTAACAATATGATGGTTATGTTAAATGTCGCGTATATTTTGATATGTATAACACCAGACAAATGACCTTTTGAATGTCTAGATAACGAAATCTCATCATATGCAAAATTGTTGACGTTTACAAATGAAATTATGCTTGAAATTCGTAATAAACTAGTTGAAAAAATTAAAGGTTAACAAAATGCCTGTTGGTCTTGACTTTTCCATATTGCTCTTGCAATTACTACAAAATATTCGTCAAATCCCTGGTTGCGTTTTTAAAAGTTGTTAACTATATAAAAATGCGCTTAAAACGCTTCGGGTGTATTGCTTATGGTTTTGAAATATTAGTAATACCGTTGCCCCAAATATTACATGCTAGTACTATATTTCTTTATCATCAGTAAAGTTCGTTTTTTTTCTTACTACGGTCACTTACTTGTGTATGCATTCTTTTACAATTGAAAAGTTTCCCTCGCCGATTTTCTTCCCTATTTCGTATGTCTGTGCCAATGTTGGAGGACCGCCTTGGAACTCTTCTATAAAAATATCATTACTTTTAAGTCATATAATATTCTATAAAATTGATAAGTTAACTGTAATAAAATCAACTTACATAAAAAGCTTTTTTACAGTATTTTAAATATACATCATCATAACCATTATAATTGATAACAAATTAATATGAAGTGTTGTCAGTGCAAAGCAGCGCCATGTTCGCCATAGCTATCATACATACCTCCATCTGGACCACTGTACATGCGATACTTCGGCTGTGAAGGAAAAACAAAAAACAGTTTAAGTTAAGGATTTGGCATAATTTTATATGTTCTTAAAATTTGATTTCCTTTCTTGACTTGCTTTCAAAAACAAAGCAAGAAACTGATTCACATTTCAGTTGATCTTTCAGTTTGATTTCAGTTGGCTTTAATGCCATAAATGTGCAAATTCAACTTTTTCATCGGCTCTTGGATCTTGAAATTTTCAGTCCGCGTGCATCACAAGATAAAACAACTTTACGATGTTGCGCACAAGATACAGTTTGTATCATTGATACAATGTTTAAGGAGTATTTTGGTAACTGGTCACATACTGATTTATTATCTCCATTTTATTTTAACCTAATTATCAAACCAGTCGTTCTGTCGTATATGTGAGGTATCTGCATATAACAGAACTCGTTTAAAGTGAGGGCTACCCGTATCGGCCGCAACAACCAAGAAGCACAACAGCAGACTCTGCGATTGCGGAAGACCCAAGTCATACACGAGCAGCAACAAGGAAAACATGTGTTGCGCAAAGACAGAACAGCCTTCAATGAAAGTCCAGTTGATGAGAAATCGCAGCTCTACCAGCGGATACTAGTAAATGATTAGACAGGATCGACTGAAGACGCGCCAACGACCTTAACAGAATAACAACCAAGAGAAAGAACATCAACGGAAACAACGATCAACGATACCACGAAGTATATCAACACAGCTGGCAGAAGACCCGCCCTGATACCCGAGCCGTATCCAGTAAAGCCAGAACATCCACTATCACTGCATATCCTTCAAGATATAGATTTGAAGATACTATATACTAAGAGATGCAAGAAATTTAGAAAGTATCATTGAAGCATAGATTTCTACATTTAAAACTTGCCTTCACATAAGTGTTTGATGAGCTAAGACAGTGTTGAGGTACACCTGTGAAGTGACCACTGTCTGCTAGCAATCTAGATCTTTTCAGATGTTGTTTTCAATTAAGGTGTTTGTTAAGTTTCGTTTTACATTTGTTGGTCCGAAAAAGTAACATGTGGTGTTATGTATTGATTTATTAGTTAGTAGGAAAATACATTACACCTGTTATTCAATTTAAAAGTACAAAAACACACAGGCTTTTGTCACATTAACAATGTGTGCACTCATTTCTTCCTCGCAATCATGTACAAAAATGCAATCTTTAAAAATAAGGTTCAATGATAGAGGAAACCAACAGATTCAAAGTACAATGGCCGTGTATAAGAATCCTTTCCTAACGGAATTCTGTTTAAATTCCATGGACGGAACACTGATAGTATACGTTAGAAGTCTACAAGATTCTCTTGTTGAAAGATAGTCTTTATTGACACCTGTCTCTGCAAAAGAGGAGAACAGCTTTGGTGTAATAGTATGACTTTTGTACAATAAATTACAGGGCTATACTAATTGTTTGAATTGACACACGAGGCGTTGAAGCCTCAAAACGCGGACCTGTTAAAAGTGATATTGACCGAGGACTAGGCAGTCAGAAAATATGCGAAAATATAACAAAAATAACGTCTTGAAATCTGTGCAGGTCCAGGTTTAGATATACTTTTGCGGACCCGGCACGTGATCGCTATCGGACAATCAGGATAAAATATCCATAAAAGGTATACGATATAAAGCTATAAAGAATAAAAACCATAACTTACTGCTGAAACAGCCCTCAGTTTCTTTGGTGTTTTTGGAGAACCTCTTGGACTAAGATAACCATTCTCTGAAGAGAAAATAATGGTCGTCAGTATAATTGTGTTATCAAGACGACAAACAGGATGATATCTGTAGTTGTTGCAATAATCACATTAGCTGACAGAAGAATATCTAGTCTACAAACTCTTGATATGGTTTCGGTACTCTTGTGCTTTCCTGGATCTCATTATTTGAATATTTGATATACATCTAATTTATATTACATGATATATATACGTTTATCTACAATTACTTGATAAAACTGCTTAAAAGGTCTCTAATTAAGTGTATTTCCACGAAAAACGGACAAAAAATGATATGATCTTGTTATTTACTGACAATTAACTGATTATGTTGTACATATTCGTCTTCTTAACGTCAATTTCGGTCTTTTGAAATTAAAATTTAGTTGTAAATTTTCTGTAAGTTTGATGAAGCAATGAACATTTGTAAATTGAATAAACCAGTTGTTCCAAGCACTTCGGCCTTTACAAGTAAAGAATAACCAGTAATGTCGGGGGAGGAATAAAAACAGTATGAACAGAATAATTCTGATGGATTGGCAGAGCGTGAGCCGTACTGTATGAATAATTTTGTAACATGTTTTATCACACGAAAGAGATACGCACTTTCCATGAAGAGACTGAATTACTAATTGTCTACCTTCTGAAAGATTTTTGTAAGACGATGATCGCCTTCCAGATTTTGCAGAACGAAGGGTCACACGTTCTGAGTTTCTGGTCTTGTATGGGGACACGTACTTCACTTCTGGAAAGGAAAAATATAAATGGTTCGGCAAATAAACATATTTATGAAATAATATCCGTCCGTCCGTCCAGCGATGTTCTTCGTCTAATAAAACAATAATTTGGAGTTCTGACGCATGTTAATTAAATAAAAAGGCATCGATGTACTGTATAGTTTACATGACACAAAATAAACATTTTCAATAAACAACTGAACATTTTTCGGGATATACACAAAACAGTGATGGATATTAAATGACCTGTGGACCATGTAGCATAAATACCATCTTTCAAGGTATGTACATATACAGGGATCTAGACAAACAACATACATTTTTTCTTACAATAAAGCACGACATTAGGCAACAATAAACGATACATCATAACTGTCGCTTTTTTTAATAATGTATGAAAACACGATACACACTATCGCAGGCTCTTGGCAATACTGGTAAGAAACGCAATATAACCTGAAAAATAACTGCTTTCAAAATGTAGCCCTCCCCGAAACGTGTCTTCACCTGATATCAATATCGTCATGGAAGCAGCACATGACGTTAACTGGTATCCAGTACGTGCTCATATTTCGTAATAAATAACGTCTTTGTGAAACATGATATCAGCTAATTATGGACAATAAACAATTTCACAATAATGACTAGCTTGAGAATTTCACAGTCTGTCGAGTAGAAATACAAAAATCGTATATTGATTTTCATCTGCAGTTGCTGGAACTGAAAATGGCATTATTGTGCCTATAGCAATCTCACTGTGCATTTTTAAATCTTTATTTGTTCGGTAATATTGGCTGTTTGTGCCTGCTGACAGTTCGTTATTTGATATTTTAAGGAAATAAATGAAATGAGTGGCTAAAAGTCTGTCTCCGAAAGTGCCGTCAGCAGTTTTATGAATTTTATCAGCAACTGGGATTCATATACTAAACAAAATTTGTCATAAACAAAATACATGTTTTTGTGATTGTTTGTAATTTTACCCGATTTTCAGAATGCTTTTATTGAACAAAGAACTGTACAAGAAGCATGTTTTGTAGCGTAAACATTTCGTCTATGACATAATAGTGCGATTGTTGGCAAATACAATGTAAGTTCCTTGTAAAATTTTAATTTCATCTTTTTATGATATAGAACAGGGATTAAGTTAAGCCGTTAAATTAAACTGTGATGAAGATGTTATCCAATTACTAATGTAAATGATCAGCGGCAAGCGGTTTGTAAACCACAGACGTGATGATGATGTCAAAACCTGCCAAGAGCCCGCAGCAAAAAAAACAAAACAACAAAACAAATGCAATCAGTAGGTTTTGAACCTCTGCGATGAGTACTTTTCCCTGTTCACCGTGTGATTAGATTGACATTTTCATTTATGATAGGTTTTAATACCCCCCAACCATACAGACTGGTCCTAACATATCCATTATATGTGTATTATCACATTATTTCCTGCTAGTTTTGCAATATGTCAAAATGAATAACCTCCTGTGGGATTTCCTGATGAAGTACGTTCACAGATCATTTATTAATGTGATTGGAAACAAACAACCCCTGTACAAAGAGCGTAAATGTGTAATTTCTACATCAGTAACTCATGCATCATCTATTGCACATATTGCTGGAAATGCGTTTAAAGCTGCTCGCTCTCCGATTTTGGTTAGGAAGGGTAAATCAAGGCAGGTAATATTATACAATTATATACTAATGTCGAGGTCAATAAATAGTTTTGCAGACCTGTTAAAAGTGATATTGATGAATCCGAGGTCAATATCATATTGTAACAGGTCCACAAAACTATATATTGACCGAAACATTTGTCTAAATTTATTAAAGCGTATACCTCATGAAAAGGAGTGAAAATCATGCGAAAATATAACAGAAATAGCGTCTTGAAATCCTTGCAGGTCTACACATCATTTTCCAGGTCTACATATACTTTTGCGGACCCGTGAGCGCTATCGGCCAATCAGGATGAAGTATTTATGACAGGTTTACAATATATCTTCATATACCATTTTAAAAACCAAATAACATATATAAGAGTGAAGCGGTGCCGCATAACAAAGCTCACCAACATTTTCAAGATTTTCTCAAAATTGCTACTAAATTTTTAGTATGTATATTTTAACTTGTGTTGTTGATTCTTACCATTACTTTTAAATAAGTATATCATTTTGGAGGGGAAAACATTTTCAGCGGAATCTGTGAGCAGCTTTAGACAAAACATCCTCGTTTCTCAGCTCATAGATTGCATGGCCGTTCGATTTAGACCTATAGCTAGCTGATAAAATACTTCCGACACAGACATTTAAAATAGATGAGGTACAATGTAATACGTAAACGTTGAAGATTCTTAGTTATTCAATTGACAACCGTCTTTGTAATATTTTCTATACTCACATAACTTTAAAACGAGAGTATGGAGCCTGGAGTATAAACAATCTAAACAACGCAAAGAATGTCTCAAAGAACTGACATACCATGCGCCTATGGTTGTTTGTTGTTAAATCAGGAATATTACCTTGTATAAGAAATATTGTATCACTTTCAGACCATGGAGAATTTAAAATAAAGTTATATACATGTATCTCGTGAGCTAAATTCAGCAACACATTTTGATACTACATGTATATAAACTGTAATCACTCAAATGTCGGTTAATGTCAACCAAAGGAAAGCTGATTTATCCATAAGGGCGCATTAATTGAGCCTTCCTTTAAAACTGAACAACTGTCCATACCGAAATTCGAAAGTTTTGAATAAAAACACAAAATTCATTTGCATATTTCATGATTTGAATTTAGCAACTGTATAAACTGTAGTCACTCAAATGTCGGTTAATGTCAGCCACAGGAAAGCTGATTTATCCATAAGGGCGCATTAATTGAGCTTTCCTTTAAAACTGAACAACTGTCCATACCGAAATTCATAAGTTTTGAATAAAAACACAAAATTCATTTGTATATTTCATGATTTAAATTTAGCAACTCATTGTGGTACTGTACAAACTGTAGACACTCAAATGTCGGTTAACGTCAGCCACGCACCTCAAAGCATTGGAAAGCTGATTTCTCTAAAAGTGCGCATTAATTGAATGATTCAATCTTCCTTTAAAACTCAACAGCTGTTCAAACCGAACTTCAAATGTTTCGAATAAAAACACATGTATTCTCCGTTGGGGCATATAATCATATATGCCATTAGTAATTTCCAAATTTCTCTTACATTTTATGTGGTTTGGGGTTACAATGGGGCTTTAATGATTCAAAATAAAGTTCACATAGTCATCATGAAAAACTAAATTGAATTAAAAAAGGCAAACATTTCCTTTGGGTGACATATACTTTGACCTTTTTCTATAAACTCAATTAGAATTTGATGCTATGGTGCATTTCATACAATCCGTATTTCATTTTGACAGGCAGTGTCTGGAATTGATATGCATGAGTCACGAGGCAATTTTCTTCCATATCAATTTTTCTCTGGATATTTAGTCACGTCTAAGTCGATATCTTAGCTATTTAAGGTGAATTGTTCTGAAGGAACCAATTTCAAGATAACATATCTGAAAAGATACGCGCTTAATAACAATGATTTGAATCATGAAAAGGATGTATTAGTAGTTAGAGTACTATTATAATGTTAAGTTGGTCAGATTGTAAGGTCATGACCTTTCACAGAGGATAACAAAACTGTGGTGTGCGGACTGAAAAGGGCGTCAAACAATTACTAAATCCATCATTTGACATCAAGTATCACTTAAATTTACATGGACAGTACTTGATAAAGTACTGTTTGCAAGATTTATAAGTAATATGTTATGACGTAATTGTTCGAGTCAACAGTACTCATACTCTATGTATTTTGTTTTGCGGTACATTTGCTTTGTTGTAACTGTTCTCTATTGTAGATAGATCACAGTTAAGCTGCCCCTATATACAGTGCAAAGTACACTGTACACAGCAGCCAAATATCAAATTAATTCAACACGTTTCAAGCTTGTCTTTAAATGTGGGCTATTATTGAAATGGGAAGATTACTCCTCGTTCCTTAAATAAGCTTTCGATGGAAGTTGTCTTTTGTGACGTCATCAGATTGTGGGTGATGTGGGGCTCGTTTTGGGGAGGCTGCGTTTTTAGTACGTGGCATTCCTTGTTTGATATTATTTTTGTTTTTATAATCCTTTTTCTAAAGATTTCTCAACGACAGAAGATCAGAAAATATTTCCTCAGCATAATTTTAATATATCTTCTTTAATCCATATTATTTTAGCAGTGTAGCAGTACATTTAAACCAGTGGCATTCTTTTAAATAATTGCACTTAAATTGATTTTAATATTTAAATGGTTTTAAGTATAAAACTACAATTTGTACAATTTCCAACCGAACACGTGGCAATCACATGTGAATAATTTTCGACTTCTCTACCCGTTTGCAAATTCAATGTATAAACGCAAGAACAAATGTATAATCAAGCTCATATTAATTTTAATTTTGCATTTCATATTGATCATTTGACTATTGCGAAAAGATGCCGAGACAAGGACGGGTCAACCGACGTTACAACCCTAGAACCACCGACGCTGAAATAGACTGAACAATTCAGTACAACGTAGGAGAACACGATCAGGAAGGTCCATCTCTGATCTAATACATTGTATGGCTAGTAGTGTTAAATAGCCCCAAATATAATCGCAGGTAAAACTTCGATACATACCACATCTGGTGAATATTTAAAGTATCACCAAAATAAGATAAAATATTTTTCAAACTCCATCGTCATGGAAATAGTCTTCAAGAATTTTGAAACGAAAAGATGTTTCTGTGCTGGAAAATATGGCGGCTAATAGTTTTTCCAAATGACGTCGCATTTAAAAAGTGTGATGAAAATGCCATTGTTACGACTCTACTGAACAATGTAACAGATGTCCGTCTGTACGTTCTTTTTATAGTGATTACGGTATATTTGCAATATGACACATAAAGTATGTGATACTCAATTATATACTAACCATGTATATACCTGTACTCTAAGACAATGAACAGCGTTTCATATATAATACTTATGAATAAATAAATAAATAAATAAATAAAACACTTGCTTGTTCTTAATATAATATTTTAAAATTTGCTATTATGTTGCATGGCGAAAGCTTCGAAAACGTTTTGTCTTGCAAGGCAAAGAAACATAAAGCATGTTCATTAAAGCTACCGGTTATAAATGTCTTTCTATTCCTTTAGGAGAACAATGAGTGAAAATGTTCTTTGTGTAAAAAACGAGGGTATTCTTTTACATCCGACTATGAAGACGAAAATAAATTAATCTAGAAGTTTTACTGCTTCCACTTCCGATCTGTCGGCTACATTATTCCGAGGAACTAATTGCATCGTGGCTCTGATGTCAGACAGAGTGTCGATATATAACTTGAACCAGACAATCAAGACATAATTTATTGTTTTCCTTAAGTCGCTTTTTGTACTTTTGACTGGTTTTGGGTTGGAAAGTGTATATGTTTCGCTATAAGATTTTATACACACACGCTAAACAAGAAGATGATGTATTTCTTTCTTCTTCTTCTTTTTTTGGCTCGTGCAACTCGTTCATATACTTTTCTTTTGTTGACTAATGTGCCGACTTTACAAATGCATAAATTTCATTTCGACTCTGTTCGTTCATGTAGTCCTGACTTTACACCGAGAAGGTATGCCCGTAGGAAACACAATCCGTTCTTCTTTTACTCGGCTTCACTATCTGTCTAATTCTAAGCATTTTTAACAGTTTACAAGTGATATTACGGCTAAAAGTGATGATCATTATTTTAACCTAGAGCTATAACTTTAACAGTAGAACTATCGTTGTAACAGACTGATGTGATTGAATATCCTCGCAATTAATGACGCTTTGTCACAGATAGAATTGTGTCTTGCATATGTACTATTCATGGTTATGATGTGTACCAATAGTCATTGCCCTCCCTTCAAATAAATGAGGAGTTCCGTCCACATACTTCCTATACTTAATGAAATGTAAACAGTTCAAAGAGGCATAAGTCTGCAACACCTCGATGGATGCACAAACATGTGTCTTGCAAATCTATTATTAGTGGTGCTTGTTTGGCACGACCGTCAGATAGGTTGATTAAAGTACTCAACGTTATTTACTGCTTTATATTCCTATCCTCTCTTTGATGGCGTAGGGTGTATGGTACACTGACGGAGCTCATATAGCCTTACTGTTGACTAATGTAATATTAGTAAACCTGACTTGCAAATAAAATAAGGAAAAATGTTGAAAAGATTCCTTTGCTAAAGATTACTCCATCTGAATTGTGATATGAATGGTGACTTCATGACTAATCGTGCTCTGTTGAACCGTATATGTCCCGGAACGTATATATCACACGTGTGTGATATATTCGACCGTAAATATAACATGTGTTTAATGTGACATATTCGTTTGGTCATTTTTCATTGGCGAAGACTATTTTCGACCGAATATATCACACGTGTGACATATGCGGTCGAATTTTTTCTCTCGTGTGATATATACGTTCCGGGACATATACGGTTCAACACTCATATTTAATATTATGATTGATACATTTCCTTGTATAATCATGTACCTGTACTTGGAGTGAGTTCAATAACGTATCTGTTCTGCTCTGTTCTGTTCTGTTCTTTTCTGTTCTGTTATTTATTTTGCTCCAGCCTTTTTAATAAGTCATTTTCAATATGCATCTCTATATTTCTTTTCTTTTTCCCTGGCCTTCTGATATTTTCGTTTTTGAGCAACGGGCATGTTTATGCATTATTATAATCAAATTGAAATTCTTCAACGTTCCATGTTTTGGATAGAAATATAAAATAGTTTCCATGGAAAACATTATCATTGTAAAACGACGTGTTGACAGAACCAATCGAAAACTTAAATCGTTCCATTTGCTGGCAACGGATCCAGTGACACGCTCATTATATCGGCTATACTGAAGAACCGTTTTTGATCATGCACAATTGAACTACTGAACACACAGGGAATCTAAATTGAGTGATACTAATTAGAAATAGCGACAATTGACTTTTTGTTCGGTCTAAAATTTATTAACAAAGCAAATCGACAAAATAAAGGAACCACATCATATAGTTCCTCCCTTTAATATAGAATGTGGTTAACACGGCTCATTAAGCCACTGCCTGTACAAACATTGTTTAATCGTGATTGCATACAGTACACTGATACCAACATGTTAGCACAGCCCATATACGAAGAACACTTTTTAGCTAGGCCTAAAAATTTGAATTTTATTCAATCCACCGTTTAGTCTCAATTTAAATGAATAGCATTTAACAAATGCAAATGGAACGCCCTAAGCATGTGCTTATATTTAGTAATGTAACGATTTTTCTTTATCCTAGGAAGCTGGTTTAAATGCATCTTTGAGTTCCAGGCCACCAACATAATCATATTGCGCAGGCATCGTCTTAAAACATAATTCTAGAATTCCCTATGCTATTCCAGACTTGAAAATACAAGGGAAAACTATGAAAACTTTAAGATTCCTTTGCTGTTCTGCTCCAGCCTTTTAATAAGTCATTTTCAAATATGTATATATTTTTTTCTCTAATCTTGTGATTAAAGTTTCCTTTTTGAGCAACGGGTGTGTTTCGCGCGCAAGTATGCAACATTATTATGAAATTGAAAAAGTACAACGTTCAAATTTTCTGATAGAAATATGAAATACTGCCCTCGTTAAACGGTATTCACGTGTCGTGGCGAACCGGAAACTGAAATTGTTCCATTTCTGGAAACGGATCAAGTGACACGCTCATTATATCGGATATTCTAAAGAACCGTTTTGATAATGAACAGCTGAAGCACTGAAAACACAAGGAATCTAAATTGAGTGATACTAATTAGAATCAAAGCGATGTGAGCGCTGAAGGCCTGGAGGCTATAGGTTAACTCCCCGAAAAACAACTTTTGACCTACGTGTTTTGCGCTGAACCTTACCTAAAGCGCGGGTCGAAATGTGCAGAGGACGAAATTCAATATATGACACAGAATGAATGATTCACAAATATATGGGTGGCAGGGAAGTTTGTTTTATTATAAAACGTACGTTAAATGAAAAATAATCACATAGTCAACATTATAAATTGTTTAAGCCAATAAAAATAATTCGATCTGCGCTTTGTACAACTTCAAGCGATATGATCTGATGATGTGGATCGAAAATTATTGTGTACCAAGGACAAGACCTTGAAACAGAAATAAACAAAGCAATGTCAGCAATGAAGTATAAATACAGTACTGTATAACAAGTAATGTGTATAACAGAGAAAAAGTGATTATGGGTTACCTTGTAGTTGTAATCGGTGAAACCGTTCACTAGGCCTTGACATGCAGAGTCTATGATAAATGGCGGGTGATTTTGATCACGTGAGTTCCTTTTCGGGAATGTACGTAAATTATATCTCTTTTTTAGAGAAATTTATTTTTAGGTAAATATATATGTAATCGTTCGTAAATAACAAAGTTGTCAATGAAATAACATCGGAAATTTGAAAATCAAACTACAAACTCTTATATCGAGCTCCGTACGTTTCCGTAAATTTCCGTAAATATCCGTACTTTTCCGTGATATGCATATGATTATCTTCCGTAATCAGCTAACAGCGCATTAATTTCTAAAACAGAAAAAAATGTGTAATACAGCCCGTAAGCTATATACCTTTCTGCAATCATTTGAAGTTGTATGTACTCTTTTTATCTGTAATATATTCTTATCATATGCGACATTCAAACAGAGGATTGATCTGGTCTGTCTTGCACTACTTTCGCATAGCGCATGTTTACAGTTGTTATTCGCACATAGCACAGTTAAATTATCTGCAGTGTTTGAAATGTGGTATGCTAACTTAGGCCTAGGGGACTTTCAGTCCCCAGGCCAAAAAACGACAAACGACTTCGTGATTTGTTCTAGAATTGACCAACTAAGCAAATCGACAAAAAAAGATCTACATCATATATTTCCTCGCATTGACACAGTATGAAGTGTGACGGCTCATTTAACCACTGGCTGTGTAAACATTGTTTCATCGAGATGATATACTGTCATGTTATCACCATACAAGAAGACTATTCAGATAGACCTCATTCTTTGAAACGAGTAGTCGTAATAGCATCTTGAAAATGCAAATGCCGGAAACGCTCTAATTATGTGCTTATATTTAGCAATGTAACTGAATCCTGATGAAGTTGGTTTAAATGCATCTTGGAGTTCCAGGCCACCAACATAATCATGTTGCGTAAGCATTATTCTCTCGTCTTAAAACATAATTCTAGAAATCCCCATGCTATTCCGTGACATTTAAAGACATGTATAACATGATCAAGTTGCATTGTTGCGACTTTTATAGGGTTTCAATTCATAGCTTATCAATCCGCATGCGGAATACAGAAAATTGTTTACCTAACACAATGCAGCGGCTTTTAAATACGCTCTTCCTAAGTCCTCGGGTGTTATAGATACTACACCTCCGAGAGAATCAGGGAAAATGAAAGAATTTAATGTCATATTTGATGATTTAGCATGACAATAGAGCTAACATGATGTGAATGGCAAAATGCAGCGACATAACGAAAAACTTCAACCATATACATGCTTTTACAGACAGCACAAAGTTCACAATACGGAAATAAGGAAACAGGCACTAAGCTACTTCCATAAAAATATAAACGCCCACACGCACGCGCGCGAACCAAAGCCCAATCTCTACATTCATCAAAGCAGAAGATAGAGGAAGCTGTATTTAAAAAAAGAGTGTAATATGAATTTACCATGCTTTAATGATAGCCTATATTATAATTCAGTTAGATAATAATCTCTGCGTACCTTTTTCGTCTAAGTCAGTATCTCTCATGATGTTTCAAATTAAACATAGACAACAACTGTAAAAATCTTGTTTGACTATCCTTGTTATGACAATTTTGAAGGGTTACCCGTAATATAACTTTTAGTTCAATTGCGACGAAAACTCACCCAACTAATATTAATCTTTCTCGCGTGACGTATGAACAAAGCTCGTGTCGCCTTGCTGTTGACTCAAGTAATATTAGTAAACCTGACTTGAAAAAAGGGAAAATGTTGAAAAGATTCCTTTGCTGTTTTTGCTCCAGCCTTTTTTAATTAGTCATTTTCAAATATATATCTCTATATTTCTATTTTTTCTCTGGACTTCTTTTTTAGCAACAGGCCTATTTGGGCGCAATCAAGCAACTATTAATATTAAACGTACCATTTTTCTAATAGGAATATGAAATGGCTTCAAAAGAAAGCATTACCCCTTGTAAAACGGTATTCACGTGTTGTGAAACTTAGATTGTTCCATCTCTGGAAACCGAACCAGTCCTCATTATATCAGATATTCTGAAGAACCGTTTTTGATCATGCACAATTGAACTACTGAATACACAGGGAATCTAAATTGAGTGATACTAATTAGAAATAGCGACAAATAACTTTGTCTTCGGTCTAAAATTTATGAACAAAGCTAATCGACAAAACAAAGGAACCACATCAATATAGTTCCTCCCTGGTTGACACGGCTCATTGAGCCACTGCCTGTGTAAACATTGTTTAATCATGATTGCATACGGTACACTGATACCAACATGTTAGCACAGCCAATATACGTAGAACACTTTTTATCTAGGTTAATTATAAATAGTATTTCAGTTAGACAACAGACTATACGCACCATTTTCGTCCAAGTCAAAATCGTCTGTATGGTATCTCTCAGGTCCATAGGCGACAAAAATCGTCTCTTCTTTAAAGAAATCAGCCAGACACAATACCTTGATAGAAATAAAATACAAGTAAAAATAGTCCAGTTGATAACATCAACATGTCTATGTTTGTAATTACCGATATGTGTGTTCTTGTAGAAAAATGTAAACCTTGACCATTTTTATCTGATCACGGTGTTGTTAAGGTTCTTTTAGATGTTAAAATTTGAACTTGATTCTGGGTACAGACCCTAGCTCTTTTTCGAATAGACCCCTTTTACGTGCCCAGTGCATAACATCGATACACTATCTCTAACAGTTCATCTCTAAATGGGTGATGATTGTAATTACCACTAATGTTATTTTGAAAGCTAAATAGGCACCAAACTTTCAAAAGTAGTTTTTTAAAAACAAACAACAAGCTAGTGTAATGATTTTGTTTTCAAATTTTCTGTTCGATTTCATGTTTCAGCAGAAACTGTTTCGGTGTTTTCAGGATTCCGTATTTTCCTGCTCAGGAAATTGTGTTGGTTAAAAATGAATATTAGAACATTTAACGGAGATTGACGTGGCTTTTTTCTCACTGACTTGGCACAATCTCTTTAAAAACACGTTCAATTAAGAAGCCATTCATCATTGCGAGACATCTGGTAACATTTCATTACTTGGTCATAAGCTTTAGGTTGAAAGATCAGAAAATTAAATATGTTTAAGCCTGGCTTTGGTCCATTAAAGTTGTTTTTAAAGATTTTTGTTCACAGTTTTCGATGAAAATGTTGGTGGGTTTGGCACCGCTACACTACACATATTTGTATTGAGATTTCAAAAGCGTCTAAAAAGCTTTAAATTTCGTAGCTTAAATTTTCATAATTACAACAATACTTCACAGGAGTTTATACTGGATTTTTTTTATTTAATGACTCGCTGTAAAATATCTAAATTTCAGACAAAATCTGCGAGTGAGCAGCTTTAAGATTTGCGTAAGTAGATATTAAGATCGTTGGATCTCGCCAAAGAATACAATTATAAAACTGTTCCATAAGATTTTAACTTTCAGTTCCTCAGACAGTTTGGGTGGTCCTTTTATTTTGATATATACAATATTCGTGGAGCTCAGTTGTTGTTGTTACCATAATCCCCTAAGCATAAAAAACTTTCAATAATTTTTGGAAGATTTGTCAAGATATCTTAGTCATTGGAAACGTATGGTCTTCTAGTATCTCAGCAACATAACGCTATTCTAAAAACCCATTACAACATGATGTCCATTGTCCCGGAAACGTAACCCTACCTCGTCATGCCATTTATTTAGTTGTTAGCACGCGCTCAATGATTCTGCACCAGACATGTCGTAATAATTTCATATCAAGCGTATTATTGATCCCAACAAGCGGTCTGCTCCCATACTAAATTATTTGTCTGCAGATTTATGTCTCTGAATATCCTGTAAAACATCCGGTGTACTGCACGAGATAACCGAGCCAGTATTCTAAACGATTTCTGCTAAAATCTTCGAACGTAGAGTGATATAGAGAGATGGCACATAAAATTATGCATTGTTTAACCGAAATATTTGTATCTACATATTGTAGTAACCTTAACATTTTAAAGCTGCTCGCTCAAAGTTTTTTGAAAAAAATTCAATTTTTACAAAGTGATGATATTTCACGTAACATTAATCGCTAGAATCGACAATTTAAAGAAATCTACATAGCAATTTGAGAAAATGTTGGTGGGTTCGGTTTGACGGCACAGCTACGCAAGATGGTTATACTGGGATTTTAAAAGCGTTTGCATTTGCTTTATAATTTGGTAGCGTATACATGTAATTTCATAATTACAGAGATACTGTACAGGAAATATTAATGAAACCTCTATATTTGATGATTTGCTCTATATTGTTTCAGGCAGTTCGGAGAACCTTAAATATTTACAAAAATCTTAGAGCGATCAGCTTTAAACGTTCTGTAAAGTATACACGTTCACTTTGTCTTAGAAAGTTCGTTAAGTATTACATGATAATACATGTCGGCAAGGGAGGGGGACGGGGCGGGGGTCCTAACGATCAGATGTACGGACTATTTTATTTGATTACAAACAACGTTTAATGAGGTTTATATGTGGGAGTTTGGCAGATTTATGGAATGACATAAACTACGGTCTTACAATATATTGAGCATAATAAATCCATTGTCGTTAAATCGAAATACATGTAGTTGTTAGTTTTAAAATATTTGTTAATAAGGCCATGTGAAAAGTAACCGTAACCAGTTCAATAAAATCAAATAGTATTAGTTACTCCATGCAGAAGTATTATTTACCGGTAATTTAAAAAGTAGCGATATATCATAACGTTATTTTATACAAATCTATCCACCTACATGTAAGCGAGTTTAACTCAATGAGATGATGCAGTGAGATAGATCGGGCGACCCAGCGAAAACTATGTGCAATTTTCCTGTAAAGTATACTAAAGCAAAATCGATAGCAATAAAGACTGGAGTTTTGAATTCCTTGTTAATCAAATGTTAGCTTTACTATTAAGATTAAGCGTACCAGTGATACCGAATACAGTAAATTACTGCTATTAAGAAAGTCCCATATTAAGACCACCTCGATATTGAGACCGCCGTCGATATCTAGACCGCCGTCGATATTAAGACCAGACATTTTAGAACCAAATGCTCAATGTCTTAGTAAAAACGTCTCGCTAATAAAACCGATTCATTGATAAGACCACTTTTTACTGGTCCAAAGGGTGGTCTCAGTACAGGAACTTTACATGTGATGACTGTCTTAAGTCGCTTCGTTTAGAGCCTTCCAAGTTAGTTTTCAGTTTTGCCTAAATTTCTCATAGTAAGTTGCATTTTTGAGACAGTTATTTATTTTTCTCAAACAATGAATTCACTTTTAACATTTATTCTATGCAACTCTTTACAAGTATTACTGGCGGTCAATGTATTAAATTGCATATTTCAAGTCGTGAATACAAAGCTGTCCTGAGGGCCTCGTTTAAAACGTTCTGAGGAGTTTTAAGCAGAAAACGATTTTTTTGACAACGCTGTTAATATCGAAACTATTCACTTGAGTACCTTATATACTGATAAAAGCTTTCAGTGTACTCATTTAAATACTGAATTACAGAAACATTGATTTCTGTAATTAAATAAAACCGACTTTGCCGGCAAAGCATGTTTTTTTAAGTATAGCGTGCCATGCCAAATACAAGAGGCAGATTAAAGTCTAGGAGAGCTGAAGCAAGACTCATAAATATGGAAACACATGTTATGCAAATATTAAGACCATTTTTGTAAGAATGACAGATAATGTGAAACGGTTTCCATGGCGATATTAAATGATTTATATCTTCTTGGAAAAATGGAAATGGAAAACTTAGAAAAGAATAGTAGCTATTCAACGCCATGTAAAGTAGAATGAAGAGATTCGTGTATGAGTAAACTGTTCAACATACCGGTCTTCCATCTACTGTGAAGATCCTTTTGACTGCCCCAGAGTCTAGCTTGATTGCGTCGGTTATATCCGTGAGAACTTGGTCAAAGGAATGTGCTGTTTTTCGATTTAAAAGAACACGTACGGCTTTCCTGGGTCTCGAACCATTCCGTATTACAGTAACAAGCTTCGGTTTAATAAAGTCTCGACCATCGTCTATGACATTGTCACGTGATGTCAGCACTTCATCCGGGGATTTCGAACTGCGAGCAGTAGTTTCACGAGATTTTGATTTGTTTGCAACATTTTGGTTCCAAGCAGGCGAACCACCAGTTTCATACTCGGCTCTTCTGAACAAATCAATGGATGCGCAAACGTAACTTTCTCCTTCCTCTAAGTCTTCCAGGCAACTGATTTTTCTAGATCCATCCATAGAAAAAATATGGCGTACGCCATGAGGCAATACCGCCTTGTCACCAACAGGGCTGTCAGTAAGATTCGCTAACAAAGACTCAAACGTCCGGAAACGTTCCGTAGACACGGCATAAACCATTCCTTTAAAAAAGCGATCGCCGTTTCTGTAAAATCGAACTTTTTTTGCCTTCTTATCATCTGATACTTTTAATATGCTGTATCTTATTAAGTTACCATGCGCACTGTGTGTTGGACTTGATCTCCCATTTCTCGAGCTCAACTTAGAAGCACGTGACCTATCATCACGTGATACATTAAATGCAAAATGTTCGTCCCACCCGCTTTCCATCGCATTTATGTCGTTCATTGTTCCTGGTCTGTAAAAAGAGAAACTTCGAGCATAAATGACATGAACATTGATGAAGCACATAATTTTGGTTATATGTGATCAGATTTACCACTTCATCAAAACTATTCCAATCCGGGTGGAATTCAGAAGAAAACAACAAATATTATATGGACACCACAGTGATACCAAAGCTGGAAGCGCTACCTTAAAGCAATTATGATACTCTTCGTTTATTTATAATCCTGGTTTGATGTCATTTTCGCGTTGGTGCTGTGGTAGCGTGTTCGCCTAATGATCGGGGGGTCCCGGGTTTGACCCCGGCAGTGCCCAAGTAGTGGTACGTTCCTTAGGCAAGACACAGATAATTCCACATTGCCTCTATCAATCTCTTCAAGAATTATTCAATTGGAGTGAGTCTCGGGAACGATAAATGTAAGTTGTAAGAAATTGCTCGTAATCAAGAGTAAATGAATTCGTCAAATCTAGTTAAATAAGAGAAAAGCAATGTCTAAGATACAGATATATGAAAACATTTCAAGATTAGAGGTCATCCTTTTTAGCCGCTTAATTGACTTGAAAGCATCATCTATGCATGTGATAACGATTTGAGACAACGCTCAGCGGTCACGAAACCTTTGTCTTCTGTTATAAGTGACAGAGCTCCAGTGTAAAAAGCAATATTAGTGCAGTATGAAATCAATTTTGCATAAACATCTCTAATAATGTATAAAAAGTTGACTTTTAGTATAACCAGTATACGCATACACGGTATTTCTAAAATGTAAACACATAATAACTTCAACATCAGTATGGAAAAGTGGCAAAATAATGACAGAAAATGCTGTTCCTCATTTTCTGTGGTGCTAGAAGCATTTAAAATAACCATTATACAGTTTCATCTATCAGATCTAGAAAGATCTAGAAGACGTTTTACATGCTGCCCGTCTGACAATACCATTAAAGTATTCCGAAAACATCCCCTGTAAACTGTAAATTTGGGAATTGTCGCGTAACGAAAATTTCGCGATTTGCGAGTAGACAGACTTATTTGCGAATTTTAAATTCACGAAAAGAATATTTTCTAATAGTAAATCTATGTGAAATGAATATTTCGCGGAATTTTTTAATTAACGAGTTTGAAAATGCGCGAAAATAGCGAAAATAAAATCATCGTGAATATGACCCCTCCTTTCAGTACACATGTACTTAGTTCGAACTTAAACCGGTTATCTTCTATACACATGCCTGCAAGAATTTGGAAGTTACTGTCTTCCCAGGAGAGGTCAATCCATTGAAATTAAAATGCTGTTGGATGCAAATAGCTAAAATGAAGACTCGGATGCTGAAAAAATTACATGGCGATAAAATAGAATGACAACTTGAACACACTTTGATACCGGTTCAGTGAAATCCATTATTCGTCATAGAAACTAGCGACTTTTATCAATTAAGGAACACAATTGTGTCCACCATTACCTTTTTTCTTCAAAGTAGGGGTGAAAAAAGTTCGTGACCACCTTAGATGATATGTCGGTGTAATCTATAAGAATTGGACCCTGTACAATGTACATAAAGCTCTGCCAAAATTTTCTTCAGCAACATATATAAATTCATGAAAATTGTATATAAAGACTTGCTTCAAGACTTTTCGGTCCCGCACCATACCGCACGACAATGGGTCATGGAGTCTTTCGTTAACTGATGCAAATATATTGACGTCATCAGAAACGTAATTAATTAAACTGTTATAATATGTTACACCGAAACTATTTATTAACGGTGCAAAATGTGGTCTCTAAAGTGTTTAAAGTATTTCAAATAAACATTCCCTCTCACCAACATTTACTATGACTGGGTAAAGATTATGAGTTGTAGTTTTCAAAAGTGTATTCTATGGTAATAAATTAAACAGTGATTCTCTGTACAAAAAGTAAACCCCTGAGCTAAGACTATGAGCCCGATACCGGTCCACATCTCAGTGTTAACACCCATATAGACATATCTTAGTCTATACCATTCCTCCTCTCCCCTAGTGACCTGAGTTACAATACAGGTATGTCAAAAAAGTATGTAATTGATTTTGATCATTGTATATACATTTCATTATTATAAATTCTTAGTAATTTTGTTGCTGTTTCCGACAACTGCCAAAACAACTAGAGTATTTCACACTGCATACCTCAAAGTTAAAAATTTTTACGTCGATGTATTGCTTAATATTCACAAAATCAAACTAAATAAAATCATATTTACCGGTCATAGTCAATCTGAAATCGCACTGTTTCCATGTTCATGTATGATTTAATAACTTTTAATAAACACTAAATCGTGAAGTCCGTTCAGCAATAAGTTTAGTTGTACACATAATCAATTTACCGAAATCCTTTTGCTGATATGGGGTATTAAAAGATTTTCCTTCAAGTCCTTATTTCTTTGCGTAATGTTATATGGTTTGCGAATGCATAAAAAGGCTTAATTTGAAGTAATAATATGTCAAAATAGATAACAATTTCAAAAACCTGCAAACACTGGGTCAATATTTGCTTTTTAACAATAAAGGCATTTAAAATAAGTCAATCTTTTTAACAATGCCTCCTTTCCACACATCGTAACTTCACAATTAGTTAATTAAATTTCAAAGTGAAACTCTAACTTAAAAGTCTGAATGAAAGTACATTGTATTTCCGTTTCGTTATGAGGAAATGAGTTCGCACATTTTCATTAAAACTTTTAAACTTTAACAAACTTGGGATTAATTTCTTGATCTTGTTTGATTCATATTCAGTATTCATTTCAAACAAACATTTGCCTTACATTATTTGTTCAAGAGTCGAAATAGAAATGGTTATAGCAATATTTGAACTTGGATATAAATTGATTTATACCCATCTGTGCTTACATGTTAAGCCTGTACCTACCTGAAGTAATAGATCCATTCATTAAGAAGCTTGTAGTGTCCAACACTTTTAAAAAGCCTTTCATTTTAAATAAATCACAAAGTAAACATTCAACCTTTTCTTCATCTCATTTCACTTTTTTATCCTAACGCTCATTAGCCTAAAATTACCTCCCATTTAAATTCTCACATTAGCTATGTAAATCCCTGGTTTTATAAACTTTATGGTTTCTTATCAAAATTAAACTAAATAAATATTGATCGATGGATCGATCAGATTTAAGAGATCGATCAGTCTGATAGGGTGTGACATTCAGATAAAACTGTGTGCATATTCTGTAGCTCCTGAACCTTAGAGATAAACTTTAATTTAAATTTATTACTTCCCACAAAATGCACAAACAATACAAACTAACATTACGGATGTGTGAAATTTTACGATTTCCAATTTACATTCCGAATTTATGTCAGATATAACTTGCCCTTTTTATAGTGGTAACAATATAACAAAAACTCTTTACTGATTACACTTTTGCAATTTATCTAAACAGTTTAAAAGAACAGGAAAATACTGATACTAAAAAGACATGAGCTGACGTTCAAGCTAATTTCTGAGGTCATTCGGGACTCGAACCTAGAAGCTCAAAAACCTGGACCTGTTTACTTAAGTATATGAAACTGATGCCAAATGAGATTAAACTTTTATTGATATTTGATATCACTTCTAACAGTTTTCCATTTTTTTTAATATATTGACAATGAATCCCCCAGTTTTCTATTTCAAATATTTATCTCTGCAGGGGTGAAATAACATTAATTTGTAGATAAATTTTCTCTACTCTCAAAGAAATCGCTTCGTATTGAAAGTAACTGTGTCACCTTAAATTGAGTTTGTTACAGTATGATATCAAATAACTGCCCTTTAAGGATAATATGGCGCGCTAATTTATATAATGTTGAATTAAACATGTCTCTGTGTCATGTATCAACATCGATATATCACATCAAATGATTAAATCTCCTCGCATCATAGATTATCATAAACTTAAAATCAAGATCGTGTTTACATATTAGTGTATACTTACTTGGACGTTCGATATTTGCGACGGTTTACCTTTAAATGGTGTCTTCTACGACAATGGCAAAGACTTTAGATATTAAAGTTACCTGTATTAAAATGTTTTTATAAAAACCTTTAAAGTCTCAGAAAGAAAAAGTCATGTTGTTCAATTGAAATTAAAAAATGTTCAACTAATAAGGCTATTACAGAATAATATAGGTGCGATCTTATCTTCTCCGCACCCCCTCCAGACTCCAAGGACTTACCGGTTACCAATATGTAGGTTACGATTGGTATATATTATTGGTGTATGAAAGAGAACGTTAATCAGTTCGTTTGAATTAAATGTTGAAATCT
Source organism: Saxidomus purpurata (assembly GCA_022818135.1). NCBI lineage: Eukaryota > Metazoa > Mollusca > Bivalvia > Venerida > Veneridae > Saxidomus > Saxidomus purpurata. The sequence continues at coordinate 42,454,001 of JAFMSR010000008.1, read as the reverse complement.
ACATAATCCATTTCTTCACATTCAACTTTACAGCCTTATTAAAAAGTCTAATCCAGGTTTAAAATATTTGATCAAATTCTAGTATAAATAAAATACACAGATTTATATGAACAAAAACACAACACGATAGAAACGTAAATCAACATACTTTCCTTATGAAAATAAAAGAGAGAGAGAGAGAGAGAGAGAGAGAGAGAGAGAGAGAGAGGGAGAGAGAGAGAGAGAGAGAGACGCATATCAAGATGTTTACTAAGGAACAGAAACGCTTTTAAAGAGAGATTTACGATAGAGACGTAAAATAAACTATGTCAAGATGTTTACTTAGGAAAAGAAACATTTTTAGAGAAAGACTTATGATAGAGACGTATGTCAAGATGTTTACTAAAGAAAAGAAACATTTTTAGAGAGAGAGAGTCTAATGATAGAGACGTATGTCAACATGTTTTACTGAGAAATAGAAAAACTTTTAGATAGAGACTTACTAAATGTGTTCGCATGTATCAGACAGTAACTGAATATAGAATAATCAGTTAAGAAAAATGCATACCTTGAAAACTTCTTTGTTCTACTTTCTCGCACAGATTAATAAGCAGATGTCGTGACACACTCGCGTACCATGTCTTACCACAGTAGCACTATATCTCATCTCTCGGTCAGAAATCCTCTTATTGTCGAGACCCTATTCTGATCAATATTAAGGTTGATTTATGAATTTTCTTAATATAATTCACATTTATTCATTGGTGCAATTCTTGTCACAATATCACTAGTGCAGCCACACATTAATTTTAAAAAAAAACATTTCAAGAAAAAATAAAGAATTAATTATCCTTCACTTGAAACCTTTACCATTAAGATTAAAATCTAATCACACTGACATTGTTCTTATACAAACACCGGATAATCTTCCATTAGTCATAGCGTCCGCGTGTTTCCGTGCTCATTCTACGGCCGTTAGATTCTCTGTAAATAGTCGCAGAATCGATATCGCGCACCACGGTGATTCTGCTTAGAAAACGTCGCTGGTATCGAGCATAAGCGCGCGCAATTAGATTTAATAAGGCCGGCAGAAACAATGAATGATTACTAGGGGCTAATCAGCAAAATTGAATTTCATTGTCTAAGATAACAGTCTAAAATTGTCTTTATGTCCTTTGAAAATAAATTATTTTTGTGATCTAGGCTCAGGCTGATCTTTAATGCATCGGTCACATATCCGTACGATGTCCGTACGATTTATAATTTCGTAGGATTCCACGAACTTTAAAATCCGTACTGTCTCCGTATAATCGTGGCTTCTGGTCACATGCCTACTGGCCGGCACGGTCTTTTGGAAGGTGGAATCGTAGGTCGGAAATCGCAGACAAGTCATGCGAAGCTTGCAAGGAGCTCGGACGTACCTCGCCATCATGTACCACGCCTCGACAGTACTTTGTCGAACTCAAAAGATATTCCTTGTTTTATACCACCTTTAATCGTCAAGGATGTCGTACGGCGAACGTAACGCTCTGCGGGTCCCCTGCGGACATCGCGTTGTATCGTTCGAACATCGTACGTTGACCGTGCCACTCCCCTGCGATAGCCGTTCGAGCACCGGCAAGCTCTTACGGACCTCGCAATGTTCCTAATCCGCACGGACATCTTGCGGTGCCCGTACGAGCTCTACCGGGGCCCTTGTGGTGCCCGTAAGAGGCCCTTGCGAGCTGCTCCCGGCTTTGAAAATTTCTAACTGAGAACTCGAGAGCTCGGTCGAACATTTTCACCGAGTCCCCGAGTCCTCTACGAATTCAAAAAATCCGTACTATGCTCACATGAGTCAACGGTGTCTGTACGAACTCAAGAAAAGAGCTCGTAGCGTGGATGTGACTAGAACATTACTTTTCAATTTACTTAATCCGAAATTTAAGAGTGCCATGTAATATGTGTACCGAGGAAATGGATAATAAAAAGTGCTAGTCCTGTCAACACGACATAATTACTATCTCACAGAAATGAAATATGATAGTTGCATTTAATTAAATTTATATATTATGATAAGATTGAAGTTATTATATATGTGATAATGTAAAAGCAATTTGTGATAGTTGAATTGTGATATAATTATGCATTCCTTATGATGTGAGTTTTCGTTATACTGTACATTTAATAATTCCCTCTAGATCGATCTCTCTGTTATGCTATCGACACAAAGTGACCATAATATCACAAGTGTTAGTGTGCATGCCGTTGCTAATATGCTCATGCTGTGATATTGTTTTATTGCATTCATGTTTGTTTTAGGCATTTATGTACTCCATAACAAAATAAATCTTTTTTTGTTATTAACAATATACATTGCTCTCGGTCTTAAACGATCTCACACGTAGTTGTATTGCAGTATGTGATAGTGGTGCAGTATGTGATTTTCTTTCCAAATTCAGTGCTAAGTTTAGAGATCTGAACCTGAATCTACTATTACTATGAACGGTTGTCTCGAAACTCAGACCTTTGGTTTTCAGTTCTGCAATGTTTCTGTGAGTCGCGTAACGTTTTATTCTGTCTGTCTGTCTCTGTCTCTGTCTCTGTCTCTGTCTCTGTCTCTGTCTCTCTTCATCTATTTGAGGAAGAACTTTAGCTACCATTAATTTTCGAATGATTTAGTATGTTGTATTGCAAATGGGATTTTGTTTTCTATTGTTTATGGGGCATTTCAAAGTAAAGTCTTACCTTCTAAGCTTGACCTGAATTCACAAGTGTATGCCCTTTTTTGTTAATTAACGGAAGGTACCAGGCATGAGCAAACGCAAGCACAACAGTTGGTTAGCCGGACAGCGACGAAAAAAAGAAGACATTTATCAAAGATATGATATAACACCACAGTACACGCCATAATGTATTGGTGTTTTTTGTAGGGTTAACGCACGTGTTTTCGTGTTATAACATCTGCAGAAATCCGAGGGGTGGTTGGTGCCGGAGCCCGTTAGGGAGAGGGCACCAACATATCCCGAGGGTTTCTGCAGGTGTTAGCGCTATTCTAGCATAAATAGCATAGACAAAACATAACAATAAAAATGAAACACTCTTACTGGTACGACGTTCAATAATCTGTGGTATTACGTCATATTTATGACGTCACCAGCGGATTTTAAGCCCGGTATTATTGGCGCCGTCATGATGTAATACTTGGAAAACAGGTCCATTGATTACAATGGCCATGTACTGCGCATAAATAAAAACGGTTTATAACTGCGCGTGAATCTCCCTGTGAACACATGTTTTTTCTCCTGTTAAAACACCGGCAAAATGGGCAAAAACAGCATATTTTATGCTAGAGTATATATCAGAGTGAATTGTGTCAATTTTTACAGAACGTTATTACGTTTAAAGTTGTATGAAATAATAGTATCTGCGCTATAAAGGTCACGTAGAGTGATTATTGGATAGATAGATCTCGTTGGGTAGATCCACCTATGATTCCTGCCTCTCTAAATGTTCATACAAGTAATTTAAAACCGGTTGACCAACTAGTATGTCTTTTTCTGTTAATTTGGAAATTACCGTTTAACAAATGTTAGTATTTAAACTACACTGATCATTTCTCGTTTTAGGATAGGTCTTGAATAGCTGTATTTAAGAAAGAAGGAACAAGGAAGTTCAAAGGGCTTTACTGCAAAGGGAAGCAACTACTGAACGTTTGTTCAAAACGTGTAGTGGGATTTATCCGAAGAAATCATATGCGTCTACATTTTTGTCTGTTTGCAGTGATCTCCTAAATGTGTATCATTATGCATCTTGCAATAGAATATGTATCGACTTGCTCTTCAAAAGTGACCTTAACAGTATTTCAAGTAAAAGTCCACTACTTAATACTGCAATACTGTTGTTTTAGATTGTCCCGGCCGGCCGTGGGATTTCTCTCCTTGGGAACGTGCCAAGACCCTAGCAAGACTCCCATGCATTTAAATTGGTACCAAACAAAATTTGAATATTTAGGGAGTTTCGTTTTACCTGACTACAACACCTAGTCAGTGTTATTCAACGATTAGGATAATTTACCCAAATTTTGTAAACTGCTAGATTTGTGCGAGCTTGCAATACTGGTTTCGATTATGAACTATTTATTAACCTTTAGTCAGATCAAGGTCTTTCAGACCTGGGTCAGATCAACAGCAAACGATTGGTATGATATTTCATAGTTCGCCAACTAATACGCCATGACTTTTAACCTTACTACTATAGCAAATAGTTTTACTACGTGTATGCCTTACATCAATATATCATGGCAAACGAATTTCAGTGTAAAACAATATTCTTACCTGCTAATTCTAATATCCTACAGCGGTATACTAGTATGTCCAACATGTTCGTAGAAGAGACTCAAAATTTAAAAAAGAACTTTGAACAACCATTTAAACCATTTGTTCAGGCTGTCAAGTGTTCACTCCCTTTAACTAAAAAGCATCATTCTATTTATCATATAACGTTCTAAGACTGATTTAACAATTATTGTAAAAAGCTGACCTGTCGTCCTATTTAGACAGCATCAGAGTTTTAACAAAGTCTTGTAAACCCGCCGACCATTCCGTTTCTATATCTGAAGATAAAACTTTTTAATGAAACTTTCTCTGAATGGGAAAATACGATAATACGAGAAAAGCAGGGCCAATATGGAATTCAAGCATTCTGATTGGTTTAAAAGAGAGGGCCAATACGGAGAAGTCACTTCCGTTAGATTTTTAAACGACGCCATTTTGTTTTTAGACTCATGCTGATATCGAAAAATGACTGTAAAAGTTTTATTTTTGAAATAAACATAGGGTTATGGGTATTCATTTTCTTAGTTAGATCATTTTCTATCCATCCATAACAGTTTTGAAGTAAAATTCAAGAAAAAGTCGATTTTCATTTTTTCATCCCCCTCCTGTATATTTATTTCTTCTTACTTGTGTGAAAATGCGATTCAAACGGTGAGAAAATAAATCTACCATGTCCATTGAGTTGTGGATATGGAAATCTCACCCTCGGGTTGAGATACGTCCAAAAAAACTCGGCAGAGCCTCATTTTTGTGACGTATCTCAACCCTTGGGTGGGATTTCCTTATCCACAACTCATGAACATGTTAGATTGTCTTTATATTCTTGTTTGTTTAGCCAATATTGTAAAGTTGAATAATAAAATTATCATTAATCAAGTGATTTCATATTGGCCTTGTTATTTGTCCTCGGGCAGTCGTATTGGCCTTCGGCCTTGGGCCAATACGACCACCCTCGGACAAATAACAAGGCCAATATGAAATCACTTGATTAATAACATTATAGTATTGTATAGTCTTAAAGATCGGTATAGCTACGTTTGTTATTTACATGCACTTCAATTACATTACGTCAGGCACTTTCAAAACGGAAAGGAAATAGAAATTTCATGAAAAAATAACCAGATAGTTAAATAGAAACAAATGTGTGTCCATACAGCAACAACGCAACATTTTTTGGCTGTTGCCTCATTGAAAATATTTTTTAAAAAGAGCCGTATTGAATAAATATATAATAAACACCTGGTGTTCAAAATCAGTTTGTTCAGTAAATGTTAACTTATAAACAAATCTTGTTTTTAGTAAAATTGTTAAAATGTGAAAAATCTGCAGCAGCGAATTAAGAGAAACCCCAGTGAACCCCCCCCCCCCCCCCCCCTCCCTTTCAAAAGCATGACGATGAACTACATTTAAATTGCATAAGAAATTTCATTTATAAGAATGTTTTATTTTCCTATTATTAAGTTGATCAAATATAATTATCAGAGTGCCATCAAATTCCTATTATGTAACTCCAAAACAGAATTATATGTCACGTGATGTTTTTGAACCATTTGATTCTGTTGTTTTAGGACAATGTTCTAGAAATAAAATCCACCTTATGTATCCTCCCTGACTTGTTAAACGCTTTAGATATTTTGCCGTTTTTGAAATACTTTGAGTCATCAAGCACAACTTGCCATAACTTAAATTGGTGGTATCCCAAAACATGATATAATAAAGATAAAAGTCAAACAAAATGAAAAATCTAGACACAACAAAATGCCAGACAATGCATAGTGCAGAAAGTTACTGTGCTATCACATCCTCCTTATTCCCAAGATCGGACACCATACAATTTCTATCTCTTTCGCAATTGACAAAACTTCCTGTTTGGTCGTAGATATCGATCGCGGCAGACTCTCGCAGACTATGCGCGTTTCAATCAGTTTTTACGGTTGCAAACCACATTACAAAATACATTTCGAACACTTTGTAAAGGTAATTATTAAGCGCAGACATTATTGGTCTACAAATACAACAAATGTAATTATTGCATGTCAAACATTGCAAATTATGTATGTTTGTTATCACATGATTCGTCATTGTTATTGTAAAAGTCACCATTGTATATTGTCATTTTATGTTTGATATTGAATTTCCTATTTGATTTTTCCTTATTCTTATTGTAAAAGCCGTCATTGTTATTCTATATTCCGTAATTGTTATAGTATGTTTGATATTCCTATTTGATCTTTAGTTATTCTTATTGTAAAGTCATATTTGTTATTTTATATACCGTTATTGTTGTTATTGTATGTTTGATGGGACAGATTCTGAACATCGTCTAAACGAGATAAACATTTATGCCAAGTGTTAATGCAATAAATAATCTTTCCGAGTTCAATGATAATCCTCCATGGGGTTCTTGTGAAATCCAAGGCTCAATCCTCTCACCTTCAAGTGTGACCTTGACTTTGAGCTGACGTGGCTGAAAGGAGGGTTCTGCAGTCCGTTTCAATGAGGTAAACATTTAACTAAAATTTGTAAAAGTTTTCAATGGGTTCAGGAAATTAATCATCAATTTACTTTATTTATTCATTTGTTTAAGTTTTGCTTTTTTCCAAAAACAAACTATTGACATAGCTCTGGGATATCTAGTGTAAAGTAAGGTAAGATATATAATTATTATTAAGCCAAGATGAAATGAACCTCACAAAGATAGGTACGGCGTATGAAGACATTTCATGTAGTTAAATCATTTATTGTATGCTGAAATTTGTACAGTGTTGCTTTAATATTTATTTCACTGTTATATGCCATTGATAATAGCCATGAGCAGCACATATTTATATCATAATTTCATGCATTATGCTCTTAAATTCGTGGAAACAGTTTATTTCAATTTATACAGCATCTCTATGAACATAATTATGTGTACTAAAATGGATATTTAACTATAAATAACAAAATTGATATATATGTTTAAAGTTATTTTTTATCAAACAATAATATCATTCAAGGAGAAAGACCTACGTTTTTGTATTTGTCACACATCTCAATCAGTTTCTGGCTACTAATATACACATCAAGCATTGACAAAACAAAAGACCGAAAACAAATAAACCATTATGTCCAAGATTTTGAATGTTTCAAGTATATTTCTTTATATTGGCTGATAGTGTATATCCATTTGTCAAATGTATTTAAATTGTTTCTAACCAAATGTTATGCGTGTACTTGTACATAGAACAATAAAATAGTATTAAACTAAAGACAGTGTATATTCATAATATCAAACAATTTTGACATTTCAAATGCATTTCATGTACACACTGTTTACATTGCCATGTAACATTTACATATGTTGTCGCAGTAATTTTAAAAATCAACACTATACGGTCATAGCAAAACCACAAACTTTTACCTCTTGCATGTACGTTAATAGATTCAGACAGAAAAGTAAATGCATGTAATGATTTATCTCTAGACCTGCTGCTAAATGTAGAAACCGTGTTGCCAACAGAAATAGATCTTACATTTCGTGACAAAGACACCTTCTACTACCTACAAATAAAGTCTGCGTCACAAGCCAAGATCACGAGACCGACGTGTACGCATAAGTTCGAATTCATATCTGCGCTATTATTTGAACCAGTCAAAAACATAAAGGATTTATACCTCAGATGTCGGATGAACTTATTACTTTAGCGGACGGAAACGACATCAAATTACAGTAGCGCCAAAAGCTGTCAAGAAATACGAAATTTGATATTACTGAATTGCGTATTATGAAGTACATGTAATAGTCATTAATTTAAATGCAAGACCTTGCGCACGAATCTATGTAATAGCAACACTGTTATGTAAGAGAAACTGCACTTGGTCACGTATTCCATGACATTTTTCTATCCTGATGTAATCGAATGTCACGAATTGACTTTTTACCGACAAGTTGAGGGCCGATCAGTTGAAATACGTACGTTTTTATCGATGTTTTATTGATACAAAAGGCATGCAATCTACTGATACTTTTCTATCTTTTACTTATTACCATGCGTTCGAAAACCGTCGTGCTCTAAGAATTTCTTTTTGAACAAGGTGACATGCAGTTTGGTTGATAAGTCGTTAATGCATGGTTCATAAATCAAAATAAAAAATTAAAACTATGAATCATAGCGATCAAGCAAGCAAGTTTGATAGGTAAATTAATGCAACCGTAGAGTATTATGAAATAGAGATTTTCAAACGTAGTTAAGTGATCCTTACCATTCGATGTTTAGAATACTGATGTTTACATTTGAAAGTCATTTAAGTAAGTCTATAAATAGAACGCAGAAAGAACAGAAACCATAACGAAACAAAGCGACATTGAAATTAGGCATACGGCAGTGGCGTAGTGTTCCTATATCTTTTGTTGCTGATCCATTTTTGATGTTTCAGGAATCAAAAGGATATTTATTTCTTCGAATGACCGTTCTTGAAATTATTATAGCTTCCAGCTTTAAGCCACCTTTCGTTATTAAATGGTAACTTTCTACTATTAATGTGCGCACTGCGAACTACCGGTGAAAATACGCTCATTGTCTACTTTATAACTAGGTAACATTCAATTAGAGTATCGTTTGTGTATATGCCAACCCTAACTCGAAAGTTGTTTGTTGATATATATTCAATTTATATCATACAAAATCTCATTCCTGAAGTGTTGTTTATATTTTCAAGGCATTATTGGTAATGTTGTAAACATGTTAACACATATTTTGTTTGTATAAAGTTTGAAGTATGTATCGAGAGAGCGAATATTCAAATTCTGTTTCCATTTCGGGAACAATACATGACAATATGTGTTAAATCAAATTTCAGGGATTGCGTTCAAGGTGCCTTATCATATAAATACGAGGTGACGTTCTTATATTATTTCACCCGAAATAGAAGAAAATCGTGATAACGTGTATTTTATGAATGTACTTTTCGTGTATAAAATGTCAATGAATTCAGTTAAAGGCAAATTTAAAAGGGCACGGTCCTCTTTAATTCCAAGCTACATGAGTTTTCAGGGTAAATCAATCTGACAAAACAACCAAGCTAAATGGCGTAATTGCAAACAAGAACAGTAATTGTTTTTTCTGTACAAAGTAATTGTAGATATTGTGGGAAAGTATATTGCATTAGTCCGTCCATCAGAGATTATTCATATTCATTCTTTAAAAACTTTTTATCATAAATCAAAAACGTGTATTATAACTTTTTTTTAAATCTTCAGTAAATATTTCTACAACATATAAAATTCTCTTAGGAAGATACTATTAAAACCTCGTCTTCAACAATCCAGTCATTACGGAATACCCAAAAGAGACTTTTAAATCACTAATACTTTTTTGTTAGTAAATACTCGCCTGATAATTTCAAACTATTCAAAAAGTACAAAATAAGGATGATTAGAAACCGTCTCACTTGCATAATGACACTTACGTTTCAGCAAAGATTTTCATTCATTTGGTTTAATTGCAGTTAGTCACAACTACGCAATAAATATGATTTAATATAAATTTTAAGTAAAATTCATAAGGTGTGCTCCATGATGTAAACTGATACATTTTTGTGTCCGTCCTCTTTAACTTTGAATATTTATAAATACAAAAATGTACAGAGGACGTCCAAGCTGAGTTGTACATCTTAAAGAGTGCCTTGCGTAATGTAAAAACAATTGTAGGTAGAAATAAAGGGAGGAAAGTCGTAGATAAAACAAAAGTTAATTGAATGTTGGTAACAGTCATTCTACAGTACATGTATATAAATGTTTGGGTAAAATGTTCTTTTAAATAGTAAATGATTCAGGTTTAAATTTGAGTACTGAGATCAGAATTAAGAGTGATATATTGTACACGAACTCAAACACCGCGGGAAACAATATGATTAAATTAACTGTTGTCTACACTTTCATAGATGATATTTCTCTGTCCAGAGAGTGAGAAAGTCACAAAAGGTCAGGACTTCGAATGTTCTTCTTTTATGTAAAATGTGCTTAGGATTTTTGAAAATTATCTTTTAATATTGATTAACATATGATACAATATCAGGACCGACATGATCAGCTTTTCTGTGATATTTATAAGCACTTGTACACTTTTTAGAGGCGGCTTATAACGGTTCAGCTCATATCACTCAAGTAAGACATTACTGTGAAAATAGTAAGGGGGTGAAAACATGAAAATCAATTATTCTCGAAAATTGCTTCGAAATTGCTATAGATGGATAGATAATGAAAATTCTACAGTCATTTTTCGATTTAATGTGATGTGCTGTTTGCTTGTATTCCCAGAAATTTTAATGAAACGCACCTCTGTAGTCTGAAGTAGCTACCGAAAATTTAATTAATCTATAGTGTAGCATGTAAGAAATCCGCAATGGCATAAATCTTATTTCATAAATCTCACTTAATGTCTAAAGTGGGCGGGGCCTAAAATGTGATATCAGGACAGTATCATAATAACACTGTCCTGTGATATCAGACGTCGCAATATTAACAAATATCAGACCGTTGTTATCGGGTCGTCGTCATGGCAGTTGCATAATAAAATTTAATGTAAAGGAAATATATTTTAATTACTTGGCAGTCATCAGAATAAAAACAAAGAATGAAACTTAACTCATGCAAAGCCCTGTACTTTTAATATTCCTCATATAAGAAGGTGTCTAATATGGATATTTAATAGTCTAAATACGTACAAAGGTCGAGTCCTTTCGTTAGTTTCAATTATGCCGAGATTGGTTCCCAAAATCCGATGAATTATATTAGGATCCGCTCAAAAATAATAGCATGCAGCTGATTGAAGTAACCGTTTCGTGGGTATTTTGCTGTATTACATGCATGTTTTTGTAAATTAAAAAGTGATTAGATGTCGGATACGTCTTACATTGTACCGTTGTACGCGCAAATAGTTCACAACTATCCAAATATGATGTTCGTTATTCCGTGCCCTTTCACCTTACCACAGACAAAGCCCTCTTATAAATAACAGTTGCATTACAAAAAAACGCAAGTTTGATAACTTATGTCCATACGACTACACAAAAACTTATTACTAAAACACACTTTACGAAACCCGGCATAGTTTACGCCTGCTGATTCTTGGAAGAAAGGAAGCCCTAACACTTCAAAGTGCTGAGACTCGAAAAGGGAAGTAACCACTTCGAAGTTTTTCCAACAACGTAGAACAAGTTATCCTTAACGATACTCACTTTTTTAAGTTACATTAATCTCCAGAACGGTTACAAGTATAACATTAAAAGCATTGAAATTGAAACTGGAGCAACATGATCGATATTATAAACAGTAATCCAAAGCAAGTCTTGCAAGTAAAATAAACGTGCCTGACTGATTTTGATCATTTTCTAATTAAACGTACTTAACATAAGTAGGATTTTTTCACAGTTCTGCAACTAGAATCCCATAAGTTTAAGCCTAAATTTAATACTTGCTTAGTTAAAAGTATGGCAAATTCCAGACAATCACATTTTCACATTATAAAGAAAGCAAAAGTATGGCAAATACAAATTAAAAAGAGAATTGGTTATAGTGCCATGATATAAAATATCCTGTAAATGTCCTCTATCATTTTGTGTGTTTCTTTTTAATCACCTTATAATTTTTAGGAGTTGCATTCCAGACAGGAATACTTTCATAATTTTAAGGGAGATTATTAAAATTTGGGATGATGTAGAGTTATGATCTATCTAAATATCTTCTATCACTATTTGTTATATGTAGTAATTTTCTATGGCTCTGGAGCTTAGTTCCTTCAACAGCTTCTGAAGTTACATTCCGGACAGGAATATTCAAATTTAAAGGGAGATAATTAAAAAAGGGTGAAATAGAGTTATGATCTATCTAAACATCATCTATACTATTTGCTATATGCAGTAAATCTGTTTCTTGGCTCTGGAATTAAGTTCCTACAACAGTTGCCTTACCTGAAAATTTAACAAATCAAACTTGATTTTTTTACCAGAGAATGGAGGCTAATAAAATGCTTAAATTGCGCCTTATCAGTTTTCGGAAGCTGACATCTCTTTAAATCACCTTCCAGATTTGAATATTTAAAGATATTTTCTCAGTTATTTCAATATTCAAAACTCTACATCTCAGTTCAACGGGTCTTTCAAAATCAAGCAAAACATCACAAAAACGGTTTACTTACCTGTACACAAAGCATGCGACTTAAAGGGACTTAAAGGGACACTAACTTTGTCTAGCTGATTATATTCTCCAAGCAGAAATAATGTATTCAATGAATGTAAAATGATAAATAAATACTATTTTAAAGAACAACTTATATCGTCAAATACTTCATTTTTGCACAAATAATCAACATAGACGCCTTCTTTAATAAATTGCTATCACAACAACAACTTTATATAGAGTATTGAATGATTTACGGTATTGCAATATTATTTTGAAACGCTGATTTTATCGATAATGATCGGAAAATATAGCTTAAACCTTTAGGTAAAGTAATATTACTTGCAAATATTATATTATTTATAATTTGAAGCAATTTAATTTGACATCAGTTATAGGGAGTGTTTCTTTAGAATATGATTAATTTTTGAAGTGTCAGCTATACCTGCTGAATAACCGTAACCATGTATATATTACAACCAATCAAGCATCCATTTTGTTTGGAGTAAAAGAGATGCACTTTTTAAATCTTACGCAATATAACTTTAAATCGCTTAATTCTATTTTGTGCCCTCCTTCCCTATCCTATTGAAATTTTATTTCGTCATATGTGGTTTACTTCTTTCAAAATACGGTTAAACGACAATTGTCGCTATCTTTAAACTTTATAATATGCGTGAGAAAACACGTTTATTGTACCACCTACGTGCTCCAAAGAATTTTTGTTTGAACAGGGTGACATGCACATTAATTGATTAATCTAAAAGTATAACGATCAACGTTCAAACAGATTTTCATGACATACATGTCGACAAGAAAAGCTAACTATTCTGCATTTTAAAATGTTTGTTCTTCATTTTTTTAAAGTGTTATTTATTTTAAAAACAGAAAGAACAGAATATAAAGCTCAAACAAATTGCTTAATGTTTCAATGTTTTCGAGTTGTCGGAAATGTTTATTTTTGTTTACACCCAGTTATATTTTCGATATTTCCGCACTGAGTCTCATAGATCAATAGGACAAGAGAGCGAATCAAAAGTAAATTTGTTGTCCCGTTGTTCTCCTCCAGCTTTTCATTTCAAGTCAGCTTTTCGCTAAATGATGCAAAAATCATGGTGACATTCTTCTACAATCCACCAAGCATTGAAACTAGAACCGGGTATATTGACATCCAAAAAGCACTTTAAATACTCATTAATAGTAAACGAAAATGACGGATAAAATAATGATAGAACTGTGATCTATTTAATCTAAAACATAGATGGTGTAATAAAAAATGTTTCTTATTTTTGCAATGTCGTGGAAGCATACTGCGCTATATACATGTATATGGCATGTACTTGTGATTTAAAAAGTATTGTTAGGAATGTTTTCTGTACAAACGACGGTCTATTTCGCTGGTAAGACATCTTTTTATCCCCCCGCCGAAGGCGAAGGGGATATTAGAAATGGTCTTCGTCCGTCCGTCCGTCCGTCCGTCTGTCCGTGCGTCCGTCCCAATTTTGTCCGGAGCATAACTCCAAAAGTACTTGAGCGATTTTCTTCAAACTACATACACTGACAGAGCACATTGAGAGGACGTGCAGTGTGTAAGAACAATAACTCTACCTTGCCTACTTTTAGAGTTATTCCCCTTTTATCAGATTTACTTGAAAAACTTTGTCCGGAGCATAACTCCAAAAGTACTTGAGGGATTTTCTTCAAACTTAATACACTGACAGAGCACATTGGTAGGAAGTGCAGTGTGCAAGAACAATAACTCTACCTTGCCTACTTTTAGAGTCATTCCCCTTTATCAGATTTACTTTAAAAGTTTAGTCCAGAGCATAACTCCAAAAGTGCTTGAGGGATTTTCTTCAAACTTAATACACTGACATAGCACATTGGTAGGAAGTGCAGTGTGCAAGAACAATAACTCTACCTTGCCTACTTTTAGAGTTATTCCCCTTTATCAGATTTACTTGTCCGAAGCATAACTCCAAAAGTGCTTGAGGGATTTTCTTCAAACTTAATACACTGACATAGCACATTGGTAGAAAGTGCAGTGTGCAAGAACAATAACTCTACTTGCCTACTTTTAGAGTTATTCCCCTTTATCAGATTTACTTTAAAAGTTTTGTCCAGAGCATAACTCCAAAAGTACTTGAGGGATTTTCTTCAAACTTAATACACTGACATAGCACATTGGTAGGAAGTGCAGTGTGCAAGAACAATAACTCTACCTTGCCTACTTTTAGAGTTATTCCCCTTTATCAGATTTACTTGTCCGAAGCATAACTCCAAAAGTACTTGAGGGATTTTCTTCAAACTTAATACACTGACATAGCACATTGGTAGGAAGTGCAGTGTGTAAGAACAAAAACTCTACCTTGCCTACTTTTAAAGTTATTCCCCTTTATCAGATTTACTTGAAAAAAAAATTCTGGAGCATAACTCCAAAAGTACTTGAGGGATTTTCTTCAAACTTAATACACTGACATAGCACATTGGTAGGAAGTGCAGTATGCAAATACAATTACTCTACCTTGCCTACTTTTAGTCAAATAGAAAAATATCATACCTATATTGATAATGAACATTAATATAATTTTGCTAACCTTCTCTTCATTGCCTTATTCTTTTTCCACTTACTTGAAAACTGTACTCAGCATGACCATAACTATACAGCTTTTTAAGGATTTCCTCTCACCAAGTAAAATGTACGAAAGTACAACCTTCAGGTAACTTCTTCCTGGCGGGGGGATTAACCATGTGTAACATGGCTCTTGTTGGTACTTTAAGAGCTGCAAGTAATTTTGCATTCAAAATGCTCCAGGGACTTTAAACAGTGTCGGTTTGTGTACAAGTTGACCCTGACTTGAGATATTTTCAATCTATAATTTGTTTTATTGTGAACATATTCTCAAATTGAATGCAAAATTTGTAATGTTGTTCTCGCGTATATTGTAAAGTTTTAAATACTCCAAATTACCATGCACTTTGTAATATAGTATAGAAAGAATGAAGATTCAATTTTAAATTCAAAAGAAGTGAACTTTGTGATATATATGTGAAATAAAAAAAGTCGTTGCATTAAGAAGCCAATGTCATTTCTTGCGAATATTGAACGCATAGCAGAATGAAACCGTGATAAATTGGATTCTCGTGTACAAACTGTTAATCAATTCAGCCATTATTAAGGAAACCTAGCTACATGTACTTTAACATGTACAATCTGTTACATGATAAATGATGCAATTGCAAAGCGAATAAAATCAACAATGAACACAAGTTGCAGTAGAAATATTGCGTCATTGTGTCTCTTCTCTTATCTCGAAGGAGTGGATTTACATGTGTAACTACATGAATACAGATTTATTTTTGTCAAAATGTTAACTTTTACAGTCCATATACAGATGATTGTTTTTCTTAATTGTTTTCTACATACAGCTTTATCTTTTACAGTCCGTAAATAATTAAGGTACCGCTACTCAAAATTACAAGATTTTGTGTTTCACGCTATAGTTATATTACCCTTTAAAAACAAAGGGGCTAGACACGTTTGAAATATTTTAACATAGTATGTATAGACAAGGAAACCAACTCCAAGGTCGGACAAAAAGCGGAGGTAGCGATGATTGGTCGCCGATTAGGTAAGTAAATTTATATCATTGTAAAAATAATCACGGCGATTTGCTTTTAAACGTTTTATGTAGTTTTGGATAGTTTACATTGCGTCTAAGACTCGAATCGCAACCTTGACTGTCTGACAAGAAGTCTAGGTAGCGATGATTAATCGGCGACTTGGTAAGAAAGTTTATATCATTGTAAACATTGTCACAGCGATTTGCTTTTTAATGATTTAATGTAGTTTTGGATTAGTGTACATTGCGTCTAAGACTAGATTCACTTGTATAAATCGCTACCTCGACTTTTTGTCCGACATGGAGTTGCTTCCCTTGTCTGTATATACTTTAACTATGTTTAAAAAAAATCAAGCGTGTCTGACCCCTTTGTTTAAAACGGTCATACTTCTTCATTGAAACATCAATGCCTACAGCTTAGATATTTAGCATGTATATCAGGGACCATTAGGACACTTCAACACAATGAATAATTTGAAAACAATAAAAACTTAAAGTGAGTTACTTCGCTTTTAATATACACTTTCTGAGATAAAAAAACCCGTAAATAATAGGTACTTCGTAAATCAGTGACAAGGATCGTAAAACAAACATTTTGGCTATACTGAAACACTTTTCTATAGATATTATGTTATGCAGATTGAATTTCATATATCTTGGCTACATGTATAACTAAATATGCTAAGTATCTTGTCTCTAAAATATGGTTGTCACTTTGAAGAGTATAACCACTTCGTTCTTGTGAACAGATTTATGCTTATTCACAAAATATAAATGAACCAAATGCAATAAACAATGACACCAAAAAAGTGGTATGCGCCGTATCATGACAAATATACAAGTATAATCATATCATATTTAAGAGGCCTGTGAGCGTCACGAGAGATAGAGTCAACATTTCAAAACCTTGAGGAAGCCTTTGACAAATGAAAACTTGATAGATCGTCAGTCTATTTCACTACATTTTAAAAAGATAAAATATATAAAGTCCAGGCTTAATACCATCAAACACAACCCTCACTAACAGTCAGAATCACACACGGAAGAATGAATCCTAAGCATGTTCTTACGACGAAATTGTTGATTTATATTTGCCTCTTTTCAGATGTCACTTTGAAAATTACCATAGCAATTTACCAGAAATGTAAACATTTTAATACTTTAATATTTCGTGCTTGCTCCAAAGTATCTAACACCAATAAATATTATTAAAAGCGATTAATGTAGACTAGGTAGATAATAATTTATACACCTTCATTCTTTCATATGACAACTCATTACAATTTTAAGTTGGTTGTAGTCGCGATAAGAAGTTGTACAATATCCTGTAAACTAATGAATTTTAACATGCACAAAATTTCTTATTTTTAAAATTTTGAACGGTGTTTTTTTACAAAATTGAATTCCATTTCAATTTATATGTGTAACTCCTTTTGCTGATATTATTTTTTGGTAGCAATGTCTCATGTAAAATATATAAAACAAATTTAGTTGTACGCAGTTAAAAGTTGTTCTACAGTATATGCATAATGCGGGTTGGCTTTTTCAAATAGTGATGATTCAGATTTAAGTGTATATGAATATATAAGGGAGTACACTACATAGGAAACGTAAATGCATGTGCTATACATGAAGCCTAATACCAAGTGAAATATTACAAAGTTTACTTTAAACATTTATCTACAGTTGAGTAAACAATATTCACTATAGCACATAAATACAGTTGAAAAATGGCAAAAGGTAAGGTTTTCATTTATAATTAACACTTAAGAAAATGTAATTTAAAGGTGCAATCTGGTGTTCTGTTAGTTGAGTTAAAACAAATCATAAAATACAAAAACCTTAATTAACCCATCAAAATGAGTGGGTCAAAATGAAAAAGAAAAATTTAGTGAGTGATTCTGATAAAAAAAATGTTTGGTAGTTTACGCTTCCATTCGATATCCATTCTAGGGGTATTTTCTATGCTATGATTTGTTTAAAAGTTTAACTAAACTCATAGAGCATCGGGTCCCGCCTTTTAATAAAGTTGTTTTATCTAAAATATTCTTAGACTTTTGAAACCCTATATTTAAATTCAGTTACAATATAACATAATATGCAGGTCGACAGAAATATTATTTGGTACAGTTTAACTCTCAGTTTATGTTAATTTTTTGTGAAAGAAAACAACCGTACACTCTGCCATACGTGTACAGCTATTTAAATCCTGTAATAGGAAAATATTTCTGGACAATAAGAAGAAAACAAATCACCACCAAAAATATATCCAACTATATTTGGATCCACATTATAATAAACATCTGTCAAAAAAAGTATAACAAATGCAAATGCCGGTCTTTTTAATACTCGTCGTGTTAAGTCTTCTTGACATATTTTTCAATTGTCTGAAAGTTTACAAACACTGTTTTTACGTTGCAAGTATGACAACATGCATTTTTGCTTTTGTTGCCATGTTAGCCGACGTGTAGACTACAGATCCATTTAAGTTGACCATGATGTTTAAACTGGTTGCTTTGAAGTGGTTCTCTTTTTATGCAAAGTTCCTTCAAACAACAACTGTTAACATGCGGCAATATTACTGGTTGACAGAGTGTTAGATGCCGATCTGAAGTACATCGTTAAGGTTGAACAATGAGTTAAGAATTTAAGTGTTGCAGAGAAAGACATACGTTCTATTGACGCTTTCTTTGTCCTTGATATGAGGTTGGTAGAACATGGAGGATAGACTTTGCGACATATTTAAAAGCTGACTTTATATCATTAGCTGCCGTATTTGTTTCGACCGTTTATCATCTTTGATGAAATTAATTGAACTGCACTATGTTTCTGAAATACTGTTATTTGAAAGTCATCGCAACATATGAACCGGGAAAGATATTGCAATAGCATGTTGCTTATACGTGCTATACGGTGATTTAAAGCAGATTCAGCCAACAGGCTCGCGGTATGATAATCCCATCAATTGTACTTGTATAACAGTTTAATAGCGGAATACTTCATTAAAGCATCCATAGATAATATTTTACGAATATATTCTTAACGAATACTTCTACTGAATAACACAATATTTTCTGTTGAACTATTTTTCGTGTAATATTCACTACATTTAGTTCTACATGAGTCTTTGTAAGGGACTTGTTTGTTTTCGACGGCTAATGAGCGATTAATGTTTACGAACTTCGCGAACTGTAGCAACGTCCTGAATGGATGTGTTATTTTTTTGTACAGAATCCTTAAGTACAAGCATATGGTAGTATGGTTTGATACGTAATAATGTTTAGACGTTTTGAAGCCACAGGGTCAATATGAGTTTATCAACAGACACGTCAATAAACATTTGTCAGGTAACTTGTTGCTTAAAAGGTTTGACGACATGATTTCGAGGGAAGATGCATATTTTATATATCAACCTTTTATCGAAAATTATGTCTAGCAAATTCAAATGTAATTAATGCGCAATACCAAAAAATCTTTAATATCATTTTGTATCCTCTACTCGGAATTAAAGGAACACATTAGCTAGTAGCTTTTTGTCTATTTTGATATTGCATTCTAATTTAAACGTCTTAAACTTGCCATTCGTGTGGTTTTTTCTTCTTTTTTATAAATTAACATGTGTTCCCATTACTTTTTACCTTTATATTTCAATAATAGACTCTTCTTCGTTGAGTCTGAACAAACTTATGAACACTGCGTATATACAAAATACTTTAGACTGACCTCCTATCTCAAACGACAAGGTTTTTAAGATTGAATATAGTATAGGTCGATCCTGGTGAAATTTCCAAGACTCATGATAGGCACAAACAAGTTAAAGAGATGCTACCTCTTTTACGAATAGACACCTTGGTTCCTTAACGTTCCCGGTGAATAGCATCGATACTCGCCAGACTACATCTGGGTTTCTAACCAGTTCATCTCTAGATAGTTACAGTGTTTCCGAAATTTCCAATGTGCCGAGCGGGATTCGAACCGGGGACCTCCGGATTTGTAATCCAAAGCAATAGCGACTCGACCACCGCGCCATCCCTGACCAGGTTGTATGTCTTTTTTCCTTTCTTTAAGTCAAATATTATTTTTTAAAACTGACTTCAAACTTCTCCTTAACATCATTCGGCGAATATCACTGTTTTACCCACACCCCCCCCCCCCCCCCCCCCCCATTCTCGAATATCACTGTTTTATCCAGATATTCAATATCACTGTTTTATCCAGATATTCAATATCACGGAAAAGGAATATAACTTCTTACAGACATTATTCTGGAATAAATTAAAACCTATATGAAAAAGGCTGTGTAAAGCAAATGACGTGAATGATGTGGGTTTCTGAAAAGACACTCCCTAATACTGGCGTCAAATAATAGAATATTTGCAAGTATTATCAACTTTAAGCTATACATTCCACTCATTATAGATGAATTCAGCCTTTTTAAATACTTTGCACTGTAAACATTCAGTTGATGTTGTACAATTATTGGATGAATAGTGATTTATTATAGAAGGTCTTCCTGTTGATAATCTGTGCTAAAATGAGGCATTTTTCGATATATGTTGTTCTTTATAATTGTATTCATTTATCATTTAACATTCATTAAAAACATTTTTTTTTATAAAAATATAATCTGTAAGATGTAGGAAGTGTCCGTTTAACGGTCCGTTAATCATGAACAGGTTACAAAATAACAACACGACGTCAGCGTTACAGACGTCAGACCAGCATACATAAAACGGCGGCAGAATGCAATACGTTACAATATTGTGCAGGTCACAAAATGTATACAAGACACAAATCATGCATACGATGTAAAAACCATATTTACAATTATATTTTTTGACGCAGAATGTAATTTACTGATTAAAATTAACTTAAGACAAAGTCTGAAGAATTGGTACACTTATAAATTCCAAACGTAAGTCCCATATGATTGCACGTTTCTTTACAAAATTATTTTAATTTTTACTTTTAATTATTTAGGCATGCGTGCATTTTACTTAAATCGCATTTGTATATTTCACTAATCACTATAATAATCATTAATTCTATAGAAGTCCATGCTTATTAGTATATGTATATACGAGTCACGAGTGAACAAGCTGTAATTAATTGGTTTTTAATTGCACCCTGACCACGAAGTGGTCATGGTGAGTTTTTTGGATCGTTGAATGTGCGGCGTTCGTCGTCCGTCCGTTCAAAATTAGTTTGTTAACACTCTAGCATCTATATTTTTGAAACTATCACAATGAAACTTTAACAAAATGTATATGGCTACAAAACCTCGAATGAGTTCGATTATGGACTTCATCGGATCAGTGCTTCCTGAATTATGGTCCCTGATTTAACAAAAAAGTAAGATTTAACTATGTTTACACTCTAGCACCTTCATTTCTTCACTAATTCCTAACATATTTACAGAGAACGTGTATGACCATGACATCTCGGACGAGTTCAATTATAGGCTTGAGGGCTTGATCTGATTTGTTCTTCTAGATTTATGGTCCTTGATTTAACAAAATTTGCAATATATAACTGTAGTTACATTCTAGCACCTTCAATTTTTCGCTTATCCTAATCATATTTACAGAGAATGTGAATGACCATTAGATCTCGGATGAGTTCAACTATGGGCTTGGTTCTTCAAAAGTTATGGTCCTTGATTAAAAACAAATTGCTATATTTAACTCTGTTAACACTCTAGCACCTTCATTTCGTCTTTAATCCTGGATTCCACTGCCAGCAGTGCATTGTGGCAGTGCATTTATCTTGTACTGCCAGCAGTGCATTGTAGCAGTGAATGAAATTTAAGGTGAATAAATGCAAAGCGTTATTTCCACGCGAACGCTCATTTAACGTCATGCGGAGCAATATGACGTCATGTTTACAGCATATCGGTTCCTGCGTTGTTTATAGTTTGATATAACATAATTTTTCTACTCTTTGTATATAGAGACAAAAGCGTGATTCATGTTAGAATAAACGATTAAATGTTGGCACATATTTATTATTACAATTCTTACACGTCTATATTCAACTAGTTTAGCAGTCACATCATTGTGACTTGGAAACACGAAATGTAATTGGATGGCTTGTGTTGGTGGTGTGCGCTTCTGGGTGCTGTGGGGTTGTTTGGGGGGGTTTTTTTTTTTTTTTTTTTCTTTCCCTGTTTTTTTTTTTTTGTTAACATGCGTCTAGCAAATACATCCTTTTTGACACATCGCCCTCGGACAAAGGTACATGTACTGTATTTTATCGTAAAATAAAAACCTCATAATGTTTATATTGAAAACACGGCCATTCCTGTTAGTATAACTCTAAATATATTACAAAACGTTTTGCAATTTATCAGGATATGAAAAGTCTGGCAACAGCCATTCCTACAGTAGTTAGTCTCGATAACGATTAAGTTGTTATAAAGAAAATGGAAATTTTGTACATGTTTAAATTAAAGAATCTATATTAATTGAACCAAAAAAATGCCATAAAAATTATAAACCCCCAATGTTAAAATTTATTTAAAAAAAAAAAAAAAAAAAAAAAAAAAAAATTTAAAATAAAAAAAAAAAAAAAAAACAAAAAAAAAAAAAAAAAAAAAAAAAAAAAAAAAAAAAAAAAAAAAAAAAAAAAAATAACAAAAAACAAAACCCCCCCCCCCCCCCCCCCCCCCCCAAAATGTACCCGTTTATTTTACAATGTAAATTATTTACTTCGGTTATGGTGAAAACGCAGAAGTAATGATCTAACACGCTGGTGGTAGTGACACTTTGTTTTTGAAAATTAGAACAAAAAACACAATCTTAATCTGACCACATTCTAGACTAAGAAGCGTACCAAATTACATCTTTATTTAGGTTATTTAATACAACAAAAATTGCAATATATAACTGTGTTTACACTCTAGCACCTTCAATTTTTCACTTATCCTAATAATATTTACAAAGAATGTGAATGACCGTAAGATCTCAGATGAGTCCAATTATGGGCTTGATCGGATTAGTTCTTACTGAGTTATGGCCCTTGATTTAACAAAAATTGCTATATTTAACCGTGTTTACACTATAGCACCTTAATTTCTTCACAAATTCTAATCGGTGTTGATGAAACTTGGCAGGGATGTTCCTTGCATAAAGCTCTACCGGCTCGATGGGGGATTAGAGCTTAGATATTTGGCATGCATCATTGCCTGGTTGACATCTTCCAAGATATTTAAATCATGTCTCCAAGGTCAAACTTGACTCTTTCTGCTATTGATAACCTTGTATTATAGCAAATGGTAGCCTGGTGAGCGATATTGGGCCATCTTGGCCCTCATGTTGAAAATATCACTGTCACGGGGTAAGTACACGTGTTTGGTATCTATGTGTCACTGTCAAGAGGTACTTCCAGCAGATACAACTTCACAATCTTCATTGGTGGATCTTTCTTTGGCGGCTCGGATAAGATCGTCTCCCCAAGTCTCTCCTAATCAGCTCCTCCACCATGCTTAGTTTCCAGCTACGTCGAGATTCGTCGTGGATCTTAACTTCGTCACCTGTTGCTATAGTTTGCTTATTTGTCTCTTATGTTGGATAGGTTTCACGTAATGCTGTCAGGTACTCCATGCACCATCGTTTCCAGAACTGATTAAGAATTGTAGATTGTACTTTCGCTTGTTTTGTCAACTGAATAACCACCTTATTTGTTTGAATGCTTTTGTACGGCTGTTATGTTATACGGAAGTGACGTCAGTAGTCGTAAAGGATATGTGAGGGTATTAGTCGTCGCTATTTCATGGCACAGAATTTAACGGTCGGTCGTTCAGCATTGCTTCAATCTCCTTGATGACCGTCTGTAGCGTTTCTATGGAAACAAGAGAACGTCCAAGGATCTTCTTCAATGCAGTGTTCATGAGACCGATGAGGTATTTCTACCACCCCTCTCACCATGGTGCATGTTTAAGAATGAAATACCACTATGTTCCCTTTTTGCTTAGTGCTGAACATACGCTGATTAGAATAAACACTTGAGTAACTGTGATGCACCTATAAAGGTGGTTTTATTGTCCAACATGATGATTTTTGGAATGGACCTGCGGCTCCCAAAACTTCTGAAAGCTTGTAAACGATTCCTGTGACAGGTCCGATAGTAACTCCAGGTGTACGGCACTAAACTGGGACAGGTAAACATGCATATACATGTATGCACTTTTGTCTGACCTCCTGTGCAGTGTTTCGCGTAGAATGCACCAGTAAAATAAATTCCATTTACATCTGACGGCAGAAGGGAGATTCCTCTACTCTAGCCTTCTGTAATGACGGGGGATCAGTAGACTGGCATCAGTCGTTAGAGTCATTATAGCGTATTTCTGGACATTTTACAACATCTTCACAATTTCTCCTTCCCTTGACTCTAACGTTGAGATGAGCTTTGATTGAGACAAATTTTTGATAGATATATTTTTCTAAAAAGAAGACTTCAAGAGAAAAGAGACCTCTCAATCTCAACAGACTTTTATAAGTCTAGGGGATCAGGTGCTCTGTAGGATTTATCTTGTACACGAACGCAAACGATACATGTCACGAAAACGTAATTTACTCACCGTTGATAGCCGGGATCCGGTACTTCTGTCTTATCTGAGTAATAATAACATTATGTTCCGGCATGTACATGTAATTGGTTCTTATGTATGTCCTGTACTACCAGGAATGTAAATGGATGCCTCTTACGTAACAAGTAGGGACATCTGGCAAATCGGACAATGGGGCATTGTGTATTTCTCCGCCACAACGAATTAGTCTGTTACTGTCTAGAAACAAACGTAATTGCTCCACAATAGATAGCCTGGATAAAACTGGATATCTCATCTAGATACACGGTTTCTTGGCATGACTTGAATCGTATTTTCGCTCTGCATTTTCAAATTCGGCTGCTGTTAAAACGTCGATGAATCGCAGATTTGGTGTTTTGCAATTGGTTTTTAATCTGCGTACATAGGCAGACACACGTATTAGTTTGAAATATACGCTGTATCTCTCTACATTGATTATCTGGAGAATGCATTAAGTTGACGTACATGTACATTGTAGACTGGTTACTACACTTATTTTTGCGCCTTTCAATATTTCACTTTGTCAGTCGTCTTCTCGGTGATTGTTGCTTTCTTCTTACTATAGTTGGTTCCCAATACTGGCTCCTCAGACAGATTCGCTATCCATGGTGGTCATTGTTCCACAGACTCCTGTTTGTGAGTTGGTCAGCTGGTATGCATCGTGTCAGAAAGTCGGCTGGATTGTCACGTTTTGGACAATAGCGCCATGGGTGGTAACTGTCTGTATTTCATGTACCCCATTTCTCACAAAACATGTCAGTGGTTTTTGATGTCACTAATAACTAAGTTTGTCTTATTTAACTGCCGACCCAGCAGGTAACGGTCAAGATTTCCAACGATTGCTGTATGTGCATAGCCGCTCGTGCATCTAACACGGCGGCCACGAGTTCAAGCTGTGAAAGAGTCGTAGTTTAAATGGAGTTACGCGATTCTTCGAGTGTCCTTTCCATTTGTGATGTATTTTGCGGCGCAATAAGACTTGGTGCGGACATCCACATATATCTGTACATGTAGACACGTATCTGTTCCGGAACTTCTGTCGGTCCTCTTGTCGTCAGTTTCGGTCAAATATTGTCTAGAAAATTCTGAGTTTGATACATCACTCAAGTTCTGTCTAGGTGATTCCATGTGTCTATTTAAAGTCTATATCTGTAGGTAATGGTACGTCCCAATCGTACTTGTCTTTCCAGTTGCTGAAGGAGCAGTTTTGCTCTAACAGTCATCGGGCTTAAAAAAACTCTGGACTGTACATACGTGATGAGTATTTCAGGGTATACTTGGTTATACTCTGTGTACGAATGTCATGGTATCTACTTTCGGTTTTCTGTATGTTCATAGTACCTTGATAATCTCACTTATTTTGTCGTAATGTCTGCCATGGCGCTGCTGTTTAGTGCCCGAGAACGTAGGTTCATATTTGCATTCATCAAGTCACACTTCGAGAAAATGTAAGTACACATGTCTGCTGTTGAAACTCGACAATACATTGCTTTTGGTACAAACAGCGCTATTGAACAGTGAACAAGTCGCATCGAATGACACTGGCTTGAAATAGTTTTTGCACATCGCTGAATGTTGGTCCTAAGGGTTAAGTAGCCACACAAATCGAGTTGCATCTCTATCTATGTCACGTAAGCCTTTGTACAGAAAGGCTTTTTTCAATGTCTGTAGTGACGGAGTATCTTTTCAGGCTTCACTTAAAAAAACACAAATAACGGTGTCTCGTCTTCTATCATTGAATTCCCTAACTGTTCCACCTCTGTTATTCTGCCTACGATGCTTTTGATTGGCTCTAGCATCGAATGACGCTGTATATATATATAGACACAAACTCACTTACTTCCGAAAAAATGGCTCTGACTGCCGGTCTTAATGATTGTTAGTTCACAGCTCAGTGTGATTCAAAGTTCTTCAGTCACCCAATTATTGCCCCCGTGCACTCATGCCAGATTCCTTCTGGCGGCATTTAATCAGAGCGGTGGTGTAGAGGTTAAGGTGTCGGCCGCTCATCCCGGATGTTGCGGGTTCGAGCCCCACTTGGGTCACGACCGTACTTCCTCATATGACACCAGTACTGGCTTTTCCAGGAAGCGGACTCGAGAGTGACTCGATAAGCTACAAGCTTTCTTCACAATCGAGCTAAAATAAATTAGTATAAACTAAACTAATCAACAATTATTGGCACTAACAGACTTCGTAGTTTCCTTGGCACTGTCATTTAGATTCCAAGCAATGAACATATATTTCCATCATATGAACATTCCGTTAGTTTTACATGAAGCTGGTAACTGAAAGGGCTTGCATTGTAGCATACGTGGTATTGTGTTGCTGACCTAATCTCTCACGAAAAAGGCTAAAAGCTCTTGGATAATTGGCATGGGTTAACGCAAAACGATCAGCCGAACGGACCGCTTCGCCCTCTAGATGTGGCTTTAGATAAATAAACTTCTGTGAGTCTTTGAGGTCAGCATTCAGATTAATAGATAGCGTCCCAGATATCCTGCCATTTAAGTATGTCGCAAATAAATATTAGTAATAGTAACTTGGGCAGTCTGTGAAATTGATCGGAATTACGATATAAATTACTTACAGTTTGGTTCAAAAATAGATGTGCGTTCCAATTGTTTTGCGACTTATTAGAAGTTGACTGTGTGACTTGATTTTGGTCTCATCTCCCGCTCATCACGAAAGTCTTTCAATTGTCTCAGTTTGAAATTAATGTCTAGCATATACATCTCTGTTCCCATTTCTTCGTGCATCTAATTTGTCCCACTATCTTCTCTCAGGTATCTATATACTTCAGTTTCGTCTCAAGCGACTCAAATGCTGTTGTAGTCGATGATTTCGTCAAATAATGTTTGATTACGAATATTTTTGCATTCTCTGGGTAATTCCTATTTGTAAGTTTGTCACGACATTGAATTGCTGCAGGTTTATGTGTGAGTAAAGTACAACACGTCTTAATTGTTCGTTCCTTATTCTCAGCAGATTACAAAATAGCAACATGGCGTAAACGTTACAGACGTCACATGAGCATACATAAAATGCCGTAAAAATGCATTGACATTACGTATTCAATATATATAAAGGGTACATGCAGATGAAACTCTCAAAATAATAAATGAAACTATACAGTAAGCTACAGTGCTATTTGCTGGTCGGGACAAATGCTACTTCCGGCATAATTTGTTCCCCAATTTTTAAATTCAGCAACTTAAGAAAAAGTTTAATTACTAAGGCAATAATAATCATATAAACATGTGTGTGTGTAAATAGCGGATTCAACAATTTTAGACGCAGGTTAAGAAACAATAAAAATAAAGCTTTTCCCTGGAAATAAAACATATTGAAAGGGGCATTCCCTACATCTAGCAGATTATATTCTCCAAACGTATCATAAATAATGTAACCAATAAACTTAAAATGATAAACAAATACGATTTTGAAGAACAACATTATATCAGAAAATGCCTCATATTAGCACAAATAATACACACAGTCACATTCTGTAATAATCGCTATCCACCAATAAATAGTACAATAAACTACTTTACGGTACTGCAATATCTTTTAAAACGCTGATTTTACGGATGATGACTTGAAAGCATAGCTTGAAGGTTAAGTAATAATACTTGCAAACATTCTATTAGTTATGTTTTTGGAGTTATTGAATGTGACGTCAGTTTAGTGTCTTTTCCAGTTTCACTCACTACTTGCATGGAGGACCAAGATGCGCTTCAGCTATCACAAAAAGCCACCCGAAGAATAAATACTTAAACACAGATTTATATGCTAAAACCCACAGTGTACAACCTCCGGCGTTGACAGCAGTTCCGGCGTTGACAGCAGCTCCAAATTCAAATGCGCGTTTTTACGCAGGGAAGGCATTTGCCTTTTCTGTTGTCTTTATGAGTAACGGCCAGTATATATTGTTTCACCATAGATCAAGGAATCAGCACGTGAAATTATGTCTAAACAGGCACCGCCAATGAGGAGAAAATCCTAGGTAAATATTAAAGTTTTGCCGAAAATCGAGTGTTTTCGCTTTCGGCATTAATTATAAGTGTTAATATTCAGACATGAAAAAGACTGAATAACCGGGGACAAACTTCAACCATTTCTCTATAAGTCTACCAAGTGTCACCTTGTAATATGCCGTTTTAAAGGAGATACAGGCGTTTAAAGTTGACACACGAATCTGGCTAACGGGATTAGCAGTTCCTTTTCGTAACGGTTATAGATGACAGCAGGTCCCGTCAGTTTTTATGTTAACGGGACAGTAGTGTCGAAAAATGCGAAATCCACTGAAATTTGCGTGTTTCAGCCGTTTTGCATGGCTTGTTTGCTTCTTTTTGTACCCAAAATGGCATTACAACTAAAACATGTGAACTGCGGATAAATAACACTTAACACATAATGGTATCAGACGTCTGTCCAACAATACAGATGTACACAATGTATATGTTGGTATTAAAGAATTTCTTTCTTTCAATAATCCTACATTTTTTCATACATTACTGTTGCACATAAGGCGGCAGTTTAAGTAGTTTTGTGCCTTGTAAATTGTTGACGGAATGAAGCATGTCAGGCCGGACAGATGGACTGATAAGACAACATACAGCGTAGGACAACATACATATGTTCGGACAGATGGATTCGAGCTTTCGAACTACAATTTGGTCATTGACATAAAAGTTTTCGGAACGGTCAAGCTTCTTCTTAAAGTGGAGACATAAATTTATTTGGCCAAAAGACACATCACCAAGTTCTTAGAGTTCTGTTATTTAATCATCCGTTTGATCAAAAATAGGGAGCTTTATTCGAATGTGCATATGCTTTGGTTCGAATACAGCTCCGCTACACAAAGGGAGCTGTATTCGCTTATGTGCACCGAATACAGGAATTTTGCAAGAGGTCTGTAATAGATTTTACATTTCATGCAATTATGGAAGCTGCTTCAAAACAACAAACAAAACATATTTACATAGATATATTCTCGTAACAAAAGATTTTGGAACCGGTATTTAACACCGCAAAACGACGTTTTTGAAAGAAAAAATAAATTTATGAAGCATAGGGTTGTGCGATGGTAGAGTGGTTATCGACCTGGATTACCAATTAAGAGATCCCCGGTCCGAATCCCGGTCTGCATCATGGACATTTAGAAATATTTTCAGTGTTTGCCACCCTTCCAGATATGCCTGGTTAGAAACCCGGAGGTAGTCCCGTGCAGATAAGTGCTATACCGTCCGGCACATTAAAGAGCAGAGGGATGTATACGTTAAGAGCTAGTGTCTGGTACCCGGATTCACTTGTGTCATAATAGGGCACATAATCCTATAAATATTCATCCGGTTTATATCATATGAATAAACAGAATCTGTGAAGAAAAGGTAAGGGTGAGTGCAAAAACTAGACTTCAAAAATCGAAAACGGCCAGGGATGATCACAAGTATCAATCATATATGTCAATTTAAGGTTTAACAGTTGTAATTTTGATATTTGCGACTGTATGTTCGGTTTTTAATGGTCGCAAATATTTTTAACGGAGACGGCGTTAGCCGGAATTGTTAAAACTGTTTGCGACCATTAAAACCGTATATACGGTGACAAATTTCAAAATCACTTCATAGTTAACCCTTTTCTAACGCACAATATGTTTAAATGTGACAATTAAAACGCTGTTCGATATTGGCGACTATATATATACGTTATTTAATAGTCGCAAATTCTAAGACGTAACCAATCAGAATCGACGTTACGTCGGTACTGCGTTAGAAATTGTTTTATAATAAATAGAACGCAGTTATATCATTATCCTATCAGTAAATTTAGGTTACTATATCAGAAAACTCAAAGTGATCATGTGTATTTAAGTTCGTTTGATAGTGTCCACTGTATTCTTCATGTATCTGAGTCAAGTTGATAATCTTCGCCAATTTGAACACCCCTAGCTCGTTCATGGTTATGGTTGACCTTCTCCGAGTAATCTCCGTGAATAATAGTTTGTCAGAGCCATCAAATTATTTCAGAACAGGACTTTGTGTAGTATTAAGAGTAATGTAGATCTACATGGTGTCGTCATTGGAGGGAGTTCTGCTTTGCAGATTCAATAATTGTGAAAGATTCCTGATGTAAATACTTCCAAGAAATGAGAAGGACATCTTCAACGATATAGGAAGTCGATCAGTTGTGCGACAAAACACACCTAGTGTTAACATATTATTTTTTCTTCTCCGCAAAATTGGTGTAGATGTAACTTTCCCGACTGGAGTCTTCAGTAACTAAACAATATACATTGTGTACATCTGTATTTAAGTAAAAGTCAGCGACCTTAACGATTTGACAATGGGGGCGATCACATATTAGTACTATATATTACTTCTTATTGGCCACCCTGACATATGTACTAAAAGTTCAATGTACATGCATTATTTTCAGTGGCGATGAAGATAATGCAAGTGTTGACATATTATTATTTCTTCTCCACAAAAATGTAACTTTCCCGACTGGAGTCATCAGTTACATTGTGTACATATGTATTGTTAGACAGACGTATGATAACATTATATATGTGTTAAGTGTTATTTACCCGCAGTTCACGTGTATTAGTTGTAATGCCATTTTGGGCAGAAAAAGAAACTAGCAAGCCATGCAAAACGGCTGAAACACGCAAATTTCAGTGGATTTCGCATGTTTCGACACTACTGTCCCATTAACATAAAAACTGACGGGACCTGCTGTCATCTATAACCGTTACGAATTGGAACTGCTAATCGCGTTAGCCAGATTCGTGTACCTTGTCAACTTTAAACGCCCGTATCTCCTTTAAACCGGCATATGACAAGATGACACTCGGTAGACATATAGAGAAATGGTTGAAGTTTGTCCCCGGTTATTCAGTCTTTTTCATGTCTGAATATTAACACTTATAATTAATGCCGAAAGCGAAAACACTCGATTTTCGGCAAAACTTTAATATTTACCGATGATTTTCTCCTCATTGGCGGTGCCTGTTTAGACATAATTTCACGTGCTGATTCCTTGATCTATGGTGAAACAATATATACTGGCCGTTACTCACAAAGACAACAGAAAAGGCAACACCATTCACAAATGCCTACCCTGCGTAAAACGCGCATTTGAATTTGGAGCTGCTGTCAACGCCGGAACTGATGTCAACGCCGGAGGTTGTACACTGTGAAACCACACACATTGAAAAAAGCGGAAATAATTTTCTTTTATTGAATTCAGATAAAGCGGAGCACATCTTTTTGCAAAATATGTGTAAATGTTAGCATTTTTGATCACTAATTGTGTTTTTAAAAAGATAAAACATTGATATTTTTCACAATTTAGTCTTGCTTTGGAGCTGTGATAAATGCTGTTACACTGTAGGTGAGGTATTGATGTTACCATCTAGCTCCCTTGATCCACATGTTTAATTCTTATAGACAGACTGCGCATCAAGATGATAATTACACGGTGTTCCTGTAGGTGAAACAGATGCGTCTTCTGTTCTGCAACTCAAACATTGAAGACTTTTGAAGAAACTAACTTATTATGTATGATAATTGGAATAATTCAAGTATCTACTACGGACCTTTTTCACTTAGGTGGTTATATGTAATTAGGCATAAATAGTGGCTGAAGGAATTTATTCATCTATTTCGGGCAATCAGCCAATATATCATAAATAGCTATATTATACGAACGTATTTAGTGTAATCATCTAATATAGAAAGTACATGACTGTGATAATATGCATGAGACGTCAGATTGACGTCAGATTCAGAATCTGACAGTTTAGACAATCAATTTCAATGCGTACCTTTCAACTGAAATTGTACAACGTTTTCACTTGGAGTAATCACATCAATGACATGACGTAAATGTTTTTATCTGGGAATCAAAACACTCTGACAGTTAGTCCTGAAATGTCTGGACCTTTTAAAGGAAAACAGGGTGAAGGATATTCTGAGGCTTAACTGTCGCAATCAAAAATAATTTTATAGTTTCTGGATCACAACTGTTAAATGCGACTGATGTTTTTGCCTCTTATGGCCTTGGACTCATGCCTAATCCTCTATAAGGACTCTTTATAATACAGTACTATTACTGTTGAAAATACCCTTTATCTTGTCCGATACCTGTTTCTTTCCTTATACAATTTTTGTGCCGAGTTTCAGTCGTTTCACCATTACATATCCGAAAAAATCATAAGAAAAGCAATCAAAACATTTAAAATTACTTTACAATACAATAATGGGATGAACTGCGATAGAAGATCATTTCGAATCGATTAATGTTTAATGCTGAATGACTTATATGCATCATATTTCCTTTTGATAAGATAATGAAACGAACGTTTTCTAATATCTCATTTATAATATTTTGGGCGCAAATGAATTCTAAATTGACAATTCTTTTTAATTGATGATATACTTCGTTTGCTTATGTCGTTTGTCCTGACAGACGGTACACTATGTTAACATTTATTGACAGAATTGAAACAATTACTCTAATTGCTCGTTTTCTTTTTCCGTCGTTGTTCTGAAAAAAGAAAATATTTTTCTAAGTCATACATTCTTCTTTATTACTTCATTAAGCATTAAGGTTGAACGCCCATGATGTTACAGCATGCTCTCCTATGTTGTGACTTCCACTTGCCTTTGAATTTACGGTTATTTAAAACGTGTGTTGAATAAAAGTAGATCATCGGGAGACATTATAATATAATGAAAAGACAGATCACACCACTGCATATGTCAATGTTTATTATAAAACTCCAGTTACCTTATTTAGTAACAAAACAAACAAATCGAACGGGCAAGTACTCAGAGCAGCCAAATGCGTTCGTTCTCAAACCATGATTACAAAGAAGGCACACAGTATCAAAATTAAGTTGGACTGATAACAAGTAAGTGCTTCTATAAAATGTTACTGAATACATCTTAAGTAGGGGTTGTTTTACAAAGTCGGTTAATGATAGAAATATCAAACAGGACGGTTGTTTGACCCTTTAACTGACGATTAAATTGTTGGGGTTTCTACTGAAAAACTTCTAATTAGAATTGTAAAAAGTTGTTTGCACTGATGAAAATTAAAATAATAAACATTTCTGTACTAGTAAACAAAAAACTCTCTCAGACTTCCAACTACATTTGTACAATGTACGAGTAGTGATTTGGTGCTTAACTTGACGTCTTTGATGCGATAATATCGCTTCATGGTTGAAATTTATGAAGAAAATGCAAGATAATAAAGGACATAATTGTAATGATAATTGTAGCATTCGATGCTTAAGAATCAGCAAGCAAAATCATTTTGAATGGTATTAATCTTTGCATGAAATATTTATTTTGCTTGCGTAAGATACTTTATGACTGAAGATGAGCTAACATCTAGCTCGAACAATTGTGAAACTAGAGAATATGACTGATGAAAATGTTCACTTTTTTGTTCGATTGAGCACGAATTGCTCAATGGTGGGCTATTGTGTTCGCCCGATGTCAGTAGTCTGTCTGTCTGTCTGTCTGTCTGTCTGTCTGTCTGTCAACAGTCACCTTGCGAACACTCTAGAGACCACATTTGTAGTCCAATAATCAAGACCACTAGTCAGATTATTTAACGTGATACTATTTCGACCAAGATTGAAACTGGATCACGTGGGTCAAAAGCTAGGTTGCTATGTCAAGTAGTTTAATTTGTGCATAGAATAACGCACAGCTTCTAAATAATATCAAGTAAGTATGGTGGCTGATTTGGTACACTTTTGTGCGTCGTGTTGTCGCCAGCGACAACACGACAAAACGCCAAACGGCGCGTTGTCGCACTGTCGTCTTGTCGTCCTGTCGCTAGCGAAGCACGCCAAACGGCGCGTTGTCGCACTGTCGTCTTGTCGTCCTGTCGCTAGCGAAGCACGCCAAACGGCGCGTTGTCGTGCAGCGTGTTGTATTATGGTGATAATGTGCCGAGCGACAAAGCGCCAAATAGCCAATCCTTCAATTTGAGCCGAGCGACAATGTGACATCGCGACAACACGCCGCACGACAACGCGCCGTTTGGCGTGCTTCGCTAGCGACAGGACGACAAGACGACAGTGCGACAACGCGCCGTTTGGCGTGCTTCGCTAGCGACAGGACGACAAGACGACAGTGCGACAACGCGCCGTTTGGCGTTTTGTCGTGTTGTCGCTGGCGACAACACGACGCACAAAAGTGTACCAAATCAGCCACCATAAGTAAGTCAACATATTGCCACACACAGGTTTAGTTGACATCAGCAGTAACTAGCGACCACAATACGCTTCCGTAGTATTGATTAAAAGAGGAAAGAGTTGCTTAATTTGATTTCTAACATGACTTACGATTTTTCTCTGTAAACAAAGAGTAAAAAAAGTATGTTATATTAAACCATCAATAACGCGGGAACGGATATGCTGTAAACAAGACGTCATATTACGTTAAATGAGCGTTCGTGTAGAAAAAAAAAACGCTTTGCCTTTTGTAATATATGGTTATGCTAGAATCGAAATAACATCCTTTACAGCGTTGTTATCGCCTAATAAACAATGATTTGTCGAACTGATGCGCAGTTATTCAACACTCAGGCCTCCCGCCTTCGTGGCTAATTACTGCGTATCAGTACTCCAAATCACTGTTTATTAAACGATGAACACCGCTGGAACGGATGTTATTTCTTGAAGCACGTATGAAATGCAAACATTCAGATTGTTTTTTGTGATATAATCTTAGGTTAAGCGTGTACTTCCGCATTGCACTCCCTGTAGTATCAAACTAGGCCAATGTTACTTGCACATTTCGATTGATAACTGCATGAAATATTTCTTTCACCTTGACTCGGATTATGTAGGGTCAATAAACGTATGAATGAACTCAGAATTGTGTGCTGCTGGCATACTTACCATCAGAGATCATTATCAATGTGGAGTTAACCTTGTCATTTTAGATGTTCATCTTAAGAGACTTCGTCTAGTTACATATTAACCGAAACACATGCGGTTTAATAATTTCTCTCACGAAAAAAAGTGTCCGTTTTGTGTTTCGGGCCTCAGCCCCATGCATTGGTTACAATGTAGGTTGTCAGACTTTGTGACCTTTGGCAAACTGCCAAAACAGCACGTTTTACTCGTCGACTTCAATGTACCAGGAGGTGCAATTCAGTAATAGATCGATACAATTAATCCGGTCAATGAATATTTAGACAAGAGCACTGTGTCATGTCTACGTGTCTTTGAAGATTTTAAACTTTAGTAAATTATTATTTGTTTCACAAAATATATAGAAATAACTGTGATGCAGACAGGATGGAAAGTTATATTCACTTTATGTACCTACAGAAATTCAGCAAAGTTGTTCTGAAAATACTTTGACTTTTGAAATAAAATTCGTGAAAACTGTAATATTATTCTTAAGTTTAATGTTACATTTGTAACTAGCATAGTGCAATTTTCCTCACAATCTAGACAATACTTGACTCGTTATGTGTACAGTTATTAAACGGAATTACTGATAATTCACAATTAGATAGGTTTCTTTGACTAAATAATAAGATTAAGGTGATGAAAACAGATTATATATCACTTCGGGGTAAACCCTCTTATCGTAGCAATAGTTTTCTGGCATTTAACGACTCATTTCGCTGTTATTTCAATTGCATTAAAGTAGATCTTCAAATATGAGAGATCTACTACAGGAAGTCTTGATAATTAAAAACTTCTTATTGGTTAATTTTATATAACAAAAATAGATTCTAACCTCAGATGTGAAATTCATAATGTACTGAACCTGTTGTACGTGTCAATGAGCGCTTATCTGATTACTCAATATTGTCTAGCCTTTAAGATTAAGTATTTAAATTATTCTTACCTACTGGTCATTCTGCATTTTATTGTAAGATCTCCTATTTTTTTGCAATGCTTAAACATATTTGCGATGTAGGAAACAAATAGTTTGGCCTTAAATGATACAATGTAGTACAAAGTTATTGAACCCAAAAGTTTGTCTCACAATGTCACACATGTTTTATGCAACGTTATATAATTCACGTACCACTAGGCCGATGATGCAATTCATTCACACGGCGATAAACCACTCCAGACATTGATTGGATTTGTAAATTCTTTAAGGGTAATTAACACAACAAGATATCCATCAAATAGCATGTTTGAAAAATAGACATGCGTATACTATGACGAAATATTATGTCTAAATGATGCAATAGCAAAATATTAACCACATGGACTTGTTGTATAACTGGTGAAAATGCTATTATTTGTATTATTTGTATTATTATTACAAAAACTCCGGAAATCCGCAATATCTCCTTCTAGCACTGAAATCCCTTACAATCATGACGTAGAGTGTATGTTTTGTAATGTAACAAAAACCTTCCTAAAACACTTCATAAAAGGGAAAATGAAGAAATGTAGACTATAGCCTATTTCTATATATCGCTGTGTACAGAACGTACGTATTTGTAACACTTTCTTCTACACCATATGTTTTATCCGTATGCATACAAACAGCACAGGTTATAAACTCGTACTTAGTAGGTTAATATTCGGGATTTGAAGTTTGACTGCTGCTGCAGACTTTACACATCCACACTAAGAAAATGGTAATCAGCTATGGTCCTGGCATATTGACGAACATAAAAAAAACGAAATCGACTTGGCATATTGTCATGTCCTCTGTGTGCAAGTGAGAAATGGTGTACCTGAGACCTATAACGTAGGCATTGAGGACAGTATAAAATAATCATCCCATGAGGTGTATGGCTGTAAACTGCAAAAGTATTGATAAAACGAATGTCTAATGACAAGTTATAAATCGTGATAGAATTACCTCACAATTAGTGTCGTTTATTTTGTTTAAATCATCCTAGTCCAATGCGTGCGTTTTTACACGTGAAATAAATCATACCAAAGGGGTTTTTCAATCCTTTATCACGACCCCGTGTGGTACTAGGAACTAATATAAAACATTTCATTCGTTATTTTTTCTAATTCGGGTGATCTATTTGAAGTGCAAGGACACTTGGGAATAACGACCAAAGGTAAGACTAGAAAAGATAATTTAATTCGTTGTTTACATAACGTTCAATTACTAAAGTAGTTTAAATCTACTAAAGAAAAGATATGCGCCCAAAGTGCGAGTGTAAATTTAAAATTAAACTAAACATTTATTCTGGTGAATTTGGTACGTAAATTATTTAATCTGTAACTTTCTGTTTACGCAGCCTCGATTATCTTATGCAGATGTCAGTAGCAGAACTAAAATGTTAAAGTTTAAGCGTGTTTATTGACTTCCAACTTGCATTAGTGAAAGTATGTTTGAATTGCAGTGTGATGACTGTGTTAGATAGTACCGGTAATGTCGAAAATTCTTAATGACAAAGGCAGTTACACATATTTCTTAAATGATGGTTAAACAATATGATAGCTGATAAAATAAAGGAAGTACGGTATATTAATATGAAATGTAATAGTTACTACAATACTTCGTGTCGTAAAATGAAAGTACGATAACAAATGTAGGTATATTTTACATCAATTATGAAATATTTTAAAACAATGAAATATTTAAATGTTGTAAAATCTTCAATAACTAAGCACCAGGCCTAGTCTTAGCTTTTATTTAGTTTAAGTGTAGGGGTGAAAAGAAATGTAATGATGATAAACAGTTTTATTATATGTTATACCTTTTAAAGCTTTTTACACTCTAGAAATATCTCCGTTTGGTTTGTGATAACAGCGTGTCTCAAGTGGATTCAATATATCCTTCTTTATGCTCTAACCGACATTTTATTTCTTTATGATCTTTATGTTACCATTTTAACAATTATTTATCGTATGTGCTAAATACTTTTCCAATTTATTTGACATATCTCTTCATTAAGTTATCACTGACACAACCATTATCCGTTATAGCATCCCCATGTACAGGCATTTCCATTTACGTTCGTCTTTATAAAGCACAACTGTTGTTGACATTTTCAATTTAACAGACAATCCCTTTTGATTACATCGATATGTATACATATGAATACCTTTATCAAACATCTGCACAGTGATATATACATGTATCGACTGAACATCTGTTTGTCATTTCAAGATAGGCAGCTGTTGACCATTATTATGGAATTGAAAAACGAATAGCACATTATGAGGAAATTCGGGGTTAACTAAACGTTCACAGTAAGATCGGTTATTCACTGAAAGAGATTTTTGGCGGATTTACTCGTGTTCATGGGTCAGCTAAATTGTCTTTTTAGATGGTTCGTTTATCGAAAAAGAAAATTGATTCTTGGAAAGATTTTGTTGAAAATGAAGCAAAATCAGGTCAGTCGAACACAGCAACGGTTAAAACGAACGTATAAAAACTAAGAGAAGCGGCATATTAAACAATGTGAGATATTGCACGCATGTTTTGCGTTTCACTATCAAAAGTTCATTTCATTCTAATGAAAACATTGAAAGTAAGACAGATTTCTGCTAAGCGGGTGCTCCACATTGAAACCACCAAAGATATTTCCAAAATATGACGACAAGCATCACTGGTGATTAACACTGTGCTTCCCTATATTGTGCTCGTGCAAAGGGTTGGTAACAACATTATGTGTCACCAAACATGATGAAATCAGACCAATCATTTCCAACGCACTTTAAGTGCAAAGAAGATTTTGTATTCTTTATTTTTTTTCTTGTGAAGGAATAGCTATACAAGTATCAGTGAAATGGGGCAAAACTGACTTGAATTGGTTCAACCGTGATGTGATTGATATTGAAAAACAAATGAAAAAATAATAGGAGAAATGTCGCCTAATCACAGACTTCAAACATGATCGACTGTTGCATCTCATTGCTTCAGAGCACATCTCTGACATAGTAACAACATTTTTGAAGTCGGAGAAAGTTACTGTGTGACCTTATCCTCCTTATTTCCCAAACATGGCACCATGCGACTTCTATCTCTTTCCAAAATTGAACAGCTTCCTATCTTGACTCTCGGTTCTGCCGTCCACAAGTAATACCCAAAGAAGCCTACCGTGTCGATGTACAAAAATGGATCCACCTATTAAAATTGTGCATTTCTAACCATGGGGAGTACGTTAAGGGCATGAAATGAGGAATTGCGGGTTTCAATCTGTTTTTACGTCTACAAAGCACAATACACATTACATTTCGAACGCCTTCGTACATTGCCCTTCCTATATAGTGCCACTTCTACATTCATTATAAATCTGCGTGCTTCAGCTAAAAAACCATTGCCTTTCGTTGCATTTCCACTTGGATAACACATGTAACACTGTTTGTCACATGTTCACTCTTATTTTCATATTGTCAATTATAACGGTACAACCCTAAGAAAGCTAGTGATAGAGTGCAGATTAATATAATTAATTATTGTTGAGAATTTATAGAAATGGGACAAGTTTGTTTAATGATAGATAACAATCTTCATTTCAAAAATCATTGGGCACCAAAAGTGATATTTTCACGAGTTGCACAGCCACGAGTGAAAATAACTACGTTTGGTGTTCACTAGTGAAATTATCGTGACATGACATCGATACCAACATTTTTCTGTTTATTTCATGTCTCAAACTCTACTTTTGTTGAGTTTATTTCAATAAAATGTCGAAAATTGCGGGAAACGTCACAAGAAAGCATTGCAAACATGACAACGTCATTTTAACGACGTCATCGTCATATGGTTTCCGGCATTCATTACGCTCTGTATACTTTTTGACGTTAATCCGGGCAACAGAATTTGATAATTATCACTGCATGGACAGTGACTTTATCGGAATATAATCCACCATTATATTTCGATAAACCACCGAAAATAATAAAATGATAAGTAGCATTCTTTTTTCAGTCACACATGAAATCGGATACCTGTAGATTTTAAATTACATGTACCGTGTTCTCAGTACTGTTAATGTATCTTTTAAAACATTTATTTGCCGAAGTTGGATCTTTGAGACAAGAAAAGAAACTAAAATTTTCACATGATTGGCCTCAACCTTCCTAGTTTTTAAATATTCTTTTTTTTTATTTTCTATCAGAAACTGCTGTACATGTAAAACAAAAAAAAGGTAAATGTAAAACCAATAGAGGTTTCAATAGTATTTCTACTGTCAAATTAAAAAAAGATCAAATACGTCTTTCCTTTTGACTTTGTACTATGCATTAATAATTCTAATTTGTATTTAACATTAAAATGTAGTGACTTAACCAATTCTTAGCTCAACTGCCTTTGCCTGGGTGAGCTTTTTGGATGGTTGATTGTCCGTCGTTCGTCCGTCCGTCGTCCGTCAAAATTTGATACAAACACCATCTTATCTGAAACCACTGGGTTAATGTTGGTGAAACTATGCAGGGATGTTCCTTGCATGAAGCACTACCAAACTTGTTCAAAGAATTCCATTCCATGCAGAACTCTGGTTTTTTATGGCAAAAAATAGGAAACACTTTTAAAATCTTCTTCTCTGAAACCATAGGGCCTAGAGCTAAGATATTTTGCATGTAATATTGTCTAGTGGACCTATACCAAGATAGTACAAATTATGATCCCCGGGGGGTCACTGAGTTTTACATAGGCTCATGTAAGAAAAACTTTGAAAATCATCTTGTCTAAAACCACAGGGCCTAGAGCTTAGATATATGGCACGTAGCATTTTCCGGGAGACTTCTACCAAGATTGTTCAAATTATGATCCCCGGATCAAAATTGACCTCGCCGGGTGGATACTTAGTTTTACAAAGGCTTATATCGTATACCAGTCATAAATACTTAATCCTGATTGGCCGATAGCGCT
The DNA here is from genome assembly GCA_022818135.1 of Saxidomus purpurata. NCBI lineage: Eukaryota > Metazoa > Mollusca > Bivalvia > Venerida > Veneridae > Saxidomus > Saxidomus purpurata. The sequence continues at coordinate 42,412,488 of JAFMSR010000008.1, read as the reverse complement.
CACGTGCCGCAAAAGTATGTGTAGACCTGGAAAAAGATGTGTACACCTGCACGGATTTCAAGACGACATTTCTGTTATATGTTCGCATAATTTTCACTACTTTTAATGAGGTATACGATATAATAATTGTAGACTAATGTTTCGGTCAATATATAGTTTTTCGGACCTGTGAAAAATGATATTGACCTCGGACTTCGTCCTCGGTCAATATCACTTTTAACAGGTCCTCAAAACTATATATAGACCTCAACATTAGTCTATAATTGTATAATATTGATAAAACTTTAGAAATCTTCTTATCTGAAACCACAATGCATAGAGCTTAGATATTTGGCATGTGGCATTTTCTAGTGGACCTCTACAACTGTTTTTCGATTTATGGCCCCTGGGTCAAAACTGATCCCGTCGCTGAGTTTAAAATAGGCTTTTATAGGAAGAATTAAAAACAATCTTCTTTAAAACCACAAGGTCTAAAGCTTAAATATTTAGCATGTAGCATTGCCTAGTAGCCCTCTTCCTTCAGAGTTTGTTCAAATTATACCCCTGTGGTCTATGTTGGCGCCATCTAGGAGGTCACTTGTTTTACAAAGACGTATATAGCAAATTCTATTTGGTCTGTAACATTGTCTAGTGGTGTTTTACCTACGTTGTTCAAATCATGCCTCTTTTGTCAAAATTGACCATATCCATCAGGCAAGCAGATTTGTATTCAGGTGAGCGATAGAGGGCCACTATGGCCCTTTTGTTATCATTTAGCCGATACTGTTCAAAATGAACAAAGACAGGAACAAGTTTACGTTGAAAGAATTCGACATTAGACGTTTAAAAACGAATAATACAAGTCAAGAGAACTTTGAGAAAATGAAATCATCGCCATTTTGGTCATGATTGCTGAGACTTTGACATTTTCTCGTTTGACACATTGACTCTCAACAATTGTATCTCTCAGTAATGAATTAAGTAAATCGGATATGTTTCAATGAAATACGCCATCTATTCAATTCAGTTCTATTTAATACCACAATACGTTTAAATGCAATACGAAATAAATGCAATTAATAGGTGATGACTCCGCAAATTATGACTTTGCATTACATTCCCCGGAAGATACCGTCTTATTTAATATATTATACCATTTAATACTTGAATATGCATTTTGTCGAATGTTTGCTTTTGAACACAATTAGATGTACAAATCGAAAAGGTAAAACACAAAAACAAGATATGATGATGAATGGTGTTATCTCCTTAATATCTATTACAATAAATGACATTTCAGTATAAAGTTAAGTTAGGCTCACACATTTTGTAAGTAAATATACAATTAAACTATCAGTGAGAGATTTACGCATTATTTCGGATATATATGTTAGAGTATCAGCGAGATTTATGATTTCTTTGGAATATTTATATATATGCTAAGATGGCATTGGCATAAATGCAATATTTGAAAATATATTTGTTGAAATATCAGTGAAATTTACGTGTAAGTTGGAATATGATATTCTTATTTAAAAGTTTTTTAATTTACGCATTTTTTGGAATAGTACTAGTGAAATATTGATGAGATTTAAGCATTATTTGGAATTTACTTTGTTAAAATGTCAGTAAGAATAACGCATCTTGAGAGTTTCTATTTAATGAAAATGCAAATGCGATATAACAGTTGTATATTTACTTATAGTCTAAATATCAGTGAGGCTCTTTGTTGGTACATATCCGATCAAATGTTAGTGAGATAGACACATTTAGGAAGAATGTTATTTCTCATTTTGAAGTGCGTGTGTACTCAAAATGTCCCTGCGATGTCGGTTTCTATACGATCATCTTTAAATACATGAATAAAACAGGAAAACGTCAATGAATATTTTACATTATACTCTTGATGTAATCGTTACATTAAGATCTGGTATAATCGTTTACAGTATACATTCAGTTTACCGAATTAACATGTCAATGGAATTTACATATTTTGCGAGAATGTACCTGAAAATTGCACATCCCAGAATAACATGTATAATTCGTCACCTTTTCTGCGTCAAGGTGTCAGTAAACATTACCTTTTTTAAGAACTCTATATAGTATTACAATGTCAGTAATTCAGACATTAAGGGAATCCCTTACAATATTTTCAGCGTTTTTGGGAAACTTTATTATCAAAATACTGGTAGTTCTACGAATTTAGGGGTCCGATGTAATAGAGTTGTCATAGAATGTCAATTTTATAGAAGGTCTGGAAGAGTTTGACCTATAGTCTATCTTTGTTTTAACTGTGTTTGAAATAACACAGAAACATCAAACTTACCGGCCTTCAAACGGGAAAATAAGAGACATAGTGACTAAAGTCTAGTGTTAAGTATTATTTTTATGTAATGAAATCAGACATAACGCGATAACAAATAAATTAAATTAAGATAAAACGGCATGCAACAAACATATTTTGTTATTAATTTGACTTATTCGAATTAGTTTTGTACAACAATTTTGATACTTTTTGCACTTAAAACGAATTCAATGTTCTTATTTATCTTAACTGCCGTGCATAACACTTTCTAATATCTTAAGCCCAGAATCATGTGATAACTTACACTCTTCAAACATTATTTGATACGTCCTGCGATATATTTCGTGCTATATCCAATCATTTCCATGTGATTAATGTGTATACTTGTTGATAAATGTCTTCTAGAATATCTTCCTTGATAGGATCACTTTTAGTTTATGTTGTCCATTAACATCGTCAAAGCGATACCGAACATACGATTTTACGGACAAGAAATTCTTGAATTAGCTCTTTTTGCCTGTACTTTACCAACCAATTGGGGTAACTATCTTAATATCTAACTGGATCAGTGATCGCCGTTGTAATGGTGATCTGGTAAGTCTACGAACCTGAAAAGTAATCTGAATAGTTAGCTTGATAGTGTCGTTTTTACATTAACTGGTATTTCTTTGAGTGGCATTTGTGATATATTTCTTAATATCGATGTAAATATTGCACCGCTAGATTGGTAAAAATACATAAAAATGTAATATATATAACAGAAGTCTTGAATTACATCCGACATATGACTGTTTATATCATTACAAGTAGGATAGGTAAAGTACAGAATTATCTCTATACATAAAGTATAATTATGTTTAATTGGCATGTTAAGTTTCTATTTTTAGGTAAGCAAACGACATTACTTTTATAACCGTGATACGATATACTGCCTTAAAAATAAACTGCTTACATCAAATAGCTCAAACTTTAGAGAGATCGGTCTTATAGCAAAATGAGATGTTTAATAAGTCGCAGCAATAACAAATAAATGTGCCTGCAAAATGTCCCGTTAAAACTTAATTAGTATAATCAAGAATATATATATATTATATTTATATCACCCTTCAAATGACCGTTATAACTTTACACTTACATATTAGATAACATGTACTCTAGATCTGTAATGAAGAGAGATAAGACAAGAAAGCATACCATCTTTTCCTTCGCTCCACTGGCACTAAGATCTTTTAATATGTGTAACCTATTTATTTTTACATAAGGCAAAATGTTTTGGCAATACAACCCTGATTTTGGACTGCCCTGTCAACGTAATAATCAACTGCAAATGAAAAAGTACTGATAGATATTTTAAGCAAAAAATGCAATGTTTGTCTTTTAATTCTGAGGCGCTACATTTTATGACTACTCACTTTTATCATTTAGGAAAATAGTGAACTGTAAAACGGAAAAGGTAATAAGGTCGTAAAGAAAAGGGCTTGGATTCACCCTCGAGCTTCGTACTCATTGACACAAATGCAAATCCACCGGGTGTTTTGGCTTTTTTATTTGATGATTATCTAATGATAATGATACTAAAACCATTTAATCTTTTATTTCAAAGGGGTCGTCAGGTATATATTATTTCCGTAACCTTCGTGAACTCGCTATAAATCAAACATTTATTATTCCAGAAACTGAAAACAGGCACAGTGAGAAATAAAAGTGCATTATGTTACGTTTCGATAAACCGAAATGTCTGATCGATAATTTGATAATGGTAAATCATATCAAGAGTTCGATTACTCTTGTATAAAATAACCACAACTATAATGTTTGATTTAGGTCTCCGATAAAAACTAGGTTAGGTGATTGCTTACCTCCTTAAACGTAAGACTAAAGCGTTATATACTGCACCGTTAAGTAAGTTCGAAAGTTCAGATATCATCAGCTCTACCTACCATTGCTTTTACGTGGTTCTTAGTGATTACCCGTTTTGTTTTAAGTGTTATATATGCGACACATACAACTCCTCACAAAAAACTGCTTTCAGTGATGTTTCCCGAGGCGATCTGAAGAAATGGCGTAAAAGTAACACGTTTCATTTCGTAACTACATATATTTCGTCTTAGAAATTATTTGCACAGTTAGCTTAACTCTTTTGACCCCGTGATTAATAAAACCTCTTTCATGTTAAACTTTCGTGCTCAAACTTTAAATCAATACGATATCAAAACATATAACAAATTCTTAATAAAAATTTTCTAACATTCTTTCTAAGAGTTTTAAATGACTGTCAAAATATTCGCTTTTCTCTGTCATATGTACAAAGCTTAGAGTGAAAAATACTTCATGCTCAAACTGAGCCGAGAGTGAAAATAAATTTATAATCATCATAATTTGAGTTCAAGCCTACTATACCATGTCATATTGAGTTAAGAGACGTCACTATCTAGTCAAATTTCGATAGATACAATTCGGACACATGAATACTATCAAGATATCCACAAGTTCTAAGAAATGTCTTAACAACTCTCGTATTTAAGATATTCACCACATTCCAATGTTATTGAACTGAATGCAGGACATCATGTGGTGTGTAACTGAACCACCAGTCCTATCACGTTATGTCAAGAATCTATAACCTTTCATTTTTTGCAAATAAAACAGTCCTCTTCGTAAGCATATGATCGTTCTTTATCATTAACTATATCTTCACTTATACCGCAAACATCATGTTCATTAGGATGAAATAAAAAAAACGTACCGATGCTTTGAAGTTTTCATCCAGACACTTTTTTGGCGCATTCCTGAGAAAAACATTCCTCAACCCCGTTAATAATGTAATAATTTATGGATCGATGGGAGAGCAAATGTAAAAGTTTATCATCACAGATGATTAATATGATAGTTTTGGGCTTCCACAGTTCAAACTTTTAGATAAAAGTAACTGAGTCTTGACATGACATAGCAAGTCTGATGAAAGACATGCCCCTTAAAATGCCAAAAAAGATGTAAAAATGATTTTTGCACATGGTGATGTCAGCGATAATATACACAGTGTGGCACGCGCAGGTGTTAACATGTTTTTAACATAAAGATAAACAGTAGTGAGGATTTTCTAGTATCTTTCAAATATTAAATCATAGATAAGTGCATTAAATGTTGGCAAAATTATTACTTCTACAAATCTCACGTGATTAAAGATCATACATGTATAATACACGGGCTTACAGTTTCAAGCGGCACTATTTCCAGTCTATATTTTATCTATTGTTTTTAGTAAATGTTTGTCTCTATATTGAACTTGAACGTAAAATCCCGATATGTGGTCAGGATTATCAACCAATTCAATGTTTGTCGTTAAATAGAATGTATTAAATCGCATACCTTTAGAAAACACAATTCATAAGCTTTTCCTATGCTACATGTCAGATGAACAGTTTTTAACTTTATTAGCGTTATACATTCAGTTTACTCGAAATACAAGGTAGGTAACTCAAAAGTTCATTCGATATGCTTATAGCCCGTGTATTATGTATAGTACATGTATTTGCAATGATCAGCTCTGAAACAGGAGATCTTTGAAGTGAATCAAAAGAAGTTTACTTTTATTTACTATTAATGTTTTGGCGACATAGGTCCTGAGAAGTCATGGCATTTATCAACCAGACTTTTAACACAAATTAAGAGCCATATTTCTGTTTAATTTGCATTAATTGTTTATAAGCAAGGTCTGGAAAAATTATAGATACAAAACAAAAGTATTTACTCGTAACATTATTTTAGGTTTGGTCATCATCGTTAGCAAATTCCTGTTTTATTCAATAGAAAAAAATGGTGTGGTGTATTGTTAAAGAAAACTCATAATCAAAAGTAAGGATAAGAATCAAACTACAGCTTTTATGCACTAGAAATGATTTAAAGTATTTTTTCAAGGTATCTCATACATTTACAGTGGAACCTTCGAAAACCGTTCACCAACGAGACCTGCAGAAAACTTAGGTTTTGGGATATTTGAAAGTAATAGGGGCATAGACGGAGATGTTCTTTACGGTTTAAAACACCTTAACTCTTAAAACATTGAAATTTATTGACTTATTATAACCCTTTGTGAACTTAGGCAAAAATAGTGAGACACTTTTTATGATTTATTGAACAAATATGATAAGTATAAATAAGCATGTATTACTTTGTCTTTGCATATTTCTATCCATATATTGAAAGATTAATACACGACCATGTCATTTTCTCATTTATGTAAAACCATTCTCGTCTGACTTATTTTATAATCATCTTCATACATGGAACTACTTCAGTTGTGTTCATTTGATGTTTGTGCATTAGTATTCTTGAATATGGAATTAATGGTCGATTGTATATGGTGGCATATTTCTATTTAAGAAAATATCTCATTTAATTCCAAAATTATCTTAAAACGAGGAAATCTTATCATTTTTTCCGCTACATAATAATTTATTTAAAAGAGGAGTGGGGCAGGGGGTCATGATAGTGCCCACTACTGAGTACGATAATAAATGAACGACTGAGTTATAATTTACGTTTCAGATAGCTAGAAATAAAACATTTGAATCGGAATAGTTGTTCCTCCGACAACAATAAAAAAACTAATTTTCTTAAGAAATAACTTTTATCTATATGCGAAAACAAATTTTTTTTAGAAAACATTTTTATTTTTACGAAAGAATTTCATTTTTTTTTTTCACGAACACTTTTACTTTTCATGAAATATGTTTACTTTTCATGAAACTTTTATTTAGTAATTGTTTGCAGAAATTGGCAAAGCAGTAACGTTTATCTTATGTTACTATATTTGACAGTATATAGAATTAAAGAGGCCGTTGACTGAAAAATATTTCGACATAATGTCACACTTTTCATGATAATTATCTGGCAGTGTTTTGCAGAAATATGCCACCATACAAACCTTAATATTGCTGATCATTCTTTTAATTCGCTGTCATTATTTAATTATTACGACCTTCAATTGTCCTCTGATTGATAGGTTATGATTCTATTGCATGTCAAAATAAACAATAACTGTTGGTTGGTCAAATAACAATAATTCTTTCGAGACAGACATTTTGCCATAGGCATTTACAGTCACAATCAAATTGTTCATTGTGTCCAGTGTTTCGCAGAAATTTTGTATTGAAATATGTTGTAATTTACGAAATATTGTCCGATTTTCAGTAGTTTACGGATTTTGAAAGGTTCGGTTCTCGGAAGTTCTTCTGTATTTAAGAAATACTGCGGCCTGAAGTCGACATTTTAAGTTGATTTAGATTTTGAAGATGAATGTTATGTTGATTGAGATTTTAACAAGATCATTTTCTGCATTAAAGTGTTTTTGCTAATTTTCTTTATCGACATGAAATGCCTTTGATGCGCTCAATATGACGTTTATAATTTTAAGTGTTTCGTAGATATCGTGATTAAAAACACAAATATTTGTAGAATAATATAAAAATAAGCAAATAAAGTAGCGTAGACATACCCTTAAAGCACTAAGCATGCCATAGGCAGGAATACAGGTAAATAGCAATTCAAAACACGTGCTTACAAAAAAGTTTAGGATACTCAATATATTAAGCATATAGGACACTCACAATACTGTGATATGATTCAAAATGACAATCCTTTTGTCTGAAAAAATGGGGAAAAAAGAACAGTTGTAGACAGGTAATTACAGCACAACCTACAGACAAAGGACAAACAAAGTAAAGGACAATATAGGCATTAAACCACAAAACAAAAAGTTTACTACCGAATACTGAATATAATAGCAAATAACAAAATGAATGTAGTTTAATATTGCAATAAAACATTCAAATATGAAAAACACAACAAGGAACAACAATAATTAAAGTGCTCTGTCTTAGTTACCAAACTTTAGCACAGTCCTCAGTCAGCCCGAATAGCGTCAGACCACTCTGATAATTTCAGTTTGAAAATGTTGCGCATGTTCCCCACAAAAAATACAAACTTGTAATATAGATAAGGAACAGATCCAGACTTAAGTTACAAGAAATGCCGAAAAATATTCCAGACGATAAACACTTTTCGTTTTAGTTCGTTCTGAGAAACGATCATTAGATAGAGTATCGCTTTCTCTATCTAAAATTGGTTTTGCAGATCTTAAATGAATCATACTTTTATTGGAAACGATACGAGCTATACTGCTGCATTGTAGAAAGTGGTATTTTTAAAAATAGATGTCAAAAATTTGTTCAGTTAGAGGTTTTCCGAAAATATGGTTCTATTACATTAAACTAAGGAAAACTCACGTGATTTAGGAAATTAGTCTTTAGAGTTTGTATGGTGGTTGGTGCTGTACTTGATGGTGTTTCTTTTCTAATTTCCATTTAGTTGCATAGGATGTACTTGATTCCACCATTCATTCACTAACACTCTGGGTAGATTTTGAACAAAGGCTTGTATTTTGAAAATCATTTAAAGCACTCGTCATTTCATCTTGTCAATAAAGAAAAGACCAAGTCCGAGAAAGTTACTTTTTACGAATTATAATAAAATAACACATATCAGAGTACACAGGATATGACGAAGATAAGCACTTTACTCTTTTCATTTTACGGCCTGATATTGCCAGAAAGATTCGAGAGAAATTGTAAAATTTCCGGAATCTCAGGGAGTGACTGGATGCAGTCTGTCACGTAATAGAGTACAAAAAATAACTCATCATGATTAAGAACCCTAAAGGAGGGAGTGAACGACCGTGAATAACCTTGTTTTGAGTTCTAATTCAGGGTACATGTATTACCAATTTCATTTAAAATTTAATTATGCAGATAAAACACCTGATAGTTAAGTTTGTAACTTAACATTTTTCATGAAAAAATAAGAACAATAGTCTTCAGAATGCATTAGTTTCGTGGTAACAACATATTATGTTGACAGATATGAACTATTTACGAACTGAAGTTATAAAATTTCTTAAGTATATACGTTATCAGCCGTACGTGTCGCCGATACAATTAAGGAGAAAAAGTACTGGCCCTAACCTACATTTTTATAGGAAGTGCTGCTGAACACCCGATATGATATGCAGGATTTTCATAATTTACATGTGATAATAAGGGCAATTATAGGCGATCGTAATCAATAAAACTTTATCACAAAGCAGGGCAATTGGATTCAAACATGTTCTGTTACTTGATTAACACAGATATTTGGCATTAGATATCAAATGAAAGGTTTCGTTATAATTCCCGGTAAGCGACAATGACCACTGTATCTATGATCGTACCTTCTCTTACACATATGTGCATGACAATGTTATGTTGATTAAGGCCAGGTGACTGAAATTCTTTGTATCGAAATGAAAATGACTGGTAACAAGACAAAGTCGATCTAAAAAGGTATAGTCGGCGCAATTTTGAGTATATGTAAGCGACTTGTAGCCAGATTCTATAGTAAAATATCCTGTCAAGTTCAACTATTATGCAGTCAGAAGGCGCTAAATATTAGTCACCGTGACAGGCGTTACTTGAAATATTGACCGTTATTCACTTATAATTAACATTAGTTTCGCGGTAACAACATATCATGTTGTCAGACATGAACTATTTACGTACTGAAATTATAAGAATGAAAACGCAAGTGTATTTGAATGATCTTTTTCACTCGATATTATCCAGCCTTAGTGTTTTTAAAAGTGCTGTGAAGGACCTTTTTCTAAATATTAATTTACACATGTTGAAATCTACCTTTAGTGTCAAACCTTTGACTGTAGTCTCTCAGTTCAGTGCAATGTTTTAATTTTCTTATGTCTTTCATGATTTCATGGTGAATAACAAGCTTTGTATAATGACTAGTATCTAAATTAAAATTTTTTTTTTTACTAAAATCATGTTTCATGCCTCTCTATGTCAGAACATCACTACCATGGACCACAATGGAAATAAGGGATTAGTTCCTTTTTTTGTGTTATCCTTGATATTGATGTAACTGACATGGTTCATTACTTATGCATACTTCATGATATTAATTATCTTTTTACCTTGCTATTAAATTTTAATACTGTATTGTTATGTTATTATTGTTACCATGCTATCAATATCGAAATAAACAATCCATCAAATCCAATTAAAAGGTTCCTTACAGATTTAATTTCTCAATTCAAAAAATGCTATACATTCTACTTGTCATTTAGTTGGCAGTTAAAAAGATACCAACTTCCGGTCAATAGCGAGCTTAATATGGCTGCGCCGAAAAAAGACAAAATAAGTAATAGGTAAAAGCGTAGCATATGGAATAAATTGCAATTCTCTTTGCAGAAAATTATGTAGTATACATGTAGAAAGACTAAATAAGGAAAAACATGACCGTTATGTAGTGAAACGTTCGAAACGTTAAATGTATTTTGTGTAGCGTATCTGATTGTGGTTTTAAGACCTACACACCTTTTTTGCACTTTGATATTTTATATCATAATTACGTATTTGTAAACGTGACATTTATTTTGTAATAATTAAGATTTTTATTTTTTTATACTCTAGATATCGAAATGCGTAGATTGCTGAAATGTGTTTATTCAATATCAGTTTCCGTACATACAAAAGCGACTACAATGTATGTAAATAACCTATTTAGTTTCGGAATCCAAATATATCACAATTTATCAAGTCCATACCTCTAAATATGTTAGCAACGCGCGTTTGCTTGAACATTCCATCGCTAATGCTCTTAAAAGCAAACGTACACCAAATTTGTTCAATGCATATTTCCTATCGATCATACATAAAAGGAATTACAATACCAGCGACATCTGTTGTATAGTATGGTATTAAATACGAACAATAACCACTTGCATTTTTGCTGAAGAAGACTGCGCAACTGCTGTTGTAATACATGCAATTAAAATGTATGACATAACAGACAAGTGCAAAAATCAAGTAAATAATATAAACGTTAAATTGAAAATTGATTCTCTGGAAATCACTGGCAATGAAACAGCTCAGCTGAACCAATCAAACCAATCATCTATTTTGTGAGGAAAACGATACTTTTTATGCTCTGTCTACTAATAACAAAAGATAAAGTTGTGTCATCAGATCTAACACTTCACCTTTGTACCAGAACAGTCCAATGTGAAGCGTTTAAGCATAGAAATATTTTCTGTTATGCTCATAAATAAATCAAGCAATTTCAGTTTTACGATTATTTAGGGTATAAAACTGCAAATATTCTGCAATGTTCATCATATGTGCTGTTTTTATGCATCAGATTTCGCATACCCTTCAATTTCTCTTGCACTTTTGTAAAAAATTAATCATCGCGAAATCATATTTTTACAATAATTTTTCACATGTTTTTGCTTTAAACAGTATTTTATTGAGAAATCACATATAAGACATATCATTACAAAACAGCATACAGGATTGAGTAGAAAGCTCTCGGCCTATTTATAAACTCTCTTCTTCACATGTTTTAAATACCAAGATCGATAATAGTCAACTTGTTTTAGTTCAAAAATTCAGATTGGGCATAGTTAAGTGCATTAAATATAGAAAGCTGACACAATAAGTTATAACACTGATCAAACAAAGGACAGTCCAACTTTTCAATGTAATCAAAGGTAAGGAAAGATTAAATGAAGGTTTACGTGACAGCTGAAATGTTCAAAACTTCCCATGGTTGATGACCATTGTAAGAAAATGTCAAAATCGTTTTATAATGTATATTTGAACGTGCAAAATCTAGCATACGCACATTGAGTTGTAATGTGAATGCGTGATCAAAAAGCTTCCGTTGTGTGTCTAACACTGAACATTTTAGATGTAAAATCTTTTTTTTCTTTTTCTTTTTTTTTAACTTTTAAAAACGAAACCTAAATTATTTTGCTTTGTCATAGCGAGACATAAACAGACATTAGTTATGTCTGATTATGTTCGCTTACGCCTGTCTTTAAACTTATTATTACGCTTTTAGGAAGTTAATACTGCACGATAATAGTATTCAAACCACTGAGAAAATCATAACTAAGTTCTTGTCGAAGTATTTTAATTGAATGACGAATATCACGTTCAACTTTCTGCAGCAGTCAGCGAGACGTGTCGCGTCAACTATTTGCTGAGAAAGTAACTTCTAAAATAATAAGATAAAGGCCAATGTTCGTTGATCAAATTTAATTTTTGTTAGTTTCGAATTATCTCAAAAATAATGATTTTCCTTTTTCAAATTGCCTTTCCTTTCCCTAACACGTCAAAACCATAAGATTACGTAATTCAAGGTTTCGCCCAATCAAAAATAAATGACACACAAGCAATGGTATAAATAAATAACTAACGCTCGTACCTACCGCATTGTTAAGTCACAAAACTTCCATGAAACTTGGATGAACTAACTTGCTTTGGAAATTAGCCATAAAAAGTAAGACTTGATATAGAATTTTTTCCAGTACCGTGTTAAAATTTCATTACATAAATAAGGAATTTGTGTCACCGATTTATATTTTTTATCTTCAGCTAGTACTGATACTGTTTGTTACAAACAAATCGTGTCACCGATTCGTGTTATCTTCAACTACGGAAATTCATCAGGAATGATAAGATTCGTAACAAAATGAATATTTTTCACCGTCTTCAACCTTTCAAACCATACTGTCTGATTACAGTATGTTTTAGCTGTAAGATTTAGGGTAAAATATAGTTAAATAGATTAATTACTTGGGACTTTAGGTTAATGTATAATAAATCGTAATGTGTAAAGCGTAGGATTTTAAATATTTTCCTCAATTTGCCTTGGTAAAAAGTTTCTGACGACACGAAATTGCCTCATTTACAGACTAGTGTCTGGTCTTTCCACTCATTATGACAAGAAGGTTGAAGTTTGTGTGCATAGTCTTATCAATCATATTTTTGTATTATTCAACATGGCAAAATCGATGTCAACACGGAGAATTTTCGTAATTGGTTAAAAAGTAATAAGAAGTCAACACTTTGACCACAAGCACTTCCAGCTTATTTAAGATATCTGTAACTTCACATTGTATGACAGGCTAGATAATAAACTTATCATGCATGCACAGCATCAGTTCTACAGTAAGGCTATCTGTTGCTTAGTGTACTTTTGAGATGAAAATGTACATAATTTGTGTTGATACATGTAAAATCTCTTCGAGGGTTTTACTCTTAACTTGACTTAGATTTATGTTAATATGAAATTTTTAAGATTTCGCCGTTTATCTTTTTACATTTATATATCTGTACAGTAAACCAAATATGTATGGCCTTAATGGTAACTTCTATTTCGAATTTCATCCAAAGCTGTGCTGGAAATAAGATACAATTTATCTAGTATCATAATTCAATGTCATGTCCTGCAAATTATGCAACCGACTTAACTGAATTATACCACGTCGTTTAACATGTGCATCTCATTTGAAAATTACGGTTAAGGTAGCAATAACTAGTAGGTCCCTTCGGTTGAACCGGAGAGAAACTACCTCGCCGTATGACTTTACTTTGACATTGACATTTAGGAATATGTTACATTGATAACAACTGTTTAAATATATAGTTGCGTCATGTAACTGTGTGTTTGATATTTGTCTGCTAATGCAACTGTATAGTGAAAGTGGATATTTCTCGTTCTCGATGAATTAGTTGTGTGGCTTGCAATCTTCACTGCGCAATGGATTTAAAGTTGTATTACATAAATGATGTTGTTTCAGAAGCAGCATTAATAATGCGGTTATAAACTATTCAATGACATTCAGTTTTTAAGTCTTGAATGAAACAAGTTATTGTATCGGTAATCATGAATATTAATTAACTAATCATAAACATTAATTAACTTAAAAGATTAGTTTAATGGATTAAAAAAAAAGAAGAATCTTCGTTAAGATTAAAAATTTTATATACGTGAATACTTGAACATGTTAATATAATTTTCCGTTTTACCACCGTTTATTAATTTAGTAACTTTTGTAAACAGAAACTTTCTCCAAATGAATGTGGTAACTTTATTCATTTCAGTATCACATCAACATAAAGCTTTTTGAATACGATGAAATAACTTTTAGCCTGGTAATGTTAAATTTTGACTTATCGTAAATAACATTTAATTTACTGAGGAAGTCTACTATTCTGTCCGTACGACGAGAGAAAATTTGACAATAATTTATTGCGCTTTTAATTATAATACGTGTCCTTGTTGAATCTTTATACATCTAGACAATGACGTGAAAATTCAGATTTAGAAATACTTTAAACTATGGAAGAGAGGATAAACATAAACAGCCTAAGAAAATCCGATGGACATTTAGTCGGCATGGAAGTAAAGGAGACGGAGCATGACATGGACCAAGTCAAGAATGAATACTCAGGAAACACGCGGAATTTTCAATCTTTCAGGAGTATTGCGGACATACAAGAAACAGAAATTGGAATTTTATTACATGAAAATCAAAGCGTTGGGCATCTTTACACGAAACATAACATTGAAAAGGACTCTGAAATGCAAGTTACGGAAGTATCTTACGTAGCGGAAAATGTTGCATCGAGACAGGTTGATGTAAGACAGTATAAAGATAAACATTACATTAAATTAAATAGTGTGTCATCTGAACATTTAGCAAATATGGAAACAGATGACGACGTTTTTAATGAAACTAGTGACACTGATGGAATTAATGATGACTCAATCGAAGATGATAGGTAAGTAAATGTTAATTTTACAGTGTCTTTTATGACGGATATTGACATTTTTAAACTTTCGGTCTGAATCTTAATGCCAGATATGGATGCCGTTTCAAACCAAAACTTCGAGGGTCCTTTTGCACCATATAATTTTAGATACGAATGTGCTTCAGTGAAACTTGTAGACACAAACTTAAGTGACTTTTTTGATACTATGGACGATTCATATCTCAACAGTTGTCAATCGGTAAAAATGAATTGGACCATGAAAATATTATAAAGCCAGACTTAATGAGTTATGGCTCAGAAGGAAAGATGCAAATTTTAATGTATTTAAAAACGTTCGGTTTTAGGTTTTACATTTTACGTAGCAACGTGTTTGAATCTTGTTTGTGTTCTTTCAAAAACGATTTTAATTAAAACATTTATCTAAGCATAGTGTTTCCTATACTAGATTTAAATATAGTTCAGTCTCAAATAAGACATTGATTCTATCTTGGCTAGCCTTATTAAGTATATATTTGCCATTAAATTGTATTGTCAAAGATGAAATGAAACGCCTAAGGCTTTTGTTGCTTGTATTTCCTTTTGCGGGTGTTGCAACAAAGGCCTTTATTTAGCACTTTGTACTGCTAACTGAATGAAAAATTTGACAATTGCAATTTTATTTGCATGTTTGAACTCTCAAAACTCTTTTCATGTTAAACTTTTATCTTCTTTATAACTGTCAGTCTTTCACCGGATATGGATACCACAAATGTTGCCTCCAAATTAGAACGAATGATAATAAAAAACGTCAAATTGTTGCAATCTAATAGAAAATAAAGTACGTAAAAAGATGATAAATCATTTAATTACAGTACCGGTGTCCTAGAACATGCATAAACTTCAGGTTCAACAGTCTCTTGTGCACTTGTTAACCCACTATCTTTTATATATGCCCATTATTGTCAACGTTTTAATGTTGGCACGACCTATAATGCATCTGTGAAGAACAATCATGTTAGTATGACGTGCAGATTGTTAGAACGTGTCAATATATTTTAAGATACATCGTGTATTGACATTACCTGCCCCCGTGATATAATTCATCTTCGTTTGAACAATTTTATTCTCTGACAGCTTCCTCGTGCATTGTTTAAGAGCTGTGAATGAGAAGTGCATTGCTTGTAAAATGTCAAATTACAAGACAATTAATAAATCAATAAATCAACTATGATAATTACCAAATTCAGGTTTTCCGTAAAAGGAGGAGGAAACTCTTAAGAAACTACACATTAATTACTTGACCGTCTTTTCATAAATAACTTCTTCTGCTCGTTTTTCCTGCGAGATTCTTCTATAAAAGTTTCTTCTGCATTATAACACCAAATAAAGGAACCACGAAGCAATGCGTTTCAAGCACAACAACACTGATTGGGCATTGCAGATTTTCAAATTTTGTAAGGTACCAGTATGCGTGGCAGTCATAATGGAGTGTTGCCGAGTTCATCTGGGTAGAAATCCCACGGTCAGTCGGCACTATATACAATAAAAAAGCTCTATAGAGCTTAAGTGGATTTTAATCAATCATACAAGATCAGCGTACCCTAATCATGTTGACAAACATTCGATATAGCGTATGATGTCTATACGTTAGCATGTCGCGTGAACGTTTTAAAATTATAAGGTAAATGCGACACACCATATTTAACATTGAAGGAGAATTTATAAAACATATTATATTCATATCATTCGCGCAATGTTATTTTATCTTCTGTTATATCAGCGTGGCACGCTTCCAGATCTTAGAAAATTGTTTAAACTATTTAAAAAGTCATTAAATAATGATATGTAGATAAGCGACACCTTCTTAAAAGGTGTTTAATTTAATCTTTGCATGCACCTAGCTTGCAACTCCTTAAGTACATATAATAGCATCCATTAAAATAAAATCTACTCATATAAGGTTATAAATATTAAGCTTTGATAAATTATATACTCTACTGGTGGTCCTTATCAGTTAACGAACTTTTTTGTTACATAATATTCAGTTTTAAGTGTTCGAATAAGAAAAGGTACACATCTAAAAGTTAACGCAAACTCTTTATGAGCCAATGCACGGATTTATTACTGCTCGCACTTCTAACTTTATTTCATAAAACTGTCGAAATTCTAAATTGGAAACATTAAATGACTATGAGATTGTGATAAATGTCGATTTTCTGAGCTGCTTTCAGTTAAAGCCTTCATACCTACAATGATTCGTGGGGAGGGGGGGGGGGGGGGAGTGTTAATGAGATAAAAAAAAAATGATGACATCAACTGTACGTATTTTATGAAAGTGCTAATTAGATTGACAGTTTTTTAACCTTATCAATATTTCCATTAATTATCACCTTCTTTGTATTTGGTGTATTCTATTGAGTTTGGTGCTTTGACATTTTATTTAATCATTTTTGTATCACTTTCAAATTATTACTTTATGTTTGACCATTTATAAAAGTGATTTTGATGGGATATGTTTCTACAATGCATGGCGTTACTTCTTCGCTGATCGTCCTTTATTAATATTATCTAGTGTGCGCTGCACTGTTTTATCAATCAAACAACGTAAGTAGAGCCGATACAGATTAGCCATTGTTGGAGGTAGAGAGCATTCACAGATACAATTACCACTTATTGGTTCTTTCCTTGGTTAGAATATAATTATGTTACAACCCAGTTATGTAAGGATTCTGATCTTTCAAAGCTTAATGGCTATACCAGGTAGTACTGCAAGGTTCATACACATGCTTTTACCCCCAATCCGTCAGCTGTGGCAGCAGGCTTACAGGGCATGATAAAGATATTTGTAGCTTTGTTTGAAGATACCAGATCACGTTTGCTTAATGTAATTGTTTAGATTTGTTTCTTACCATTGTACTTTAAAGCGCTCCTTGGATGTTTAATTAATATGACGTTTTTATTGAGCAAGCTTATGTCTGTTTCGATTTGAACAACTTAATTTAGCTAAATAGCTCGTTTAGGCGTAATATGAAGTAATGTTTAGTTTACTTTTACTGTTTTCATAGTCACGACGCAAGTTCTTTACACTGGTGTGACAGTATCTTTAAAGTCATATTACTGTTCAAAACGACCACATTACAACTTGGTCAAGACAGACATTTAAAACTCAAGTAATGCTTTGAAAATAAGTACGAAATAAGTAAAACTTTAACTCATGGACACACCGAGCCAGTCTAACATTTCCATATTATACTAGCAGGTATTCCTTCCATTGGATCATTTTTCTAATATGCTTCGCCTATGGTCAAATGATTCGTGACTGTATGATTCTTATATGTTTTTTTATAATATTAAGGTATTCGAAATTAGATCAGAGCACTCTATACCTAAAATAGTATTTTGAAAGAATTTTACAACAAAATATTTGAAATTTGGCTATAAGAAAATCAGTGCAACATACATGATTTTTGACCTCTAATTATCCTGAAGTTTTTTAAAAATATGGTGAGAAAAAAATGACACATAAAAAGAGAAACATCAGTCGTCCGGGTAGGAATAAATAAGCGTACCAATCACCGGGGACGGGAAACATAAGGCTATATAAACTTAGTCAAATTTACAAATTTACGAACGAAATTAGGGAATAAAGAACTTTAAAGAGCCTTTCTCCCATCGTAATGTTACTTCGTACAAAGTGGTTGTCCGGCGTAAATCACTGGTTATCATTTGTTTCATAAGCTATTAAATTTCCGTTTAAAAATGCATGTTTAATGGGTTAAGTAATATGTAACCTTCCATTTTAAATTTCATTTTTCATGGTTTACTAATATTTAGAATTAATTAAAGGGTTCTGACTGTCAAACTTGTGTCTGTAATCTAGAAAAATACAAAATTTGTCGTCTCGAGTGTCAGATAAAGTTATATTAACATATATTCGATGACGTGACGACACCCGTTCTTTGATTGAAGAGGTATCATTTTGCCTTTTTACCTTAAATGAGATGCAAAAAGTGAAACTATACCCTTTTTATGTGAGTTTAATGAAGTTAAAAGTAGAAGTTGACACTTTGTATCTTTCGACTATAACATTTTAAAAAGACATTCTGATTTAAAGCAGCGAATTTTTCTCAAACAAGGGGTATATTTACTTACATGTAGATCCATTTTACTAACATGTAGATAACTGTTTAGTTACCATTACATGTTTACTTACTATTTTACTTACATGTCGATTTTACTAACATGCAAATGGGAATATAGAAGTTTGATAAGTGTTACATTGCGTCTTCAAATCATGTTATCTAAATTCATAAAGTTCCCAGTATATTAATTTCACCTCTTCAGAAGATACAGTAATAAACAAATACTTTAACATAGAAATTGATTACAGAGAAAATCATATTTGACAGTTTTCCACGGCTATTAAGTCACTTATTTTAATTTTTTCATGTTTTTAGAACCGTCGTTGCATTGCAATGTAACAACATATAAGATAGTTTTTAAACATAATTTAATCTCATTACAATCAAATCAATCAGTCCACTATATTTCATTCGTTATAATAAGTTTACAGGAAAGATGCGAATGCCAGGGTCTGATTTCATGAGATTTAATGCAATTTGACCTGGTGCTAATTTATTATAGTATCTTAAGTGTTATAAACGTATTCTTATGTGGTTGGTAAAATGAATGTAAATTATGTTTTCTTAACGTCGGGTGTTTGTTTATGTCTTTTTGCATGTTACAAGATTCCTGTCTGATGCACTTGAGAGTGATATCTGTAGATTCCCCACGATGGGAAAGTCACCCAGTTAATGTGTTTCTCGTCAATGCGTATCTCTTCATCAGTGATATATGGATCAGCATCTTGATATGCAGCGCATTTTAGACTATTTTGTTTCGTAATTAATTATACTGATACTTATTTTTTATAAACTGCATGAAAACTATATCTACGTACAGAGTTGCATTTGCACTAGGCACAATTACTTTGATACAATTCACACGCTAATGTGCATAACTATCTTGAATAATGAGAGGCAACTCCAAAATAGAAAATAACACTGATCTTTCATAGAGACATTATTGTCGGGCCAAAACCGCATGGTCATAGACTCGTAGGTTTGAGTCGTGCCAGCAGAATCTGCCTTTACGTAAAAGACTGATAAAACAGTATCATATCATTTTAAAGAATAGAGTCGTTATGTATGTTAAAGCTACCTGCTGTGTACGTTTGCCTCACTTTCTACTTAACAAAAGTCTGTTTCAAAGCCTCATGCATTTATCTTTTGTGAATCAGTTAAATTGCTAAATATTATACTGGCACTGTAATACAAAACCATTGTGAGGTGTCTTAATGTATATTATCATAGCACTGCAAAAGAAAAAATGAATTATAAAGTCCCTGAAAATGCAAGATAAATAAACTGACAATCTGAAATGGTTTGAAAATACAAAGCTTTTTACATGCCTGCTCTTTTTAAACAGTTTATATTTCTCTCTGTTCAAAATGTATGCTGAAATATTAGAGTTTCCGGCAGAGCTTGTAGAAATTAGAGGATTGTCGTCTATATTAGTATTGATTTAATCATGCCCAGTAGACAGAGTTTGTAATATAACTCCCAACAGCAGATATGATAAAAGGTGTGTGGACAGGAGAAATTCAAAGCCCAACTCAGTCTTTCTGCTGATGTACTAGAACCAGAATATCCGGGGTAACAAGAAAACGAAGACTCTTGCCTACTAATGAAACTTCAACAAAAGCACTCTTCCGAATGGTTTATGGATCAGTTACTTACTAATATAATCTGTGATCTGACAAGTTGATAGTATGTTGCGTTTTTTTAAAATTGTGTTCAAATATAGATACAACACTGCTTCATTGTATCTACACATTTTCTTCGTCTGAAGATCAAACGTACTGTCTCTTCCTAGTCTGAAAATATACGTTACAATGATATGACAGCGCATTTTTACAACTCAGCATATGTTAGATTGACATTTTCATTTTTATGCAAGCATTGACTTAATTTGAAATTTAGAATAGAATGGATTGGTGTGGCTGGGTGATTTATCTGAATGGTTAGGAATATGATGATCTCTGTCAGTTTAAACAGAGCATTGAAATTTAACGTTGTCATCAGGGTCTAATAAATTTTATAATGTATTCCCGTGAAGCTTCTTAAGTGTTAATTTCTTGACCTTTGGCAATTTTATTTACAGTTTGAGATGATAAGCACGAACAATCTGTTTGCATACGAACTAATAATGCATGTGATCATGCATTCCTTACCAGGAATGATTTATGATATGCTTTATCTTTATTTTTAGGTCATTGTACTCAACATTTTAAAGGGAGCTTTGACAATATGGTTGAAATCAACTAAAATATTTTAACAAAATCGAAGCTTATGGTTTTTATGCTCCCCGGAAGAAGAGCATAAAGTGGCCGATTTGACCGTTCGTCTGTCTGTCCGTTCGAAAGTATATAAATGAGTTGATACTACACACATTGATAGAGGCCATTAATAGGAAATGCAATGACAAGAACCATAGTTTACCTCATTTTTAATAACCCCCTTTTATATTTTCCGGAAACTAGGTAAAGTATTGAATTGATATTTTTCGCACAGTGATAAATGATATTCAGAGGGAATGCAGTGACAAAGAACCAAAAATCTAGCATTTTCCTAATTTTGAAGTATCACTCTTTATGTTATATAACTGAAAACTATGTAAGGTATTAAGTTGATATTTTATGCAGTAATATTGGCCATTGGCAAGGAATGCAGTGACAAAGATGCACGACTCTAGCTTAACCAATTAGCAATTTTTTTCCTTTATCCTATGAAAGAAAGTATGTCCGAAATTCACTTCCAAAAACCATGAAGCAGAACTACTTGATATAACACTGTGTATACTGGATATTAGGGGAAGTGCAGTAATCAAGGATCGTAACTCTTTTCAAACCCTTTTTTAATTATCTCCCTTTATATAATAAAATTATGCTTGTCCCATGTTTTTAATAGTTCCCTTCATTTTATGAAATTATAGTTTTCCTGAACAGAACGTAAATATTATATACAGTGTATATCATACATAGTGATAGACGATATTCAAAAGAGGTGGATTGTCTCATAAACTCTAAATACTATCTAATTTGTCCCATTTTAATTACCCCCCCTCTTTCATGTTAAAGTATGCTTGTATGGAACATAGCTCAAAAATCATTATGTAGATATTTAACACAATTTGGATATTTAAAGGTAGTGTAATGTTCAAGAATCATAACTTTATCAAGTAATATCCCTTTATGTTTTTTATTTTGCTCTTTTGCAGTGTAGCTGCTACAATTTATAATGCAGATGAATCCAAACTTGTTAAGATATTCTCTGCAAAAAAGAGCATGTGCTGTTTGTTCGATAACGTATGCTTCGGTGAGCATCCACCGGTGTTACCGATGTTCTTGTTAAACGCATGCTTCGGGGAGCATCCACCGGTGTTACCGATGTTCTTGTTAAAACTTCGACATGCACACTTATACAAATACATTATATCAGTAAAAAGGTATTGTCTGTTGCTTCTTTTATCTTTCTTGTAATTAATATTTACAACCTATTGAACAGAATGTTTCTGTTTGCTAAATATAAAACCAGAGTTCTGAATGGAATGCTTTATTGGCAGACGATTCAAATTTATTTTTACCAAACCTCTTTTGATCTAAGTTCCTACTTCGCTGTTTATTTCGAAAATTAAGAAAACAAAATAATTGAGTTTGGGAGAATGTACAAGGTGCTGTACAATTCACTGTTACCCGAGATGTGAAAGCATATGGCAATCCATTGCACAATCCCTGATCTTAAACGGTAATTCACGTTAGCTAGTGTACTGGTTACGTCTTTGGTACCCTCTTTTTATTTCTGTAATAGATAATGATACGTTTAAAATATATCTTTCGTAGTAGTTTCGTGTGATATTTTCACTTACTTTGCACTTACACCGTTTCCCATAGTTACATACGGATGCGGATGGGCAGAAACCCGGTCTTACACGAACAAAATGCAAACACCAACTTAATACAAATTGTTTAGATTTAACAAAAGAAGGGTAACAATTCCATATGCGTTACAGAGAGTAGACTTACTCGAGGTTTTCGTTTGCTTTCTTAAACTGTTTTAACCCATCTGGACTCTGTGTAAAAGATTTTTCTGCATTCATTTTTATAGAGCAGATTTTAACTTCATGCAATTCTGATTATTATGTCTCCCACCTGTAAGTCCGTCAGTCTGTCACAAAAGTTTGTCAGCGCAACTTCTCCTACACGCTTTGGTGGTAGAAATGTGTAGTACCAAGTGTGGGTGTGCATATCGTCAGTATTTTCCGCTTCATTGATTATTTTGTATGACTTGTGAAACTTTTTGGATATATATATCTTTAAAAATATTTATGATATTTATAATATTTATTAAAATATTTTCCACGCTTCTTCTCCAATACCCTTAGGTTGATTTTCCTGAAACTTTGCAAGAAGCATCAATATGAAGACTAGTTGTCAATATTCTAGCTCATAGGGCAAGGTCATAGGAACCTGAAAACAGAAAATCTTGTCTGCGCTTCTGATCCAAAATCCCTTGTTAGATTTTCATAAATCTGTGCAGGCAGAATCAGTATGAAATTTAGTTGTGCATATTATAAATTGGGGTCACTAGCTCAAAGGTCAATGTCATAGGGTAGGCGAAATACTTTTTTCATGAAACACAATCTCAGGTTTAATAATGCTATACATAACATTGAACTTCATTGAACCTCACCTCCCTCCTTGAACCTTGCTCGTGTAGTTATCATAATATATTGAAGAACTATTAAATGCCAGTACAACAAAAATTGTCACAATATACAACGGATATTTTCACCTGGCCAATTTTTCGGTTGATTTATCTTAGCAAAACCTTTCTATCACTTATAGGACAAACATTGCTGGTTGATTTAACACAACTTCCAATAGTGACTTCAGTCAAACGTCAGTAGATCAAAATTACGTTGTTTACCAGTTTCATCCTATTCGTTACACTAGTTAGACAATTTTCTTTTTACGCAAATGAATTAATTGCTCATAGGTCAACGAATATGAAGAGTCAGCAGAAACTTAGCATATTTCAAAGAAAGCCTGAGATTAATTTCTTTAAACACGACCAAAGTCTATCTTGTAAGTTTTATGTCCGTTTTAAGTAATTGTTTCAGATTGTCGAACTTGAAGGATTTTGAACTTATGAAACATATAACTAACGTTTTGCGTATTAGAGGAATTTGTCCTTGGTTTTTCTACAAATCGTATATCCTAAAATACATTATGCCAGAATACGATATACAGGATTTTTTGAGTTGCTGCAATGTTTATTCCATCAGCACACGCTTGTATCTGGAGATATCTTTGAAGTTAACCCCGCTGTGGTAAATATCAGTAAAGTAAGCGCTAATCATGGGTAGCGTGTGCAAGCACAGATAACACGTGCAAAGCATGAATTTTATTCCCTTGTACAAAATGACGTATCTAATCCGACGAAAAACAGACTAAATCACTTTTGCAAGAAATAAGTCGAAATAAATTGTATACAATGCAAAATATTACTGACATATTTTACATTTTTTATGGAACGCCTTATCTGTCTTTTGGTGCGGTTTTTGCATACTAGTACTTTACATTAATTGGCAAACACTTAGTTGATCTAAGCATATTTCTAGTAATTACTTGTATAAAATTGTGATTGTTATGCGAATTCAGTATGTTTTGTGTGCAATTTCCATAATATCATGTGTATCTAATAAATCATATCTAAGCACGTCTATTTGGTGCTTACATATGACGTGCCTATGACAGCTGGTTATGTGCTTTTGTTAATCTGTTCAGTGCTATAAGTTATCATATCGCTGTATGAATTTTGTGTTTATTTTGTTTAATAGCTATGTAAAAAGCATGAAATTATGAACAAAAAATTGGTAAATTTTGCATTCTTGTCATATTGCTGTATGGGGAGCAAAATAATTAATCAACAAATAATTGGTTAAAGTAATATTATCCTTCAAAGTGACTATCATGCAGCTAAGAAAGGTGTAAGCATTGATTTATACTAGTACAAATATAAATACCAAGTTAAAACAAACGTCTATTCTAAGCGTAACAAAAAAGCAAGGGAAATATTTTCAACTTGACATCAGAGAGCGTTATCTTGGAGATAGCTGAAGGTTAGTTCTTTTGAGGTCACCTATACGAAGTTTAAACAAATACAACACTATGAACGTCATAAGTAATTTACGTTTACTGTTTGCATGAAAATCTCCATTCTTTTTTTTTAAATAGAACTAATGTAGTTCAACTTATAATTTCAAACTTAACTCAAGTTGACTCTCAAAGTTTGCATCAAGCCTCGGTTTGTGATATTATATACACACATGAAAAAGCACGGGTCATCATAATTAAAATGTCAGGAGCTTTGGAAAGATGGTTAACATTACATTGCATATTTTATTTTTACGACAAGACATCTATGATAGAAGTTACTGGAAGAAACTGATTCTGCTCTAACAAGACCTTGAAAAAAATCATAATGTTTCATGCATTTTAAATACAGATTTCTCAAAGTCAGAATAGTTTCCCACATAGCTTCTCATATTACGATCTTTAATTATTCCATGCAAAAATTAATGTCGGACCTATTTTGTAAGGTTTCATTTCATTCTATCTGCTTGGAATCGAAAAGTACTTTTTAGTATTTTCAATTCGTTCATTATATTTTAGGCATCTTACAGGACCATAATACCTAATGACTATTTGAAATAAGGTTTAAATTTTAAAATTGTATCTGCCATGAAATAGCCATGCTGCATAAAGGACAAGATGTTTATAATAGAATGAACGCTTTAAAAATGTAAAATTACTTTCTAATGATTTGTGCTTATTTATTTCTCATGTGCACATATAGAAATGACATTAAATTGGTACGTTATTAAGTTTTGACAAGGGCAGTAAAAATTCAAAAGAAATGATGCTACAATGCTGATTCATATACATGTATCTTTATAACCATGTTATATTCGTTTTACTTTGAAAATGAATCGGTGATAAATGTCAGTGCTAAAAAGAACTGTATTTCATAGTCATATGAGATATGATAGAGTTCAAAATTTATTATGTTCGTCTTTTGAACCATACTTATACCATGTACATTACAAGATGTTCAGTTTCAGCGACTTGAAAAACATTTAAATCCATTCCGTTTTACAAAATCGCCTAATTTTGACAAAAACTGGCAACCGTTTTACATGTCATTTACTATTTTACACCTTATACTTGGAGTTAAAGTGTTAATACCTTTCACTATGATAATCGCAATTTAATGTAATACACTCACCAATGGTTTAGTATTTTTAAAAATGTTTTAGCTAACATACAACAGTTTTATTCCTGATATTGAACATAGCTGAAAAAATTGCAAAAATCTTTTTTGACCCGCCGTGTCAAAAAATTATTTTCCATCAATTTAGTTAACGATATTTTAGACATGAGAAGCATATTAGTGGTCATCTGACAGTATTTCTATCTTATATTTCATCATCAGGTTTGCTAATTACTGTATGGAGGTACCAATATGGTACATATTTGACTCAGAACCAGGTAGTTTCGTTTATGAAATTTGCTGACTTTCACAATTAGCTAGAATGCAGATATACTGTAAAATAGTTGAGTCCAATAAGATGATCTTCGAGTGATTTATCACGTTCAAGAAGTATAATCATTACGGTGTTTGAAAAAAAAACCAGATGTGGATCCGAGACCACAAAAATGATCCCTGGAAGCTCGCGGAAGAGAATGATGTCTTTCACTTCCAAGTTAATGGCATAAAGTATAAAATAACATACCGAAATATTGCTGTTTTCATGTAAAACTAAGGAGTGGCTCTTAATAAAATGCATTTTTTTAGGGCGTAGAGGTTTCTGATGACGTTTCGTCTTAACAAAGCATTACTGTTATCAATCATTGCATATTTAATTTCTTATTGTGGAATTACAATGTATCAGAAATAATCCGTTATATTTGCGCTACGTTTTCCGTATTAATAACCCATCGCGGTTGATGAAACATTCCATTTCTTCAACTTAGCTACTTTGTCATACATTTTGTGTGCATCAAATGAGATGGCTTTCTTTTTATAGCTATTGTTTCTGCAGTAACATCTTGTAAAGACAATAACATTATATGTTTTCACGACAATGCATATGCAAATGCAATAAATTTTACGAGCATTTTACAACAATAATTCAGTTATTGGTAGCATAAGTACACCCACAAATCTATAATAGATGGATGGTTTGAACAAACTGTGCAATATATTCAATATGACCTAATTCATTGAACAGTAAGCAGCGCTGTATATACAACTTAAGCGTACTTTTATTCACAAGAGAAATATATTAGATTAGGCATGTGCCTGTATTTTATAAAAGTGTTTTGTGTACCTTTAGGATTAAATGCTTATTTTACTTGCCCCCAAATGTCTCACACTTTCATTTTGTGATTAACACTCTTACTGGCTGGCTAACAATAGTCCGATTGTTTTACTAGATCTATGCAAAATATCATAACAACAGTATGCCGATCGTCATATATAGAGGCTCTTAACTGTTTAATAACAGGAAGTGGCTGAACATATGTTATAACTGAAACACTTCATATTGTCTTATGGTCATCTGTCAGTCGTACAGTTACATTGTATATGTCCATCCATTGCAGTTGAACTTCTTTCTTCTTCTTCTCAATTATTACCTAAAACAACCAACCTTTAATTTCCTCTGAAAACTTTAGTCTCGAGGAAATGATCCATATAACCAAGATTTAAATGAAGCATTCCTGACTTGCATCCAGAGCTTATCTATCTAAGTCACATTAGTTTATCCTGTGACAGGTCTTGCATGCAGAATGTGCAGACGGACAACCTGCAAAATCTCAGAAACTGATACTTAAATGACTTCTGTGCTCCCACATAGTGCAACATAAATAAAATTACCTTCATCAACATGTTGTATGGTGTACAGAGCATAACAAACTACTGGAATGAATAAACTGTTGATATTATAATGTAAAGTTTACAACAAAACGATACAACCTCTATGCTTACTAACACCGTAGGAATTTTAAAGAAATGTGAACTAGTTACAGTACTGCCAACGGTAAATTTTACCATTTTATCGGTCCGGTTCCGTTTAATTTGCGATTCGTTCGCGTTTGCTCTCAGGTTCGGTTATACCGGTCCACAACCGTTGACCGGACCGTTGACCGGACGATGACCGCAAAAAACCCGTAAGCGAACCGTTTCAATCTGTAAGAAGGGATGTCACTTTTCAAGATGCTATAGGCCTTGTATGATATTTAAAATTTCAGTAAGAGTTTGAATGCGTTAAAGATGTGAATGTTTATCAGCCAGATTTTCTGCAGACTTTGGGAGGAATCCTGTTTATAATATCTTAAGAATGCTAAGTCGTAGAAATACTTCTTGCAATATTGTTAGAATTTGTTGATTTATCACAGGGGTAAAACACAAATAAAAGCAGGATTATTGTTTAAGTTAACGTCCCGTTAATAGAGGGACAGTTTGGTTTTAGAAACTGTTTGAGTTGGTTTCAATGTTAATTCATTTCAAAGTCCCATGCTATCCACATTTAATGGGGGCACTGCAGTGTTTTTACAAGCATTTTCAACGTTTTAAAGACAATACAATTATGGCCCGTCGTCTTTTTGCGAGTTGCCTTCTACATGAGATGTAGTATGATGTTGTACTGCGGTTTCGTCCAACCATTCAAATAAAAGTTAACAAGTATATGTCGACCAACAAGAACAACAACTCGGTACACATTCAAAGAAAGAATTTGGGCATAATGTATCATTAAAATCAATGTATGAAAACATTTGTCCCTATATAAGTATACACAAAAGTTGAAACATCAGAAAAGGTGAAGCTGTTAGCTATGCTGACATGATTTTCCAACTAAATGCTAATAGATGTAGCGTCTCTTTAATTGCTTATTGCTTCGATTGGTGTCATGTATTTATTAAGTAATATTCATTTGATTAAGAGGTTTTATTATGTTGTTCGGGATAAGAAACTAAAAGGACATGCTTAACATACGTTCAGAGGATTAGTTTAGGTTTAGATATTATCTTTGCAATTATAGTATTGCAGAAGTGAGAGAACACAGATTACTGTCAATTGGGATCGACGATGTCCCTCTGTTACAAGGGCGCTATTTATTGATAAGCGAATGTGCTATCTTACTGGGAATATATGTTGCCATGCCTTAATGCTGTCTTTTCCAGAATTCCAATTTCAATGCGTCTGCGATGTAATTCTGTGAAGCGGGAACTCGTATTTTAAAGTGATATTACCGTTCAAAATGACCATCAAAACATTAACCAATGATTTATACTCCTAAAATAATAAACATTGCCATATTTTTAATCCAAAATTAAGGATCTGTATTACTGTTTCATTCACATTGAATATAGAGGAAATCTGTAAAAATCCTTTCTGACTATCCAAGGTCAAAAATAACAAATTCACCCTTTCGGTTATGTATATCTTAATTTGTATTGTCAATAACAGAAATAACTTGAGCATCATTCTCAACAATAATTCACTTTGACCATTTTGAAGGGTAATATAACTTTAAGAATTAAATGTTATCCATTGTAATTCAATCAAAACGTTAAGTTGTTTCCGATATTCCGATTTATAACAACGACTGTATAGTATGTGAATTCGATATGTTTTATTTTTTATGAACATCCTATACTTTTTTAAGGACATAATGCAGGTATGGCAAATATACACTGAAATGTAAAGATTTGTTTACGAATATTATATTAAGGAGTTATAATGCATTGTTAACAGCTTCTTTAATTACAAGGTTAGTCTCGTACCTTTGCATAATCCTGCATATTTAGAATTCGTAGCATGGTTTAACTGTGCCGATGTACTGACACTGCATATATCTTTACATAATGAGTGTTTTAAACAGTAATGTATAAAAAAGCAAATAATGTTAGTTTTTAGTGGTCTCTTTAGTCTTTAAATATACTACCCAGCATGTGTCGAAATAACTACTCTGAGCGCTGACCTCTTTGCCTCCCTGGCAGATTGACGACAGGACGGTTATTTAAGTCATATATCACTGTGACTGCCGCGGCCCTTGTGTGGCCCTTCAAAGGCACTGCGACTAGCATGGCCCTTTTGTTGTCATAAAATGGCACTGTGACTGTCGATGCCCTTGAGTTGCCCTACACAGGCTCTGTTTGTGAAACAGAGCCTATTCTGTGTGTTGCTATGCAAAAACCAGGACAAGAAATTTGGCGTGGTAAATCTAACAGCACGAAGACATTTTTCACTATAACCTATACCCTACAGCTTCTAAGTTTGCTGAGATGACATTTGGGTAAAAACGCTAGGACATATCACTTAGACTGATGCTCATAATACACAAACTTATAGCATGACTTTACTTCTCACAACAATACGTTTCCTTTCAACAATATATTGCCGACATTACAAAACAACCATGTGTATGGTTGTCTGTTCTATTTTTGCAACGGATCGTAACTAGCCCAATGTCATTTCATTTTCATTAAGGTCTATATATAAAATTGGCTTTATTTATGATACAACACGTTTATGAAAGCTTAATACTTTCATTTTACGTTTATTATCTCCGGAGTCGTCACTTTGTGTGTACGTCTTTTACACATTGATTAAATGCATTGACAAAGAACCATATGTCTAGTTTATCCCTTTCTTAATTATCTTCATAACTCAAAAACTCTGCATGGGAATGAGTTGATATTTCAAACAGTGATAGAGGCCAATGATAGGGGCGACGAAGAAGCATAAGTAGGGCCTTGCCCCATTTTTTAATTATCACCCTTTATGTAAGCATAGCTTGAAAACCATGCAATAGATTGAGTTGATATGTCACACAACGATTTAGGCCATTGAGATAGAGTGCAATGACTAAGAACTATAACTCAAGCTGAGCCCATTTACTAACTATCTCCAATTATGAAATTATGTTTGTCCGAAACAAAATTCAAAAACTATGAAACATATTCACTTGATATTAGACATAGTGATAAATGATATTACAAGGAAGTGCAGTGTCTATGAACCTTAACTCTACCTTGCCTTCTAGTAAATGGTCTCTCCTTATCATGTAAAATTATGTTTGTATGGAACATAGCTTAAACACATTTCAGCCGATTTTCTTGATATTTAGCACAATGAAAGAGGATATGGAGAGGAAGTGCAATGTTCAAGAATCCTCACTTTATATGAAACTACAATTTTATTACGCCCCTTGATTTTGTTTTATTTCGCTTGTCTACAGTTACAATTTTCGTATAAATGAATTGAAACTTGTTAACTTCTCGCAAGAACAGAGTATGACTGTGTGCTCTTCAATTCGTGGAGCATCTATCGGTGTGAAAACTGTGTCTGTCACATTTCGCTCGCATGCTTGAAGTTCATTTGTGTAGTAAAATGCAAACTCCTCTCTTCGTCGGACATTTTCAGACTGCCACCCTGCTCGAAGACGAATTCTTCTGCTAATGTTCAAACGAGGAAGTTTTATTTCATGTTGCATCTATATTAATTGAAGTTGCTATAATAATCTGTAGCAATTAACAGACTGTGTAGACTCCTATCATTATTATTATAGCATCTTTGTTTTGCATATGTAGCTAATAAGCAAAACGGAACAAGTAAATAAATTCTGTAAATACTTTCTCACAGCGTGTGGGAGCAAGAACGCGAAAATACTTGCAACTAAGCTATGTAGTATTGTTGTAGTATATTGTATCTATCTCAGGAATACAATTACAGTGATGATTATTTGATCAAACAAAAGTAATGCAAGAGAATTGATGCAATTCAAGTGTCCATGAATTCTTGCTTGTTTTTATAAATCTGTTTTACCACAGATGTGACAAACATGAAGTTAGGCAAAATCTGGTGTGATATTTTCCTGAAAGGTAGAAGCGCTCAGACATTTAAATGTTTTCGCAATCTTGTTTTCACCTGGATTTAAATGTTGTGCGCACTTTTATGTCAAGTTTCGTTGTTGTTTTTTTCTTTTTTCCATGAGACAGGATTTTAAACATGCGGCACCAATTCACTGTACAGTTGATATAGTAAGTTATTACAACATTATCTTTTACGATTTAAAACACTGGTATAAACTGAAACTCATTTGGAATAGCATTTTTACAAAGAAAGACATTGTTTTATTCACATATCCTTTGCACACCGGCATATTTTGTTACACACTCGACAGACATGCATGTGTTTTTGTAAACACTGTACATCACGTTTTGCTACTTTCGGTTTACTGCGCGTGTTGTATACGTCAGCAAATAGATTGAGCTGTAACATGAAAGTAAAATTTCCATTGGCCCACCTACAGAGGTCACGCGCAGGGGTCACCCTGTCTGCTAACCTGCGCATTGACTTTTTTTTTTTTTGCTAACTAGAGGTCAATTTTAAGCGTTCTCATAAGATGTCTATATACCTAGGTTTGAGTACGACATGTCTGCTTTATGTCTGTGCAAAAATATTTGCACGCGCTCAAAACACTAACCCATAGGGGCCTGTACGCGAACGTTGGTAAAATGAAAATTTTCAAAGCTGGTAAAATTGTGTCCAAGGTCATTTTCAAGGTTGTCTTAAAGTGTCAGCATTTGCCTCGGACGTCTGAGATTTCAACATTCAGGAGCTGTCGGCATAGCCTTTAAATTCATATAGACAAAACGTGCTCCATACGGTAACTGTCACTTCTATGGAAGGCCAAACCTGTCTTAACCCGCGTATACGGTTTATTACGTTATAGGCGTTCAAAGGATATAAGAATATTGGAGGTACACCTTTCTTTCTGTTTTACATATCTGACAGTTACAAATAAGTTTTATGAAATTCTTTTTAAAAGCATTTGTTTTAAGCGTTTCACAGATGTAAATTTAGCACCTGTGCTACAGATATGCTCTTCACAAATTTCAACAAACTGAAAGAGATCTCCAACTTTCAACACACACGTCACATGAGTGAAACTTACGACGAAGAGGTAATATATCTTGTCTAGTAAAATAGACACAGCTGTACTGTACAACAACATCACACTAAACAAATTAGAGTCATCAATATCAATCCAGGACTTAGTGTTTTGCAAAGGTACAAATTAAAGCGATCAATAACAATCTAGGGTTTAGCTTTTTCCAAAGGTTTCCGACCCTTACTAATTGTAAATGCACGAAATAGTACATGGACATACTCTAAAACTGGTGAATAAAATAGAATTTCTTATCATAATTTAAAAAGGAATGCCTATACAAAATTGTATAAATTCGATAAACTTGCTTATGGATTTACTTGTTATTGTTAACATTATTATTTCTACTACTACTACTACTACTACTACTATCACCTTTTAAAGGTATGTGTTCTGTTTCAAGCTTGAGAGGGTGCAACTCTTTAACTTCTTATTCATATCACAGATGCAAAATTAATCGAAAGCACAATGAGTGTCATTAAACTGTTATAATGACACAACGGTTCGTTTCCGAACATATTTAAACAGAATGTCACAATAAAATTATGATACATCCTGTGTGTCTAATGCTGCATAATCATAGTGTACTTTGCTTATTTATGTGCCATATTCACCATATCATATGCATTATTTTTATTTATCATTATTAATCATTAATGTCATGCCAAGTGATATATTGTTTTGCATAGAAGTAGTTCTATAATACAAAAATCTGAGTAAAATCATCTCCCCGGGGAGATGATGTACTTTAGTCTGATTAATAACACATCGTCGTCGTTTTGGTAGTTGTTTACTAAATGATGAGATATTGTAATAATTCTTATTTATTTTTGGAACGGATATGACGTCATGTTCTCTTTAAGATGTTTTCTTAAGAACCTGTTTACACGACATAATCGAGGTTGAGTTGTATAAGAATACCTGCTAAATATAAACGAAGTAATAATTCACCATGTGAAAATGGGGCTACGAAATATAACATAATGATCACATTTAAGATAACACATACGCATCTAATGATGAAATTATATAAATTTTGAATTTACACATTACTATCTTCAAAATCAAAAACTAAATTGTTTTAAGTGAATGATTAGAATCTTACATCACATGACATGACACGTGGTTAACTTACTATATTCATACATACTTATCTAAGAAGAGTGTAAAAAGATACATGACCAGGATTCCGTTTAAGTTTGTTATTGAGAATATATTGAATTTTCTTAGATAGATGAACTGTATCATATCACGTGATTAAATTACGTTTCATTGAAGTGATTAAGTCGTACAAACTCTTGAAATAGAGTAATTTCAAATAACACAATAACTGTAATAACATTTGTTTCAAGCAAAACACTATCATTTTTCCTTCTATGCCATTTTATGTTACCGACATGTTTAAAATTTCTTTAAAGTCTTCAGAAAAGTAATTATTTAAAAGACAGTCACAACAACTTATGGTACACACCCAAATGCTAAAAAGGCACTAGTAACTTTGCATGGGTTTCTGAAGTCGAACAGATACAATAAAGTAAAACAGTCAAGTAAGATATAAAAAAAACATCGAAATGAGTTTGTTTCGTTTCTTTTGGTGTTAAGTGATTTTTACAGGTGGTCCTTTATCTCAATGAGAGGTTACCATGGTTACAGTCATTTCAAGTCAGATACTCTAAACACGTAGGCGGACTTGATTGAAAGATGTTTTTAAATTTATATTTTCTATAAACAATGCAAGCAAATATCTGAAAACCTTGCATTAATTGTTTTGACTTTAGGACAAAATTTACTGATCCTAAAAAGAAATGGAAAGATGTGTTCACATGATCGAATTTCGGATATTATGTTAATCTACTTGATGATATCTTTCTAAATATCTTTGAAAGTATATAAAACTATCATTTAGTAGAACGAATGAATAGAATACGATTCATAGAGAAAACAAACAGAGGCGACTTCGAGCCTCCTGAATCTGACAGCAGTTTGCATTTTTAGATAAATGTCTATTTCATGTAATAAATATTAAGTTCAGGCTGTTGTGTCAAAAGTAACATTTACATGAAGAAAGTATGAGACTTTTTAATTGTGTTCGTCATTACTTTTGACATTTTTAAGTACTAATAAATTTTATAGAGTTATACGTTAAACTTTACTTTGGTAATTGTGTTATATTTTACTGCTTGCGCAACGGATATACACATGTTTTTTTTGAAGGGGTGAACGAGAAACTATCCTATCTGCTTCTATTTCTATATACACTTAGATTAGTTTCGATTTTGTAACATTTAACACGATGACAATTCCCCCATCTTTCAAGTGTGGAATTTAAATTGAAATTGAATATTTAAACTTTATACTTATAGCGATGACAACATCAACCAATCAGTTATGCAAGTGTGGCAATTTTCAAATTGAAATTGAATATTTAAAACTTTATACTTATAGCAGAAATAAAATGGATTGTTTAAAGATAGCAGAAATAAAAGGGATACAGTAGTGTAAATATAGCGGGAATAAAGGGGATACAGTAGTGTAAATATAGCGGGAATAAAGGGGATACAGTGGTGTATTATATAGCGGGAATAAAGGGGATTGTTTAAAGACAGCAGAAATAAAAGAGATACAGTAGTGTAAATATAGCGGGAATAAAGGGGATACAGTAGTGTAAATATAGCGGGAATAAAGGGGATACAGTAGTGTAAATATAGCGGGAATAAAGGGGATTGTTTAAAGACAGCAGAAATAAAAGGGATACAGTAGTGTAAATATAGCGGGAATAAAGGGGATACAGTAGTGTAAATATAGCGGGAATAAAGGGGATAGTATAAAGATAGCAGAAATAAAAGGGATACAGTAGTGTAAATATAGCGGGAATAAAGGGGATACAGTAGTGTAAATATAACGGGAATAAGGGATAGTATAAAGATACGAAATAAAAGGGATACAGTAGTGTAAATATAGCGGGAATAAAGGGGATACGAGTGTAAATAAGCGGAAAGGGGAATATAAAATGCGAAATAAAGGGATACAGTGTGTAAATTGCGGAAAAAGGGAAGTAGTGTAAATAGCGGGAAAGGGGATGGTGTAAAGTGCGAAATAAAGATAGCAGAAATAAAGGGATCGTGTGTAATATAGCGGAAAAAAGTAGTGTAAATATAACGGGAATAAAGGGGATAGTATAAAGATAGCAGAAATAAAAGGGATACAGTAGTGTAAATATAGCGGGAATAAAGGGGATACAGTAGTGTAAATATAGCGGGAATAAAGGGGATGCAGTAGTGTAAATAAAGCGGAATAAAGGGGATAGTATAAAGATAGCAGAAATAAAAGGGATACAGTAGTGTAAATATAGCGGAAAAAAAGGGGATACAGTAGTGTAAATATAGCGGGAATAAAGGGGATAGTATAAAGATAGCAGAAATAAAAGGGATACAGTAGTGTAAATATAGCGGGAATAAAGGGGATAGTATAAAGATAGCAGAAATAAAAGGGATACAGTAGTGTAAATATAGCGGGAATAAAGGGGATAGTATAAAGATAGCAGAAATAAAAGGGATACAGTAGTGTAAATATAGCGGGAATAAAGGGGATACAGTAGTGTAAATATAGCGGGAATAAAGGGGATAGTATAAAGATAGCAGAACTAAAAGGGTATAGTATAGGGAAAGCAGGAATAAAGGGGAAAGTTTAGATATAGCAGATCAAAAAGGGATAGAAACAAGCTAATATAAGTTTTCTTCATAATTATCTTAACATAATTATGCAATATGGTTTTCTTTCATTGAAACTTTTCCTTTGACGTGTCTGTCTTGCAACATATGTCATCGTTTAAGGCAAAACATCATGTCACTTTTTTGTGGTATGAAAAGAAAACCTTGCGTAATTTAGATAGTACAAACAAGCAGTACCTTCCTATCCATTTTTCACCATCATTTGACACACTACATCTTTGTATCTTTTTTATCAAGTTTTTGTTTTTAAATGATGAATTGTCCGTTATATGGGACAGTGCTACGGGAAAGATTTCATTGCTGCCTCTTTAATACTTTGTTAAGCGTGGTGAGTGTTAAGTATCCTATTGCAAGTCTAGCACCTTTTTATGCAAAGCATTTGGGCTATTTAAGATTCTGTTCCATCGCACTCCCCACTGCGGTGCCGCCATTGGATCATTTTAGTGGTGTCCAGCAATTTATGGCTGCATAAGTGTGCATGGTGTGGCCTGATGAACTCCGGATGAACTCGACGTAAACAACTAACAGCATATAATACATATTTGATGGAAAATACTAATTAATTTTATTACATTTCGTACTTAATGTATAAATTTATTGCATCATGGGCACTCCAACATAAGAAAAGGCATGTAGTGGTAAGCAGGTAATTAGAAGTAATTTGTAACTAATGTTATATGGTATGCTACTAATTTATCAACATACCACTTTATATTGGTGTAATTTGCGTTTCTACATCAAAACGTGACTGCATAACATCGAAAAATCAAATTAACTGCTATAAAAGTAGGAACATAGTTCCTATAGAATCAATTCTTAAAGCTGCTTGTTCGCAGTTTATGGTGAAAAATATTAATTTCTCTAAAACTACGTGCCAAAACGTAAAAGGTAAAAGTTATGGCTAGAATCAACAACACAACACTAAATCTAGCTAGCAATTTGAGAAAATCTGTTGAAAATGTTGGTGATCTTGGTTTGACAGCACGTTTCGCTTTATCGTTATATCGGAATTTCAAAAGTATAATTTGGTAGCGTATAATTTCAAAAATACAGAAATACTTTCAAGAATTTATACTGGAACCGCTTTATTTGATGATTCGTTCTAAAATATCTTATTTTAGACAGTTCGAAAAACCTAGTTTTTTTTACTAAAATCTAAGAGCGGGCAGCTATAAATAAATCATATATTTCCTTGCAAGGATAATTATAGTTATGAGCTTACAGCCGCTCTTTCAAATGCATAAAAATGCGGTTTGAACTTACAAGTTATTTCCTTGCATGCATACATGCGATGATAAAGTTAAATTGTGTGTCATATGACGGTCGAGGTTAATGTGTTAAAGCATATATCATTTGTAAATACCTATGACCTGTGAATGAAATGAACGTTAATCAATTAGACATATGTTTAAACTGTTAAATGAGTTTATTTTTACTAATTTAAACACTTATTTAACAGAGTAATGATGAATTGATTTAAGATGTTTCGTGGTATCCAAACTTCAACTATAGAGTCTTGTAAAGTGTTCCGTCATAACATGTTAAATATAACTTGCAACAACAGTCTAACATTCAGCATAACAGTGTTGGCCATTACATTTGAATGTTTGTGCCATAACAATTACAATTACATTGATCAGCCATGAAATTATACAGAACGTTTTCAAATACCATTGTTCAAGTCTGTCACATATCTTAAATACTTTTTGCCAATATTGGTTTTCTTAAAATATGCAAATAGATTATTATTTTCTATTATTTATTTATATTCTCAATCACATTCTTCAATCATGACATTGACAATGATAATACTTTTAATTTTACAATAATGTGTTTGCAACTGTCGCCCTTTTGTTAACGATTTAAATCAAGTCTAAGCTGGCTAACAGTCACTTTATATCTGCTAACATAAATCTACTAGTCACATTCACGTTTTTCAAATTATAGCCACGAATTTATCGATACTTTCACATTTTTCACATTATTGTCCTTGCGACTATTGTTTTCTGTGGAATCATAATACAGATGACTTGAATTTTTTAGGAATTGTCTCCGTTTTATATATCAACATCTAAACGGTGTGCTAAATACCCCAGTAAGATTATGGTATACACATCTAGCCCTAATCCTAAACCCAATACTAATAAGACATTATGATACGTTTCTGAATGTTATTTCGTACATTCCAAGGTAAAATACAAAATTCAGTTCCAACCTATGTCTCGCTTTTCGTTTCGTTTTATTAGAAATAACGTATATTTAATTTATAATTTTTCTGTGAATCAACGATAAAGGGTGTTATAAAAGTATGATAAAACTGTTTTCTTATCAGTTTTCTTTTTACGCTATTTCCGGCCATTTTGCATCAAAACTGTAAATGCAAAATAACATTGTGTAAAACAAGGATGATTTAATGACTTGACACTTGATGTTAAAAGGAGCGTCGCACTATCTTTTGAGGAAATTGTGGTTTCTTGGTTTTCAAGAGAGAGAGTGAGACGGCGGGAAACAAGTGCGACAAATTCTATATCACACCTGAAGGTGACAGACACTTACTTCTTAAATGACATAAATATGTCAAAATGTATTTTTATTCGTCTACTATACATTTGACTTACATGTTAAAAGTAACAACCTAATGAAAAGAGTTCAAAAGACAATGGAGATATTAAACGATGTAATAAAATACACCGTAAACAACGCAAATAAGTAAATGCGCATAAACAAAAAACGTTGCTGGTGATACGCTCAAATTTACCCTTTACGAACTGAACTTTACCTCCCCTTTCTCTGTTTCTCGCAATATAAATGTAATCTTACATTGTGGAACAAGTAAACGTAATAATCTAAATTTTAGACGGTGTTTAATCTAAAAGTGATATTTTCTATTTGTAATTAATCAAATTAGATGCCAGTCTTTCTCTCAAACGTCTTGGGTTATCACATTACTATCTTTTCATGTGCACCTTTGACAATTTCTTTCGATAAGTCCAACTATTCCTTCAAGTTCATACACAGATAAATCATTATTTTCACCACCTTACATGACAAATGCCTCCCCCCTAATCAACTTTAATTCTTTTCGCGTCAAGTAAAGTTTATATAAGTTTGTTTAAAGATATTATGTTAGTGATAGTGAACCTGCTCTGATGAGATGTAAGGATCGCTAGGATAAAAATATGCTTGTAGAGACAGGTGAAACAACTTCACAACTTGATACTGATAACACTTGTAAAGTACATGGATATTTGATGCATCAGGTGTTTCATAGAATGGATTTAATTATAAACTCATCTGAATAGTGCAGACAGCTTCTTATATTTTTTGATGTAAAAAGACCACTTTCTTCTGCTTATCAAATGTATTTGCTGAGGTTTCAAATCGGTTCACAATGATAGCATGTACATTTGGTCGTTTATTGTCAATAAATCGTTAAGGTACGGATATGTCGACATTTCAATCGTATGAGAACAAGTTTTGCAGAAAAAGAACTGCATGCTTTCTTTTCTTCCAAATTTCTTAGTTTAAAACTGGATGTTTGCCATAATATTCACCTTATTAGATTCCGCACATGGTAGCTGTTGTCTTGTACAATCGATGAAAATTGCGTGAAATGTTCGTCATTTTAAGCAATCTCTATAATTTTCAATGAAAGGATGAAACATTTTAATTTTTCTCTTAAACGTTTGCTCAACTGATGACCTGTTTTCTGACTCTGAACAAAATTGTTGGTTGCTCGCACCTGATTAACTTACGAAAGTGATGTTTAACATAAAGCATACAATTTATAACGATGAACATTATTAAAAGAATAAGGGAATAATGGATGCTTCACATCGAATCGACAGGGAGATAATACAAGAATTATGTCAGTTGATTTTCGATGTCGTTTAACTGGTTTATTCTTTTACGAACATTTATTCCACGGTGTCGCTGTTCCCTTGACATAAAATTTAATAATAAGTTGTCTCAAAGGAAGATATATTTATTTCTGTCCATTTAATTCTGAGTGGTTTGCTTAAATGCAGTTGAGGAAATTAAAATATTAACCAAAATTTTATGAAATGACTTTATCTAAATGAAGAGACAGACGGAAGACTTCATTCAAGGGTTTGTAAATGATAGATTTCAAATAATCTTCACAGACAATTTTACATTTTTTCAAAGTTTCCTCATAAAATAAAAAAGGTGAAACTATGATTAAATAATGAAAAATGAATCATGACAGTGATTGATTTATCAAACCATTGTTGTCGCGTATATCCGACAGCCGAATCTTGTAAAACTTATATTTAAAACAATACAG
The DNA here is from genome assembly GCA_022818135.1 of Saxidomus purpurata. NCBI lineage: Eukaryota > Metazoa > Mollusca > Bivalvia > Venerida > Veneridae > Saxidomus > Saxidomus purpurata. The sequence goes on along the minus strand of JAFMSR010000008.1, from coordinate 42,371,376 downwards.
TGGCATTTATAAATAATAAAAAAACTAATATAAATAATTATAAAACTTTAATTAAATCATAACTTAAGAGTGCAAAATGTTTTTCCTTGGATATAAGCAGTATGGTTTATAGTACCAAAGAGTTAAGTAGCGGTAAATTTCCAGCGAAGAGTAAAATAATTGTTTCCTATCATGAAACATTCAACAACACTGATTGTGCCGATATGTAGACAAATCATCAGATAGAATCTTTAAAGCGTGCTTACTTTTGTTTCAGGACAAGCTGTGTCTGTAAGTGCCATAGCAGACGGCATTTCCAAAAACGTGGACTTACAAAGAATTCTAAATTGAAATCCAGCAGTTACGACAGAAATAACAGCAGTGATAAATTACTTAATCATTCAAGACGGAACAAGGCAATTGGAGTAATTAAAGACAATGAATCAAATCAGACTCTTTTTAGAACTCGCTTGAAAAGTGAAAATTCTTCAGAAAGGTCGAGTTTTGGTATCAGTGAAGGTCATAAACTGTGCATAAACTTGGAGTGTCTTCGCATACGGATAAACATGGCAAAAATATTGTGTCACTGTGTTATATTAATGTTATTGTGTCTTTGTGGAGGAGTCGTAATGGTGCATCTAAATGCCGAAAAAATGGACAGCAGTGTGATTCATCGTATAAATGTTGGAGGATTTAAAAACAAAGGGGACGCCGTCATTGAAAAACCAGATCCTTCAATATTATTGGTTAGTATCTGAGTTACTTAATACTTTAATAAGTTTGTCCCAATATCCATCGTAGTCTGTCTGTCTCTCTGTCCGCTTGTCCGTAAGTCTGCCTTTATTTGCAATCTCACTTTGTGTCTGTGTGTTTCACTATCTGATTCTGTTATCATATACTGCTGCAGTGACAGAGGAAAAATATACCTCAGTATACTTTGACATTTACCCTGGCTGAGCTTTTGCGCAAACAGTTTAATTTTGCGTACTTTTCCACTGTTTGTCCTGTCCGTCCTTCGGTTCATCTGACTGTCTGTCTGCCTCGCCATGAGCCTTGTTGCCATGGCTGTCCCGCTGAGCGTCCGTTTATGTCTTTGCACTATCCTCATTCAGACCTCTCAGTTATGCATCATATCGTTTATGTCTTTGCACTATCCTCATTCAGACCTCTCGGTTATGCATCATATCGTGTTTTTGTTAGATACATGTATATGCAGTCGTATAAGCCTTTCTGTAGCTTCTTAATCGGATATTGAGTAAACCTTTCAAGGTACAATCAAGGCAGCCTAATTAATTATTACTCTATGCATAGAGGTGACTTTAGAGTGGTTGTCTAGTTTTAACAATAAACAATATGTTAACAAATAATTTCACTGTTTCAGACAAATTATGAATAAATAAATTTAAGTGCAAATTTGTAAACCATTGCTTACTTCCGGTCGAGTCAAATGACAAGTCAATCTTACATGCGTTGAATGACGGCAGCACTTTGGGTATGGTCTTAACACAACTATGTTTTAATTTGACAAGTATTTTGTCAGTCGTTTTTACTGCCAGAAAAAAATAATGTTGCCAAAGTCACAAGAAGGATGTGATTTTGTGAAATAGTTTTAATTAAATATGGTAAAATACTTCTCGACTTTTTCATGAGATTTTCTCTTACTTCTTTCTGCTACATTGTACTTCTTTTTGCTACATAAGACTTCATATATTATACTTCTTTCAGCAACATTATGATTGTTTTACGAAATAACTTCAAGTTGGTAGAATTTATTTCTTGCATCTTTTCGCAGCTTTCTTTGTGTTTATGCATTGTTTTGCTGTACCATATTAGATGTGGTATGGCCATAGCATTTCTAACAGTTCGAACAGTGATAAGACCTGAAGAGATATTTACACAGTGCTATTCTCCAGAATAAAAAGAAAACGCAAATGAAGATCAGATAAACATATGTTCAGGAATATATAAAGTAGAAATAAAAATATCCACAGTAACTTAAGACCCTATGTTGTGGCTAACCTATACAACTATTGTTTCTGTAAACGAAATAGCATTTATTGAACAGTAGTGCTTTAAGTAAAAAGCCTACACGTTGCAAAGATGTTTGAATAGTCCATACTTGAAATCTAAGAAGTCTGGTAACATTTCCAGACAGAGTTAATGGTAGATAGAATAAAGATTATGTCAAATAAAGGACCAACACTCTCATTCGTTCTCATTGAAGCGTTCTCATAGATTGGAACATTTGCCGACAATATGCGTCAAGGCATTAAAGGCCACGGATCACAATTACAAGTAGCTCTTATTTTACCAAGAAAGATGTCTTACCGGCGGAAATGAACTTTCTTTGTACAAGAAACATTCCTAACTTTGCTTTTTAAATCGATGTTTATGTTAGAAATATAGTGTAGTAATTTGCTCAATGATATTGCTAAAAATAAGAAAGGCTTTCTGGCAACTATATTTCATGAAGAAATGACTTCAATATGAAAGAAAGAAATTTGTCAACACTGTTTTAGAGTGATGGAACATGGTTCTATCAATATCCTATCAGTAAATTTATTTTCCCTGTCAGTAAAATCAATGTGATCCCTGGACTTTCACTCTCATACATATATAAGATGAATTCATCGATTAACTAGACAAGAACAGTAAGGAAACCTTAAAACCAAACTAGATTAAACGGGTTCCATTTAATAGTGCATACCGTCAAATTTTCAGTGAGACAGCGCAGGTCATTTACCTCTACAGGAGACATGAAACAAATAAAATCTAAATTAAGTCTCGGACAAGTTTACATATTATTCTATTTATAAAAGTAGTTGAATACGTAAATAGGTATGCATTAAGCGAGTAAGTAAAAAAAAACACAGGTTCTTGAAAATCGCCGTATAAGAACACTATCGTTTTATGAGCAAGAACGTTATGTTAAGAATAGAATTATGTTTAAGATGGACATAATTCTAAAGCATAAAGATTACAATTTCTCATTACTCCTCGAGACCAATTACATTTAAAATAGATCAGAAGCTATAGTTTCTGTAAAATGAGAAGCAAACATGATTAAGCAAAAATTAAATTTTCTTTTTAAAGTGCGTGTTGTTTACGTAAATAAACTTATTAAACAAGTCTTAATTTGACTAATGCAGAGGCGGAGTTTATCGAATTTAATACGGGTTTATAGACCGATTACTTAGCAACTCCCTATTTCAATATTAGAACATATTAATTTAGTAATAATGAGTCAAACTGGACATTGTTGACTGTGAAGCATACTAAGTATTTAGGTCAATAGGTGAAAAATATAAAGTTTGTAGTTACGTCAGTAGGAATTATAACTAAAGACAGACTGGACATAATTCAAACTAAATTAAGATATATGTTATATGATTCTATCAGAATTAGAGCAAGAATTATAAACCCTGTAGTTTGTGCTGCATATAAGTCTGGGAAACATTTCGTTATTATTTTAGAAAATTATTTTTAGTAGATTGCTTTAAAGATATTTGTAGATTTAGGTAATCTTAATCAAAGTGAACATATTCCTTTACCCGTATCCAATAACTGTGAGCCGACATCATGGCGAGTGGGGCAGCTTTTATGTATTGTTCTCAAAGTCGGGTAGAGCAACGCAGATGTACAAGATCCAACCTACAAATAGTTGAAGTCATTGAGGGTACGAACGAGTGCGTGGGTGAACTTTGTAAAACTGTTTTTTTTTTACCTTTTTTCAAATAACAAAATGTCATAATGTCACTTTTTTCTCGGATACTAATCCTGAATTCCAGACATAGAATGTGTTTTAATTAAAACAATATTTCTATGTGTATAGCATTACAGTCGGCTGCGCATATTGATATTGTTCTGCACTTATATTTGGAAAGTGTCTTAGCAAATTCCAGGAGATCTAGCTTTGAAGTAAAACGACGAAAAGATACTTATGTTAGGCATCAACTTATGTTAGCATCATCTTTTAAAAGCGATATGTGAAGAACTAGTATGTCTCTTATCACATTATTACACCATTATTACAAATTAATTTAACAAAGAAATAAATATGCTTTGATATATGTGATAATGACAGGTTTTATATTAATCTGACATAATCGTTCTAATAACCACAGGTAGAACAGTCGTTTTGTCTTCAAATATGACTATCTGTTTATAATTGAGTATTATAGTAACTGCATTGTAAAAAAGAGCAACCTATATGCCTCCCAAACCCTAAGAGTGTTGAGGGGCATAATAAACATCATGATGAAAGATAAACCTTGCATTTAACTAACACTACTTTAAATTTTATCACTGGCCTATTTTTTTAAGTACAACTGAATAACATCAATATTTATTTATATGAGTGATAAGGTAGAAATTACTACGCAGCTGATGTTATTAATAAAAGTTTATGTAGTTGAAAATGAACTCTCTCTTGTAAGGACTATACCGTAAAGGACATATGAATTGTAGCTGCAGTTTCAAGACCAACAGAGATCATGTGACTGTCTCGATAATCACGTGTTCGTAACGATTCTAACATGGTTAATAGTTGTAAAGATTTTTTTTCTTACAGTAATAATATCTTAAAACTGGGAAATGTTTTATCGTTTTTAATAATAACAGCCTGATCATTGAATAGTAGTGGGTGTGACACAGTATTACTTAGGCTATGCAGCTCAAGTAAAACAAGTCTGTCATTCAATAATTCCACAATTAATAAATGCCAAATGGTTCGCAGAACAATGAAAATAGGTTTCATATCTGCGATTAATATGTACTTGATTCTACTGCTTTCAAGAAAGAATAAAATACTTGTATAACCTGTAGTACTGTACTTGTGTTTCTGTAACAATCACCGTTTTATGTGTTCCAATAAATTAGCATTTTCAATAAAACATAAGTTGTACAGAAATAACTTTATAGTTCAAAAACAGAAGCTCTTGTGCTGTGATTTAAGTTAAATAAATTTCTACACTCAGAGTGAAAATTTACAATAATAAAGGGCAAAGTAATTCGATCTTATAGTGTGCATTTCTGATGAAATTGATTTTCAAAAGATGAGTATTTGGACAGGAAAAAACTCACCCTGGAAACTTGAATTAAGTTGGCTAGAATTACACTCTAAACTCAGACAGGAAATATGGTGACGTACGCGAAATGTACGTTACGTAAATTTGGAATTAAAGGAACTGAAAATGTTTTGATAATTAAGTCAGTTATTTACCCAAGTCTGTGGTCACAACACATTTGAAATAACAGAGTCTGTGTGTCAGCTAAACCTGTATCATCCTTATCTCAATACATTTTTTGACGATACGAAATAGAATGACCTGAATAAATCCATCAATAGTAATCGATTATTGCAGCCAACATAATAACATAACAACCAAGGGTGGGATTAAGTTATGCCGTCATGCCATACAAGCGAAAATGCACATGATAGGTTAACATATGCACATAGTATGTGACAACGCGTGGTGACTCAATAGTTAGGTGAGATATCCTAGCTTCAATGTCAATTTATATATTTCATTCCCTTTGAATTACTTGACACATTAGAAAACGCTGCTATGAGAGAGTTAAAACATATCAGATTAAATTGATTATCCTTGGCGTTTTCGTGGTTTGTACGTTAAATTGTTAATATGGTGTGCACTTCTATGATAGTCATGCTAACCATTTTGACAAAAAGGTGTCTTTCTGTTCATCGTTCTAGTTGATATCTACATTCTGAATGTATTTGCATTTTGACAACATTGTAAACGTGAACACGAAATGTGACAATTATATGTCTATGTTTTGTGTTGGCAAGGCGTTATATTGTTGGTGTGCCAAATATTTCTGCTGCAAAACTTTCTAGTTTATTGCATAATAACCTTGTGTTGATATTGGTAAGTGGAAAATTTATGTTTTAATTGCCGTGCATTTAATAATTGTGTGTATCGTTTTTTCATACCTGATGTTTCAAAGTATGACAAAACATTATTTTCTTTACAGTCTTCTTTTAAAACTTTAAATAGAAATAAGTTATGTACAGAAATGCAGGATGTTAAAGTCCTGTTGAAACAATTTAAACAACTCTCAATCACTTTAAATCAGCCAGAACATGCGTTATATATACATTAAAATCAATCAAATGTGAATTCGAAAGGAGGCAGACAGAATAACAGCAATACATTCATCACCCCACACTCAGACACTCAGAATCTGTAAAATATATCTTTACCATCAAAACAATCATAGATACCTGCAATAAGCACTTGACTGTATGCTGAAAAACTTATAACAGATATTGGAGTGGCTTAAACTGTCTTGTATCAGTTTAACAATCGATAAATATTCGGAGATTAAAGCACCGAAAGATTGCATCATACGAGGGTAAAATGATGCAATAGCTTCATTCCAGTTGTTTCTGCACCTGGTAATACACTTGACCCGTGCAACAACAACAACAGTATGCTTCGTTAGTGTTGTGGTATTCTGCAATAGAGATTAAACCATAATGCATGGCGCAACATGTTTTAAAAAGTGAACTGCGTCTTAGCTGCCAAACAGGAAAATAGAACTATTTAACCTTGATTTTAGCTCACCTGCGCACGAAGTGCTCATGGTGAGCTTTAAGAATCGTCGAACGTCCGTCAAACGTCGTCCGTGTACGTCCACCATTAGTTTGTTTACACTCTAACATTTACATTTTTTAAGCAGTCATAATGAAACTTGAACACCAATACCTCGGATGAGTTCGAGTATGGACTTGGTCGGATAGAAACCCGTGCTATAAACAAATGCTATATTAAACTATGTTTACACTCTAGCACCTTCATTCTTCACTTATCCTAGCCATATGTATTAACATAAGATCTCAGATGAGTTCAATTATGGGCTTGATCGGATTAGTTTTTTCAGAGTTATAAATCTGGTTGCCGTGGCAACAAATAGGAAACACACTAAAATCTTCTCTTAAACCACAAGGCCAAGAGCTAAGATATTAAGCATGTAGCATTGCCTTGTAGACTTCTACCAAGAATGTTCAAATTATTACCCCAGGTTAAAAATTGACCTTAGCCGGGGGTCACTCGATTGGCCCTGCCCGGGGGTCACTTGTCTTACATAGACTTATATTGAAACCTTAGATATTTGGTATGTAGCATTGTTATGTGGACCTCTACCAAGTTCGTTCAAATCATGCCCCTGGGTTCAAAATTGACCACGTCCACTAGGGGGGGGGGTCTCTTGTCTGTAGTTATAGAAACCTAGCTTACAGTGAGTTCAAATAGCAGCCCGCGATTTACTTCCTAAGCGACCAGTGACTTCACCTAGCAACCAGTGACTTTCGTAGCAACCGGTTACTTCCCACAGCAACAAGTGACTTTCTTAGCAACCATTGACTTCCCCCTAGATACGTGTGACTTCCTTAGCAACCAGTGGCTTCCATTAACAACTAGTGACTCCCTTAGCACGCAGTGGCCTCCTCTAGCAATAAGTAACTTTCTTAGCAACCATTGACTTCCTTAAAAACAATTTAGTCCCCTAGCAACAATTGACTTCCTTGACGTCCTTCAACATTATCTTGCCACCACTGACAACCATTGACGCCCTTAGAAACTAGCAATAGTTGTCTTTGGTAATCCCTGACTTCCCCATAGTGACTATTGATACCCTTAGCAAGCAGTGACTTCCATAGGTTAGTGCATTTGTACTCATGTGAGCCATATAGGACCATCGTGGTCCTCTTCATTGTTTAAAATGTCATACTATGTTACCCATGTAGGACCATCGTGGCCCTCTTGATTGTTTAAAAAGTGATACTAGAAAATACATGTTTGAACTTATTTGCTCGTTACATGCATTGTACAAATGGCGATCTAAATGCATTTTTGTTTGGCAACGCTTAATCAGTCCTTTTTCCAAATAGAGACAATTAATTACGATCAAACGTTGTTTGTACTCTATGTACTAAATTTACAAAACTTAAAATGAAGCTTAAATTACGTGCTCATTAATACATTATGATTTTGCTTATTTCTATTTGCTTACTGGTTTCAATATCAACAATCTTTCGCAATAGACTGATTAAATAGTTATATCGTGCGGACAAAACAATTCGTTTGATGCACCTTTTTGGGATTCGCTGATTAAATCTGCAACTTGGTAACTGTTTCTAGGTGTCACACGCTTTCTCATAAATGGCGGATTCGGTGTTGGATAATCAAAGACGGCAAATATGGTCATAGTTATTTGTACATGCTTTCAGAGCACTTTATGTGTTTTATGCGTCTTACTTGACTATTATGCAATATAGCCATTTTAGATGGAAATGTTACTGCTAAATCTATTTCGTTTTCACATTGAAACTCAAGAAATCTTAAATACTTGAAGCCAGTAACTCAGAATATAAACACAATGGTGGGTTAAAATGTATCTAAGTACATGGATGAAACGAGTTTTGTGAAAGTCGTGTGTACAGTCTAGTGGAATGTAAATACAGATGAAATGTCAATGGCAAAACAATTTAACAATAACATTTTATTCAACTCGCTAATAATAATAGAATATACATTAATTATTCAAACTGAATAGACATCATTAATTATAATGGAAAAACAAAACTAAACAGAATATGAAGCTCACTTAGTCTTGAACTACATTATATCTCGTGCATGCATGTCAGGATTAAGTGGAATTGCAAGTTATTTCTCTAATTCATATCCAGTTTCTTGTAAAAAGGGGGATGTCTAAATATACCGACAGCATCTCTAGATCGTGAGAAAACAAAAAGAAAATCATGGTTTATCAAATAGAAATACTGCCTGGGAAGAATTCATAAACGTCTGCTACGATTGTCTGGAACAATATTTAACCGATACAAACGTTGATAATGTCTGATAATTTTGTGTACTTCACTTTACTTTATTAACTTCTCCGTGTTTCATCATTATATCATCTCCGTGCATTTCTCTACTGAGCTGCCTGCCAGCACTGGGTCGACTATCAAATATCGACGTAATACGATGAAAGTTATATTTACCATATCATTTACATTACAGTCTAGTTTACAAACATTACAACACAGAAAACAAAATACTAAAACATTAAATTGGCCATTGTAAGTAAACAAAACTACTGCTACTTATTTACAGGAAGTATATTATATTGCACATGCTTTACAATGATTTTTTGATGTAACTTCACATTGCTGCACAAAATGTTCTGGAACTACATCATTCCACACATGATTATAGATACTACATCTTATTGCTCGGCATTACAAACATGTTATATGATATCACACCATATATACTACATTATATTGCACACGATTTACAAACACCAACAACATCATAGTGAACAAGATTAACATAGTTCACAAGATTTACAGAAGCTATGCCATATTTCACAGTATATATACATTTAAAGAACTACATCATATTGCACACGAATTACAGATACTATGTCATATTGCAAACGATTTAAAGAATCTACGGAATATTGCACTAGATTTAGAGAAACAAAATTATATTACGAAAATTTAGAGAAACTACATACAAACAATGTAATACTAGTATTGCACAAAATTTAAAGACACCACGTTATATTGCATGCGATTTACGTCATGTTCCCCAAAAATTGTCGAGAATATGTCCTATCATACACGATGTAGAGAGAAATACGCCATATGGTACAAAAGTTAGATAAACAACGTCATACCAGACCTGATAATTGAAAGAAAAGGGCCAAAAGAAGCTAGTTTCGTGCAGGCAAATGATTGGCTTGAAAATGATAGGACCTAGTTCATAAGCTTTGTAAGTTGTATATCTTAATTTATCTGTATAAATAAAGAATATTGTCAGGGAAATGTCCTTTGGTAAAAGGAATGAGGAAGATTTTGTCACAAATACCTCCAAAATTGTATAGTGTTGAGTCATGAAACCTTATTTGTATGTTTATCAGCATTTATCTTTTTAACATTCAGAGCAGCTATTGTTCTTGAATAATAACTTATATTAGCCATTTGTCATTTTTAATTTAAAAATATTCTGACATGGTATGCATTGTTATGTACAGTTTCATTCATTTTTGTATTGTAAAACAATTGTCAGATAATACACGGATTCTTTTTTCTACTTTATCACAATATTTAAGCGTAATCATAGGAATTTGTTTTGTTTTTCTTTGACATGTAATTACATCTAACATATTCATTTACATAACAAATTACATAACTTTTTTTTTCTTTAATAAGTTAAGAAGGTTAACTTTTTAAATCCTGTAATTTTCCATTCGTTATTTCTATCAGTGCATTGAGTCAATTGTTTTATTTCTTTATGTTTCCTACTGCAGGACGGACTACAGGTAAATCTCACCCACGGGTATATTAAATGGTGAAACATGCTGAGATCAACTTGTAGTAGGGAACAAGATAAAGAAATGAAACAATTGACTCATGCACTGATAGATATACGGAATGGAAAATTACAGGATTTAAGTTAACCTACTTAACAAAATAAAGGAAAAGAAAAAACTTCAAACTGTCCAATAGTATGATAAAAATAATTAATATCAAAATTCGTGATTTAAGATTATGACCTACTTAACAAAATATAGAATAAAGAAAAAAGCCCGAACTATTATATAAATAATTAAACATTAGGATTTAGATGTTGACCTATTTAACGAAGTCGACATAACGTAAATCATTACCCATACTATGATAGAGATAATGCATAGAAAAATTCAGGTTTTCAGATTTTGATCTACTTAACAAAGCTCAGAAAATCTAAATGAAATCTAACGAAATAGGTTTAAGATGTTGATTTATTAGTAAAGTAAAGAAAACAAACATAAAATAATAACCATACAATGATATTACTAAGAAGTAGTTGACCTACTTAATAGAGTAAAGAAAAAAGTAAAACGTAGAAAGCAGTCCATACTTTGATATAAATAATGAATAGAAATTTCCCGATGGTCAAAGGAAAAAGAGATAAAGTTATTTAAAATATAAAAAATCAGACTATTATGCACATATTTCATAGAAATTTTCAGGGTTTAAGCTTTGACCTACTTAACAATGTAGAAAATGAGAAGAACGTAAATATATACCATACATGATACACAAAATGAATGGAAAATCATGATTTAAGCCATTAGCCTACTTAGGAAAATAATGAACTACATTGGCTCATACTATTATACCAATAATGAATGGAAATTTCAGGATTTAAGATGTTGACCTACTTAAAGAAATCACGAAAATAAAAAACATACAACAAATGACTCAAACTATGATACAAATATTAAACAGAAAAAAATTAGAATATTTTAAGTTGATATTTAAACAAAATAAAGAATGACTCATACTATGATACGAAAAACGGGCAGACATTTCCAGTACTTAAACTGTTGACCCACTTCCTTGAGACATATGGATGTAGGTGGAAACAATGTAAATGCTTTCATTCATTCCTTCCGTCACAAAATGAATGCGTGTCTGGCACAAAACCATTAACGTCTTTTGTGATGTCTCGCTTTGCTTTTGTGATGCGAATGTCACCTGTATGAATCGCATGTTAAATCACAATGTTATTCTAGGAAGGTTTATAACTTATTTCTTTTATTAGTGGGAAAAGTCTAAATGCGGAAAGGTCAACAATTCTTTTTCAGTTTTGTTTTGCATTTTGAAAATGCATTTGTCATAAAATGAATGATGGTTTCCTTATATAGAAACATAACAGGCAGCTCCTTTATTGTAATATATTTTGAAACATTATGAAACAATGCACAGGATGTCAATGTCCAGGGAGTTGATATATTTTAATGGTAATATTTTAATATTTATAATCTAATCTGAACAAGAGCTGTCCCTCACAAGTACGAACCCCTGCCCCGCCAAAGAGGTGCCTCACAGTCTGTGTCCTCTCCATGTGCTCAATAAATGTGCTATGTAATTTTAAAATCCTTCCATGCATGACAGAGTAACCATGCATACAGTATTCCATTACTTTAAACACTAAGTGTGACCTTGACCTTTGAGGTAGGGACTTGGGTATTGCACCGACACATCCGCTTGATGTGCTAGACTTTGTGCCAAGTTTTTTAAAATCCTTCAAAGCATAATAAAGTTATAGTCCGGACACAAATGTATGCATATATACAGGATTCCATTACCTATAAACTCTAAGTGTGACCTTTGACCTTTGTGGTAGGGATGTGGGTCTTGCACGCGACACGTCGTCTTGATGTGCTAGACATTTGTGCCATACTATTTTAAAATCCTTCAAGGCATGACAAAGTTACGTCCGGACACGAATGTGTGCATATATGCATATATAGAGGAATCCATTACCTTCAAACTCTAAGTGTGACCTTGACCTTTGAGCTAGGGACCTGGGTCTTGCACCGACACGTCGTCTTGATGTGCTAGACATTTGTGCCAAGTTATTTTAAAATCCTTCAATGCATGACAAAGTTACAGTCCGGACACGAATGTGTGCATATATGCATATATAGAGGAATCCATTACCTTTCAAACTCTAAGTATGACCTTTGACCTTTGAGCTAGGGACGTGGGTCTTGCACGCGACACGTCGTCTGGATGTGCTAGACATGTGCGCCTAGTTATTTTAAAATCCTTCAATGCATGACAAAGTTACAGTCCGGACACGAATGTGTGCAATATAGAGGATTCCATAACCTTCATACTCCAAGTGTGACCTTCACCTTTGAGGTAGGGATGTGGGTCTTGCACGCGACACGTCGTCTTGATGTGCTAGACATGTGTGCCAAGTTATTTTAAAATCCTTCAATGCATGACAAAGTTACAGTCCGGACACGAATTTGTAAGGGGGGACGCACACGGACGGACAGACGGACGGACGGACAGACGGACAGACGGACAGACGGACAGACGGTGCGATTTTAATATGCCACCCTTCGGGGGCATAATAAATCATAAATTTTAACTTCAAGTCCAGTTAGAAATTTCAGATGTGATGTGATATTTAATTGTACGTCACATACAGCAGGCAACTTTTATTTGATATACAGACATAGCAAACTTCATTTAACGTTTACGTTTAGTTTTTTACATGGAACGTAGAAGGCAACAAATGTCAAAATGTCATAACGTAACTGATATGAAAAACTTACCGAAATGAGAACAACTTTAGTCGGTCAAATTGAAGCAGAAGACACTTTTCCCATGGAGGAGCGTCATTTAAACTGAAAAACACTACTTTTGAATATTTCACAACATAATGACTCAGAATAAAATCGTCACGTAATTTTATGTTGGACTTGGTAACTACGAGATAATCTCGGGATAATTTGGCATCAGTTAATGATGTTAAAGCTAAGTAGAATCATATAATCATTCACAATTAATGTAGTAAAATTTAAGTTAAGCCGTCATGCTGAGTACCGTTGTCGATTACTGGTAAACATTATGTAAATACATTAAAGTTAATTAAACCAAACGGTGAATGCACCCTTATCGTCAGAGACAAGCACGGCACGCGCCGCGGGATTTATCAGGTTTCGTGGCTGTAGGCTCCACCCTACTTGAATCGCTCCTGTGCTTTTGATAAGCCTTCAGTTTTGTTGTTTTCCTTCAAGTGTAATTTTACTTATCCTTGCTAATTGCTCGTGTTGTCTTTATTGTTTTCATGCGGTGTTTGTAAAATGCTTTAATGAGTCACATTAACCTCTCATCTCACTGAAACAAACAACTAGATAATAAGGGTGGAGGGTATATTAAAAGTCGATTACATCTTAACAAATCACGTATCACTTATTCATACCTCTATTTATACAGGTTGTTCTAAAGGTTCGGCAGTGTGTATCTTTCAGCTATGCTTAATTGTTTATTATTACTTCCATGCTGATGCACAAGGACAATAATAACATTTGCAACATTTACAGGATAACTTACAACCATGTTCTAGCGCACTTCTGATGTAATGTCTATTCTGACTGGTTACGTAGACGGTCTGAAAATAGAAGATATTCTTAACAAACGCAAGGTGCGTAAGTGATTTTGACATCTGCTACAGTATAGTAGTATACAGTTTAAATGGTCGCCGTTAAAATATTCGAAAACTGTACATACAGTCGCAAATATCAAATTTACAAAACAAATAACACGCTACGTCTTTCTTTGCTTTCCTGGACGTCATTATTTTACATCGTCACAACAGCAAATTGTGTTATGAAGTTTATGTTATCGTTCTTGTGATACTTACTGCAATTAGACTAGATTTAACTCTTTATCCTGCTAAATCTCTGAATTGTTGGTCATTTTATTTAATTTGTAGAGCTGTGGTGTTGTGTTCAAAGTGATGGAAACTCGAGCCGAATAATAGTTTCGAACTTCCCAGATAAAGCAGTGTTGATCCAATTAATTTTCATCAGGTTTTAAGAAGCAAAAGATCATTTTTATGTTTCTATTAACAGAGTCCAAATGCATACATGAAGGCAAAATTTATTGAAAAATTTCACGTTGAAAGTCTGTCACATATTAAGATTTTGATACAATATAATCTTATTTAGATCTGACCTCTTTAGAAATATACCATTATCTACAATTCACCAGATTCTAATGTACAAATGCCGATAAGCCAATACTGAGCAATATGTAAAAGTTTTTTATACTGCCGTCTTTAGGTACAAAACGTGAACTGAGAGCCGCTGTCATCTGATAAAGTCATCAGGAGAGCATTGCCAGACATCAGACATATCAAGAAAAAACAGAGGGTGATAAATAACCTCTTCTTGTATTATGTCTGCAGGGTTATAACCAGAAAGTACAGCTAATGCATAAACCAAAGTATACCAGAAAGTTTCAATGTAACATCCGGGAAATGCGCACTGTCTTTCGTAATGTGTGTACACCTGGCATGTAGAGGTGCGATAACAGTATAATTATGTAGTTACTAATGATTGAATTCGTAATGACATCGGGGTTTAACCGGAGCAGTTATTTGAATTGACGTGCGTCTTATCGTATTGCACCTATGTATATGTCGATTAAATTGAATATTTCATTAACATGCTATTAGTTGCTTACAATATGTGATATTGAAAAATAAATTTTATTCCAGGATAAAATGTAATGTTAGTAAATAATGTTTCGTATGTTACCGTATAATGAGACCAAAATTTATGTCAGTCATAGCATTAGGTACATCCTGGCCTTTGAACAGAATGTTTAAAAAAAAAAACACAGTTTAAGAATTAAAACCTAAGTTTAAATGTGTCAGCTGATACAAATTCACGTGGAAATATCTGAATTATGTGTTCTATTAACCGGTACATATGTCTGATATATAAACAACAGTCTTGGCAGAGCAGCATGGAAAATGTAAACAAAGTGTATGTCTGTTTGTTTTATCTGATATAGCGAAAGGCACTGTATCAACAGATGAAGAGAGTGCCAATCTTGATTAGATATTTGAAAAGCAGATAAAAAACAATTAGGATATCTTGAAGCATATCATGATTTTCTGACCTTGAAGGATGGGGCACTCTGCATGAATGTGATGATGTTGTGGTGTATAGACCGTTTCCGATGAACAATTTATTATGAACATTTTTGTTGTTGGCAGAGGCTCCTGTATTTCAATATTAGACAATTTAATTATGACAAGGAATTTGAATAGTTAAGATTGATATATATAAATATTTATTTTCCCTGTAGACAGATGGTCCAGACCTTCACAATTAAGATAGATATAATTGGTAATAAGTTACTGATATATGCATAACAAATATCAGATAGCATTAACTCAATATTACAGATCATTTGGTATTTTCAGCCGGTCATGTTTTCTTTCTTGTTCATTTTTGTTTCACTTAGAATTGTTTAAATCGTATCAGTTGAGTTTAACAGTCCTATGTAACTTTGATGTTTTAATAACATATTTTTCAAATATTTTGATACGATATTCAAGCAATATTTGTTAAAATAAACGTGCTATTAACTACTTCACTAGGAATATGTGTTGCAACAGTAATGTTTCTCCGTATTATAAGTATGGAGTTCGAATAATTTGCCTCCAACCCGTGATTTAACGATTTATTAGTTCCTCTTTGAAGTAAGTAGCATCTAGACCGTGCGTAAAGAATCAGGCGATGATCGGATCATCGACATGACGTGATCTAATTTATCTGCACGGTACATATATTTTTTAGATCTTTATATACGTCATTACATGCTACCAGGGTATCAAATAACCAGAAAAAAAACACGATGGATTATTTACCTTCTAAACTATCTCGCTTCCAAAGATGATAAAGCTATCAGGTTTATAATCAGCAAAGTTTTCACCTCTTCTATCTGTGGTTGATAATCATTGCTGGTTAAATTCTCTTTTGAAAGATGCGGAAGCAAGATAAACATTTACCTATCAGATTACAGTATGAACTGCAGTCACGTAAAATACCTGTGGTTCCTGTTCAAAGATTAGGCAGCCTTCGGCCGTTTAATCTATGCTGATATGATGTAGAAGCATTCCAAGTTGCAACCAAGAACCACATCAAAATAATATTTTCAAAAAAGCAAAGTAAAGCATGTCGTCGCGTCTTTCAAGATCACTGGTACGAAATAAAAGAATACTAGAAGCTACATATAAACGTATGATGTCAGACTGACTAGCGACATGGGGAAATGGGCCTTTGGAAAAAGTACTTGAAAATAGATTTATTGTACTGTACATTTTGAACTTACAATATTTCAAAATTAATTAAGATTAATTATGAATTAGTTTCAGTTACATGTACATCTGTGCAGCAGATTCAAAATTATAACAATGTATGGCCTAAGGCGTCAAAGTTTATCAATTTGACATCAAAACTCACTTCAATTTACATGGGCAGTAACTTATTGTGGTGGGCTTTTCCAAATAGTATCATTCATTTTTGATGCATAATTGCATATACTGTTCCTATATAAATTATATCTAGTTGAAAAACATGTCCTCTTTCCACGATTTACTTCTTCTCGCGAGGTATCGTTAAAATAAGAAAAGGGAATCATTTTGAATGACTGATACCATGGCAATGGTCTTCTAGAATTTTGAAAAAAAAGGATGATTTTCTGCAGGAAAATATAGTGGCGACCAGATTTAACCATTGGTTTTGCATTACAAGATGTGAAAAAAAGATGTTCTTTCAATCAATTTGTATCGAATAATGTCACAAATGTCCAAAGACCCATTTTCCTGCAATGTCCTCTTACGTACATGTCAACTGCTTTAGTGAAACTTTTGAAATATTTTAGCAAAGTGTTAAGAAGACAAAAAAACACAATCACCAAACGATAGCAGTAGTACATCAATCGCCAAATAAAAACAATGGTAAAACTGTCACAAAATCAAGACTTTTCAGTAGAGCTATCACGAAATAGATAGAGTACTCATCAAGTCAACAGGATAGGTAGAGTAAATACCAAATTAGTTGATAGCAAGTAACCAAATTCATTGACCTCCAAAACCTTGGTTTCAATCTCTTGCTCAAATCTTCTTTACGAATCGATCGTGCTTTGCCAAATAACAAAAGGCTTAAGGAAAACTGAAAGCTGTTCAAAACATCTTTAAAGAATATGCACGTAGTCTGATTAACAATCCTGCGGAAAAAAAAGACTACTGACAGTAAAGAATCATTAGAAATGATATCTAATCAACCCTTCCCTGTTGTGGTTTCTTTGAAAACGGATTTGTTTCCATTGCCTTTGTTTCTGTATCACAACCCAGAAATCACAGCGTAAATACATAAACCTGCCTGTTCAAAAAATCATAGAGTAACTAAATACATTGTAAAATGCTTGATAGCAGAATGTTAACACTTAAGTGTAATCAAAAAGTACATGTTTATAACTGAGAGATCTAGATGGTGTGTTAGTTGCATTATTTGTTGATCGTGATGACCAGGAAATGATAGTTAGCCTCGTTCTATATATGAAAGACGGCCTTTACCTTTGGCCTCGTTTTGGCTTATCGTTCTGGCTGGACTGCTTGTTATAAAAGTACATTCGCTAGTAAGAAAATGAACGAACTATTTACATTCAGATGTAGACTGGTACAAAGTACGAGATGTAGACTGGTACATATTACGAGATGTAGACTGGTACAAAGTACGAGTATGCTGATTTTATTTTTCAGGATCTGCCATTCAGAAGTGTATCGAAAGATGTGTTCCAAAATCATTTAGCCAAATCAAACAGTGCAGCTGATATGTTAAAAATATTCTTCAGTGACTCTACATTGACTGAAGAACAAGTGAATTCCATTATGTATATGAAGCAACACCAGTCAAATTACGGGTCGAGAAGTGCGGGGGACGATATGATGATGAGAGACGAGGAGGATGATACGGACTGTACGTTAGTTTAAACTTTTCTATTATACTTCACAATTTAAAAAACGCAACCAGGATTTGACTAGAAGTTTATGTAATTTAGAAATTCAAGAACACCATGCCTTTTGTCATTCCTTTGTCTTGTTCAACAAGTTCATTAAACAAAATTAAAACATTATTATACCCCCAAAACGAAGTTTAGGGGGTATATTGGAGTCACCCGGTGGTTGGTCGGTCGGTCGGGCGGTCGGTCGGGCGGTCTGTTGCATTTTCCTTGTCCGGAGCATAACTTGAAAACTACTAGTTGGAATTCAATACAACTTCATACAATGGTCAAGCACATTGAGAGGAAGTGCAGTGCACAAGAACTATAACTCCATATTGACTAATTACAGAGTTATTGCCCTTTGTTACTTTTCCTAGTCCGGAGCATAACTTAAAAACTACCAGTTGGAATTCAACACAACCTCATATAATGGTCAAGCATATTGAGAGGAAGTGCAGTGCACAAGAATCATAACTCCATCTTGACTAATTACAGAGTTATTTCCCTTTGTTACTTTTTCTTGTCCGGAGCATAACTTGAAAACTACTAGTTGGAATTCAATACAATTTCATACAATGATCAAGCACAATCAGAGGAAGTGCAGTGTACAAGAACCATAACTCTATCTTGAGTATTTACTGAGTTATTGCCTTTTGTTACTTTTCCTTGTCCGAAGCATAACTTGAAAACTACTGGTTGGAATTCAATACAACCTCATTCACTGCTTAAGTACATTTAGAAGAAGTGCAGTGCACAGGAACCATAACTCTATCTTGACTCATTACAGAGTTATTGCCCTTTGTTACTTTTCCTTGTCCGGAGCATAATTTGAAAACTACTGGTTGGAATTCAATGCAACTTCATACAATGGTCAAGCACATTGAGAGGAAGAGCAGTGCACATGAACCATAACTCCATCTTGACTAAATACAGAGTTATTACCCTTTGTTACTTTTCCTTGTCTGGAGTATTATTCAAAAATTACTAGTAGGAATTCAATACAACTTCATACAATGGTCAAGCACAATAAGAGGAAGTGCAGTGAAGAAGAACAATAACTCTATCTTGACTCATTTCAGAGTTATTGCCCTTTGTTACTTTTACTTGTCCGGAGCATAATTCGAAAACTATTGGTTGGAATTCAATACCACTTCATACAATGGTCAAGCACATTGAGAGGAAGTGCAGTGTACAAGAACCATAACTCTATCTTGACAAATTACAGAGTTATTTCCAAGAACAATATCTCTTTTTAGTTTGTTTGCAAGGTATTCTGTTACTATGAACTTCTTCAGTTTATAAAGCAGTCTTTTGGGGGTATTAATCACATTTAGTGATAGCTCTAGTTTGATTTGTTAACATCAACAATTTTGCAAATAGGGCAATTTTGTTCACTGCTCAAAATCTATAACTTATTATAACGGTTGCGTTTTTAAAGTTATTATATCTGCCATCTTTCGCCTGGTTGTTCTTTTTTCTTTTCTTATTTTCACGCAGTTTACATTGTCCTTGATATAAATTTAAAATACATATGAAATCAGTTGATTATATAACTAGCCGAATACAAACTGCTGTAAGAATCGCTGTACATGTCTTTAAAGATAGGCATAGTGACTAAAAGTAAAAATAGGGAAAGGTTTTTCAGACATTCGACCACCTGTTCTAAAATTAAAATGAAGTGCGTGATTTTCTTTTTCTGGTTGGTGTTGTCGGCAACATTAACACATTTAATGCTTTAAAATATTTCACAATCCTTTTACAAACTTTCCAACATTTGAAAATTGCATGTTCTATGTTTCTTCCTTCAGACAGAGAGTTAGCGTACCAGCATTATGTAGAGTTCGAAAGAAACCCACTTTCCGATTGCCATGAACCTCAACCGGAAGTGGTTCGTATTGAAGAAACAAATTCCGACTCCGTCCTGCATTTCCTTCCTTCGTGCACTATAATTCACCGATGTAAAAACGAAACAGCTTGCTGTCCACGTGGTCATATATGCGCGCCTAAGAAAGAAAATGGAATTCAATTGGTAGACAAGTTTTTCATGGTAAGTAATCTCGTGAACGAGATGACGGTACTGGCGACAAAACAGGATGATAACAGTAAAAATCTCATTCGGCATTTCTGTTATTTTCTTTCAAGTACAGCTCGATTAATTTCGGATATGTTATTTCTCTCAAAACTTTGTTAAATTTGCCCCCAAAAAAGTAAATAGATCTAGAAACAGTATCTGTGGACAGTAGTACTACATCTGTTTATTGTTGTAACATGTACAAGAATTATATCGTGCGCAAAACATATTCTATTGTAGGGTTAACGCACGTTTTTTCGTGTTATAACATCTGCAGAATCCCAAGGGATGGTTTATATATCCCGAGGGTTTCTGCAGGTGTTATAACACGAAAAAACGTTCGTTAGCGCTATTCTAGCATAAATAGCATAAAAATTCATAAAAATAAAAATGAAACGCTCTTACTGGTACGACATTCAGTAATGCGCGGGACAACGTCCGTGTTGTTTACGTCATATTTATGACGTCACCAGCGGTTTTTAAGCCCGGCACTGTTAACGCCGTACATGATGTAAGACTGGGGAGACAGGTCCAGTGTTTACAATGGCCCTGTACTGCGCATAAATGAAAACGGGTTATAACGGCGCGTGAATCTCCCCGTTAACACACGTTTTTTCTCCTGTTTAAACACCGGCAAAATGGGCAAAAACTGCACATTTTATGCTAGAATATGTTTTTGGCTAATATTACAAATGTATAAACTTACATGCCTTTGGTTACATTCTGCATGTCGCATAAATTACGATGTCCGGTAAAGTCGGATTTATTATTTGTTGGTAAGACACCTTGGTAAAGTAAATATGTCAGTATGTACTAAACATAATGGAGCATAGAATTTCAATCGCCTTGGTTGTAGTACTGAAGGAGTTTGGCAAAATTTCTACATTTCTTGTGTAACGTACAATACTAGTCGAGAAATTTTTACCTGCATGTAATCATTTACAATAAATATGTAACGAGGAAATTGAAGAGGAGTATTATCGATGATATCACACGTTCATATATCCAAGGCAACTATACACGTGCTACCATCTTGTATTAGAAGACTGTCCAATTTTATGAAAAAAACAAAATGTATCATTACCTGGATTGCAATGAAATAAACCTGTACTGTAAGCTCAATATCCTAGCACTGTATGAAAATGATTCAAACTGACGTTAGTTTTATGCACTTTATAATTTAATTGTTTAGGTTACATTATTACATTAGTGGTAGCGATTTTCCTTGGCATTAAAATTTCTGATCTATGTTTGCCGACACAAATTATTTGAAACTTTTTTTACTACATAGGTGCTGGAAGCCGTACCTGGTTCGGATGAGCTGAAACCTGCAAAAGAATTTATTGCTGCCAAAACATTTATAAACCACACGGCATGCGAGTGTCAGAAAGTAGAAATAGATACAAAGTAAGTTATCTAATATACTACTTACGAAAAGTGTGTAAACTTTCATGAATATAATTTATTAGTTCACCATTTATACGTTATTGAATTACGATTTATACTCTTCTAAATTACGATTATACGTAACTTAATTAAGATTTATACGTCACTGAGTCACATTTATATCTTACTGAATTGATAATGCATTTCTGAATCACGATTATTTACGATAATGTTTTACTGACGTTACTGAATTACGATAATGTGTTACTGACGTTACTGAATTACGATAATGTGTTACTGACGTTACTGAATTACGATGATATGTTACTGACGTTACTGAATTACGATAATGTTTTACTGACGTTACTGAATTACGATAATGTTTTACTGACGTTACTGAATTACGATAATATATTACTGACGTTACTGAATTACGATAATATGTTACTGACGTTACTGAATTAAGATAATGTGTTACTGACGTTACTGAATCACGATAATGTGTTACTGAATTACGATAATGTGTTACTGACGTTACTGAATTACGATAATGTGTTACTGACGTTACTGAATTACGATAATATGTTACTGACGTTACTGAATTACGATAATATGTTACTGACGTTACTGAATTACGATAATGTGTTACTGACGTTACTGAATTACGATAATGTTTTACTGACGTTACTGAATTACGATAATGTTTTACTGACGTTACTGAATTACGATAATATGTTACTGGATTATGATTTTTACGTTATTTTAACAGTATATCTTACATAAACAAATAGGGAACAACAATAACATGAATTTATTATACGATAATCTCCATTGAGGACGTGTGTCAAATGACGTAAAGACATGACGTATGTAAGCTAGCGCGTCCAATCAAATATCGTGTTTTAAAGTTACAGTGATGTACTTCTACGGGTTCAATAAAATTTGAGTAGTTTTAAAGAATGTGACGTAATAAAATCTGATAAAATAAGTGTGTCTCTATATTTAGGTCAGTCGTTCGGATGCAAAAAATAAAAATTGATAATAAAAATATTCGAGTATACGTAACCGAATTAAGATATATACGTTACTGAATTGCGATTTATACGTTTCGACCTACGTTTACATTTTATTAAATAGAGGATAATTGTTGGTTTCGGTGTAAGATCACGTTATAATTTCACCGAGTGGGCACCAAAAGTGATATTTTCACGAGTGGCGCAGCCACGAGTGAAAATAACTACTTTTGGTGTTCACGAGTGAAATTAACGTGAAATACACCGATACCAACAATTTTTCTGTTTTTTTATGGTTAAAACTCTATTTTTATTGAGTTTGTTTCTATAAAACATCGAAAATCGCGGAAACGTCATCAGAAAACATAGAACAAATGACGTCTTTAAACGACGTCTCGTCGCATGTCTCCAGCATTAATAACGCTCGGTATACTTTTTTGACGTAAACCGGGCTAAAGATTGTAAAAACAGTGAAAAATAAAAATGGTAATCCCTGTTTCAAAACTGTGGTTTCACTTTTATTTCACGAGAAAACTCTATGAAAAATAAAGTAATATTATACGTTACTGAATTATGTTCATACGCTGCTGAATTATACCGATTAACACCCTACTGAATTACGATTTATACGTGTCAGAAATACGATTCATACTTAACAAAATATATGCATCCAAATTGCTTTTGCATTTGACGTATTGAATCAGAGAGCTTAGAGAGAATGTTATAACAGTTTTAGTAAGTTATGGCAGATTGAAATGAATTAACCATGAGTGTATTTGATATATGTTGATGTTTGAAAATTATGTTTTACCTTACTTTGGCGGCAAATGAATCTATCATTGTGACCAATGCAGATGGTTGGTTGGATTGCAAGGAAATGAACCTGAACCGTAAGCTCAGTGTCCTAAAACTGAACGAATATGATTTTATAATGTGTTGAATAATCTGCATTGTTTTCTATTCAGTCAGCAAATTTCAAGTGGTTATCCCTTTTAACAATGAATGGTACTGTTCAGTTTGAAAGATGAACAAGTACTCTTTTGAAATTGAGCAGGTCCATGGTTGATGTGTGTAAATGACTTTTTATTTTTTTGAAGTTTTCCCTGACGAAATCCTTAATTCGGTACGAAAAAAATATGGGATACATAGTGAAGTTCGAAAATTATTTACAGTTATAAATTCAATCTTAATATTTGTTTAAAATCATCTTCAGCTTTAATGTATCATCATGAATGAAAATGTTTTTACTGTAATGATTTAAATTTGTTTTACGTTCCTTTTTTCAGTTGCCAAAAAGATTGCCCACAGCAATATACCAAAACCCGTCCAGGGGCCGACTGTGAATGCAAATGTGCTTCAGGCCATAGGAAATGCAACAAAATACATAAAGGGTTATTACCTTTAGACGAGAAAGACTTGGAGTAAGTATTAAAAGCATAATGTTTACAACAATACAAGTATAACCCTTAATAAAAGATTTAGAGTAAGTATTAAAATAGTAATACCCCGTGTGTAACTACTGTTGCCTCCAATGTAAATATTTAGCTATAGAGAAAGTATATAAACAGAAATGTGTCAACGTGTGTAATAAATATGAAGAGTAAGTATTTAAACAGTTATGTATCGCGTGTAACTAATACTAAGACTACGTATTCAGTTATGTACATCGTGCCGTGTGTAACAAATATGACGAATAATGATTAAAACAGTTATGTATCGTGTGTTACTAAAATTAGGACTACGTATTCGGTCGTGTACAATGTACCGTGTGTAACAAATATGAAGAAAGTATTGTATCGTGTGTAAGTAAGATGAAGAATAAGTGTTAATATAGTCATGTACAATGTACCCGCGTGAATAACGAAGATGACGAATAAGTGATAATCTAGTCATGTACAATGTACCCGCGTGTATAACGAAGATGACGAATAAGTGATAATCTAGTCATGTACAATGTACCCGCGTGTATAACAAAGATGACGAATATGTATTAATATAATCATGTACAATGTACCCGTGTGTATAACGAAGATGAAGAATAAGTGTTAATATAGTCATGTACAATGTACCCGCGTGTATAACGACGATGAAGAATAAGTATTAATATAGTCATGTACAATGTACCGGCGTATATAACGAGGATGGAGAATAAGTATTAATATAGTCATGTACAATGTACCCGCGTGTATAACGAAGATGAAGAATAAGTATTAATATAGTCATGTACAATGTACCCGCGTGTATAACGAAGATGAAGAATAAGTATTAATTAGTCATGTACAATGTACCCGCGTGTATAACGACGATGAAGAATAAGTATTAATATAGTCTGTACAATGTACCGGCGTGTATAACGACGATGAAGAATAGTATTATATAGCCATGTACAATGTACCCGCGTGTATAACGACGATGAAGAATAAGTATTAATATAGTCATGTACAAAGTACCCGCGTGTATAACGACGATGAAGAATAAGTATTAATATAGTCATGTATAATGTACCGGCGTGTATAACGACGATGAAGAATAAGTGTTAATATAGTCATGTACAATGTACCCGCGTGTATAACGAAGATGAAGAATAAGTATTAATATAGTCATGTACAATGTACCGACGTGTATAATGAGGATGGAGAATAAGTGTTAATATAGTCATGTACAAATTACCCGCGTGTATAACGAAGATGAAGAATAAGTATTAATATAGTCATATACAATGTACCCGCGTGTATAACGAGGATGGAGAATAAGTGTTAATATAGTCATGTACAAAGTACCCGCGTGTATAACGAAGATGAAAAATAAGTATTAATATAGTCATGTACAATGTACCCGCGTGTATAACGACGATGAAGAATAAGTATTAATATAGTCATGTACAATGTACCGGCGTGTATAACGACGATGAAGAATAAGTATTAATATAGTCATGTACAATGTACCCGCGTGTATAACGAAGATGAAGAATAAGTATTAATATAGTCATGTACAAAGTACCCGCGTGTATAACGAAGATGAAAAATAAGTGTTAATATAGTCATGTACAATGTACCCGCGTGTATAACGAAGATGAAGAATAAGTATTAATATAGTCATGTACAATGTACCCGCGTGTATAACGAAGATGAAAAATAAGTATTAATATAGTCATGTACAATGTACCCGCGTGTATAACGAAGATGAAAAATAAGTGTTAATATAGTCATGTACAATGTACCCGCGTGTATAGCGAAGATGAAGAATAAGTATTAATATAGTCATGTACAATGTACCCGCGTGTATAACGAAGATGAAGAATAAGTATTAATATAGTCATGTACAAAGTACCCGCGTGTATAACGAAGATGAAAAATAAGTATTAATATAGTCATGTACAATGTACCCGCGTGTATAACGAAGATGAAAAATAAGTGTTAATATAGTCATGTACAATGTACCCGCGTGTATAACGAAGATGAAGAATAAGTATTAATATAGTCATGTACAATGTACCGGCGTGTATAACGACGATGAAAAATAAGTATTAATATAGTCATGTACAATGTACCCGCGTATATAACGAGGATGGAGAATAAGTATTAATATAGCCATGTACAATGTACCCGCGTGTATAACGACGATGAAAAATAAGTATTAATATAGTCATGTACAATGTACCCGCGGATATAACGAGGATGGAGAATAAGTATTAATATAGTCATGTACAATGTACCCGCGGAATAACGAGGATGGAGAATAAGTATTAATATAGTCATGTACAATGTACCCGCGTGTATAACGACGATGAAAAATAAGTATTAATATAGTCATGTACAATGTACCCGCGTATATAACGAGGATGGAGATAAGTATTAATATGCCATGTACAATGTACCCGCGTGTATAACGACGATGAAAATAGTATTAATATAGTCATGTACAATGTACCCGCGGATATAACGAGGATGGAGAATAAGTATTAATATAGTCATGTACAATGTACCCGCGTGTATAACAAAGATGAAGAATAAGTATTAAAACAATAACATACCCGATGTAACAAAGATTAAGCATTAACGAAAAAAGATCAAAATCATGCATTTGATAGTCATATAACGCGTCACGAGCGTAAAATGTTTCTTAGAACTATGAACATTAGATATCAAAATAACTTACACTTAATGACACTTTATAAAACAGTTTATATCATATCTGAATATCTGCACAATTTATGAAACTTTGTGGTGAAAACATTTATTACATTCAATGTTTTAACCTTTCATATTCTATTTCAGGTGCATAAAAGAAGACAAATGTATTGTTCCAACTTGCCATTCTGGAAAATTTAGTATTTCTAGCGGATTTTGCCCTCACTTCCGACGGTCTCGGAAAGGACAATAGAACTTAAATGAAGTACACGAGAAATAACACGAGATGTGGTCCTAATGTGATATTCTGACTTTGATATTATGTAAAATAAATACTTAATTGATATAAAAGTCCATATTGGATTGCCAATGTCGTGTAGCAAGGAGAATGGGAGAATTCGTATTTGACCCACAGGCTCTACAGGCTTTTTTCTTAATTAGTTTTTGGGTCAACAAACTATAAATAGATCGTCTTCCTACGTGATACAGAAATCATACTAAGAGAAACTATTACAGGCATCCACAACCACTAAAAATATACATGTGGCTGAAACACGGTTCCTCAAAACCCTACGAAGGTCTCTTATCCAAACAGGACTACTCAACGTTCAATGTGTCATTCTTCATTCAGAAGTTATTCTCGGAAAATAATATAGTTATTTCAAGTTGTTGCTATTAATAGAGCAACCGGAAATAGACATCGAAGCATACATGCATCAGACATGTGTAAATATATACAAAAGACTACCAGAATGTCGCCGAGATGTTTCAATCATAGAAAAAGAAAAACTGAGAAGTCTGTTTAAACTTCACTTGTATACAAATTCAATGTTTCATAGATTCTCTTTGAGCCGAGAGTGGACGATATTTTACAAAAACAGCCCCGAACAAAATCCCCGAAGTCTCTGTCTTCGAACTTTACTCACAAGGTGAACAACATACAGTATTAAGTTTTGTGACGTAAAAAACAAACAGTTGTGCATTTGCCTTCTGGAGGGCAAGATCAGTTATAGAAATGGTTCATGATATGTGCCGGGGATATTTGTATTCTTATTTGTGTGCTAAAAGAAGCCTTTAAACAAATGACGAGATTGAAAGTCGAACTTTATGCCATACGTTGTGTTAAAACATGCAAATTGTGTAACTATTATTTCATTTGTTTACACGACTTCCTGCGATATGTACATGAGCATCGAACAATGACGAGAGGGCATTTTGTGTTCTGATATCAAACAAGTAGCACCGCTGTGTAAAATCCAACATTTTGATCGTTGTTGCCATTTTAAATGCATCTCAACAAATATCTATCACTTATCTCAGTCGTATCTACTCAGCGATTTCCGGCAAATTACGGATTCCAGTAGAAAATCGATTGTACCTGTCTATGGAATCATGTACGCCGTAACTGATATGACCAGACAATTCATACGACAGACAAGTCATACGGCAGATAAGCGTCGGCACAGAATGTGTTCCGATCAGACTGTACTTTAAATTATTGGTTTTCACACAACGGGGCTCCATTATATTCATATTATTTATTTGATTGAAGACTTCAGATCATTTTATGACTTGTATTCTGGATAAAATTGTGTATATGACTAAATTATATGTATAATGGGTGAACTAAAAGAGTGCTATATATTAAATTATGTCGATTTCTATTTTGTGTTGTTGCATTTTCACATGTGATCACGTGCAAGTTTTTAAAAGTCAATAGTGAATGAACTACATGTACTTACAACAAACATTGCCTCCCTGTATAATGTATATTCTAACCAGTTATCATTTTTGGACTGATTGTTTTCACAATCGATCCAATGTTAACAGAGTAAAGAAATTCCTTACGACGGAACGAACAAGTTACAAACAAGTAGTTCCATATATTCAGTTGTAACGCATTATACTGTCCTCTGTTTTCAAAATCATATAGATATAGATCTAAATAATTTCAAAACATTTCAGAATAGCATAATTTTATTTTGCTGTTATTCTTTGAATTTGTTATTAATCGTTAATGCGCGAACGATTAACTTAGACAGAAAAATATATAAAAACTTTTTTTTTTCCTTTTCAACATATACGGCGTCCTTGGTGTAACTGGTAAAGGCGTCTGCACCTAAATTTGTTCTAACGGATTTGAACGGACGTGAGTTCGAGCCCCAATTAAAATCATTTTTTACTGTTTTCTTCTGTTTTACTTATCATTTTCAGATTTTAAATCATTTTTAAATGTTATACGGCAAATAATCATAAACATCTTTATTCATGTCAAACTTAAAAGGATTATGGCAATGAAAAATTAAGATATACTGTATACATGTTATTCGATAACAGTAAGTTTCGATACTACAGGTCATTCAGTAGTCGTGTCAGGTTTTGCTTGTTCGACCAGAATTGGTTTCCTTGAGTACTTTTGGGGCCATGCCTCAACAGTAACCATCAACAATTTCTAGAATTTTTACAGGTCAGTTTTGTTTGTGGGCCCACTGTGATACTTTGTACCACTGTTTTCCTTGTTCAGTTATTCATTTATTCTTTGATCTTGCTCACTCTTCAGTTTTTGCCGACAATTTAGGATAGGAATTTATTTCAACAAGGCAAGTACTGGGAAGGCGGTCCGATTGTTTTGCTTCTTACTGCAAGCTCGAAAGGTACCGTTTATCTTTTTCGTTCTTTCATCAACATTGACATCACAGTATTTAGATTTTAGAAGCAGTTGAAATCGAAATGTAAATTCATTTTTAGTCAGCGAATTAAAGAACACTTGCTGTTTTATTTTTTAGTTAAGAATAAAAAATGGGATGTTGAGGAGATAAAAGCAAGCAGATAACTCTCCGAAATTAGGTTACTCTCGATTTATAAAAATTACCTCCCTTGGTGACCTCACTGTGAGCTAAGACTAGTTTTAGAAGCAAACAAAAAATGAGGAACCGAAGTTGGTTGAGGTGAAATTTTATAAATATTTGGTAACTTAAAGTGGTCGAAACTAGGACCGTAACCAGTAAGGTTCTTCTAGAAATCTGTGGCACTGTATTTCAAATAACGATACAGGTTTCCTTCCGTTCGGATATGATCCCGTCCGTGATCGAATGCTTGTATTCGACTGCCTCCACACTTTAACTCCGGTATTGATTCGCATCATCTAGAGGCGCTGTTGAGTAGGGGTAGAGCGTCAAACTGCTAACCAGGAGGTCGTGGGTTCTCATCCTGGTCCATCTTTTACTCAGACCTTCAAACTCCGTTAATTCGGAGCGAGTATTTGTCAAAGCCACAGAAGGCACACATCGGGGTAGTTAATATGAGCTGCAAATACTTGTTCTAAAATCGGTATAATGTTATACTGAATCAATAACAAAAAAATGATTTATCCATTTTAGCTCTTCTATGAAAAACAGAAGAGCCATTGTCATAACCTTCTTGACGTCGGCAGTGTCGTCTTAAATCTGGTTAATTTACTTTCTCTGTAACCATTAAAGCCTTTAAACTTCAGACAATTGCTTGGCATCTTACAATGGCCTTTGTGGCCGAGTGGTTATGGTTACCGACTGATGATCACTTGTCCCTCATCGCTGTAGGTTCGTGCCCTACTTGGGTCGGATTCTTTTATGTCTGCTATCTAGGTTCTACCCTGGTGCCCATCCGTGACTGAGATAATGCCCGAATTGGCACCCAATGTCTTCCTCCTCCGCGAAAGCTGGAAGTTTGCCATATGACCTTAGCTGTTGAGTGCGACGTTAAATCCGAATCAATCAATTTGCACAATACAATCAACCCTATATGCAAATCCCATAACTTTTGAATGACATTAAAAGTTGTGCAAACTTTGAATTTTCAGTTCAATCCACTTCTCAGTCACCATTCACAGATATGGTATTTCATAGGGCAGTTGAACATAGTCACTGAATGCAACAGGTAAGCACATGGGTTCCTATCTCAAAAGTAAAGTTTTTACATAAAATGTATGGTTAAAGGTCAAAATTTGCGGACAGTTGTATCCCCAGTTTCGATCAAAATGTTGGTTTTACAGCTTTACTCGTTTATGGGTTGTCCTGATATTTACACATGTATGTGTACAGTCTGAGTTGTTCAGAGACAATCGATCCTCCAGTACTTTCAGTCCTTTGATATTATATGTATACATGTTTAGAGTTTCAAAATAAATAATAATGCGCAGAATCTAGCAAAAACGTCACAGAAATCGCAATTTTATTCGTATTTAAAGAGACATTTTAAACCATGTGATACATTAACGTAAATTCTACGAAATCCAACTATGCTTGAAGCTTTCAATTTTCCTTAAGAAGAAACCCCAACGTTCATTTAGCAAATTTTGTTTTAGAAGCATTGTGTATTATTGGCATGGCTGTAGTTAAACAGCCCAAGTGTGAGTAGGCCGTTTTTCGCAGACCGAATTGACGACTGGAATTGCTACTTGCTGGTCAGCTGCCATTTCGCAATCTGTGAACAGCTATCCTGTTTCTTATCAGAAGACGCAACTATAAATGCCATAGTGTTGTACTGTACATTGGTTGCCGGTTTGCGATTCAAATTTTCAAATCGCAGACCAGTTCGTGACTAAAGCTTGTAAGAGTGATTTGTGAACTCTAAGCCAGTTGCTGATCAGCACTTCGGAATTTACTCGCTACTGTAATCTGTATTTACGTGAAACCTTGACAAACATCCATCAGAGCACGATTTAAATTTAAGTTATGCATAATCTTGCAATCATGTCGCGGTCACAAAACCTGAAACCACAAACCACGGCCAAACGTCAGCGATTATCCGAAAACTGGTGATCACATTTTCAATGAATGTTCAAATGCCCTAATTAGCTTGCCCTCACAACACAACATCAAAAAAAATACAGTATTCATGGAAAGCGATTTTAATATCTCGGTTAATTAATCCTTTCCAAAAAAAAAGATATCCGGTTACAGTGATAAAGTTACACTTGTTCCCGCAATACAGCAACATTATACCCTTTTCTGTGTGTCAAAGTTGTTTCATAATTCAACAGACATCATGACACATACTAGTATCCTACAGAAATTAACACTTTGTACAAAAAAGCCATGAAAGCACAGATACAAACAAATATTTACATGCGCATGGCAAGCACCTTACATGCATATTCGACACAGAAATGAGGATACATTGTGGCAAAAAAAAAAACCCACAGAGAAACACATTCATGCACAGAAGACGTACATTTAATACTTACTGAACAAGTACGCCTGGTAATACAAACATGAGAAGCACATAACATACAAATATAAAAGGTTGGCTCACAGAAACAAAATTTAATACATCTGATTGACATACATATATACTGAAATTAACTACAAAATCTTACGGAAACAAACAATACCACACATGATGCAGATCTAAAATTGGTAATTGGAAAATACCTATGCAAACACATACGGATATTGAAATATTTAATGCTAATCGCCAACAGCAAACATAACACGGACAGTAAATAATGTTATGACAAATGCTTACAGGAACAAATAGTGTTACACTAAACGCATATTATGTGCACACATGAAACGGATATTACAACTTTTAATGAAAAAACAAGAAATATCAATAAAACAAGAGGGCCAAGATGGCCTTATATCACTCACCCGAGACTAATATGCAAACTCAATGAAAATTCATCAAGATAGTCCTTCTGACCAAGTTTCATGAAGATCCCATGAAAAATGCAACCCATAATGCATACACAAAGTTTTTCTATCATTTGACCCCATGATCCAGTTGTTTGACCCCAGATGATCCATATTAAAATTCGTCTTGTATACTTCATCAAGGCTGTCATTCTGACCAAGTTTCATAAAGATCCAATGAAGAAACCTGGCCTCTATTGCATACCCAAGTTTTTTTCTATGATTTGACCCCGTGACATAATTTTTGACCTCAGATGACCCTTATTCCATCTCCACTTATGTTTTATCAAGGAAATCATACTGCCCAAGTGTCATGAAGATCCAATGAAAGATGAAGCCTCTATTGCATTCACAATTTTTTTCTATGTTTGACACTGTATCCTAGTTTCTGACCCCAGGTGATGACATAGACTACATCAAGGCAATTAGTTTTTGACCCCAGATGAACAATACCAAATCTCGACATACTTTTCATCGAGGCAGTTATACTGACTAAGTTTCATGAAAATTGAATGGAAAATGCAACCTCTATTGCCTACACAAGGTTTATTTTATGATTTAGCTCTTGACCTAGTTTTGACCCTATAACCTATAGATAACTTATATTCGATCTCGACCTAGATTTCATAAAAGTTGTCATTCTGACCACGTTTCATGAAGATCAAGTGAAAAATGCAGTCTCTATTGCATACACAAGGTTAAATATGCACAGAAGACAGACAGACGACGGATACTAGGCGATCACAATAACTCACCTTAGCACTTCGCGCTCAGGTGAGCTAAAAAGAGAAACAGCCTTAAGCCAAGGTACATTTTAGTATATACATGAACCTCTTTCCTGAGAAAGTTATCAATGGAGGCAGTTGGATATACAGTCTAGCTACACCATTCATCAATGAAGTGATCAAGAGTCCATTCACTGCGCTTCCATTCGTAACATTTGAAGGTCAAAATCAATCTTATTCAGCTACTCCGCAAAACTAGCAGAAAGAAAATACAAAAAAGCGTGTACATAAATCCTGTACGAGACAAAGACATTTGAGAATTTAACGACTAAAGCTGTAACAGTTGTTTACTGCTGTGATATTATGCAATAGTCTTGTTGATACTGATGTTATATAATGCTGAAAGTATTAGATGTGAATACTTTTTATCATAACATCTTTCTAACGTAATCCTTAAGGATTGTCTGAACTTAACTAAAAATATAAAAAACGAGACCTACCGTGTCTGGTGGTTTCAACCTTTAATCTGAACAGCTGCACTGCCTTTAGTTTTAGCTCGATTGTGAAGAAAGCTTGTATCTTATCGAGTCACTCTAGAGTTCGCTTCCTGGAAAAGCCAGTACTGGTGTCATATGAGCAGGTACGGTCATGACCCCAGTGGGGCTGGAATCCGCAACCTCCGGGATGAGCGGCAGACATCCTAACTTCTACACCACCGCTGCCTTCGCTACAGCTTGTTTGGCAACGGCAATTGTTTTTTCGATATGGTTCTATGATCGTTAAATAATCCTTTTCTTAGGGAACATGACTTTTTTGTCTGACATTACTATTGTTGTTGTCAAGCTTGTTTGGCAACGGCAATTGTTTTTCGATATGGTTCTATGATCGTTAAATAATCCTTTTCTTAGGGAACATGACTTTTTTGTCTGACATTACTATTGTTGTTGTCAAGTTTGTTTGGCAACGGCAATTGTTTTTCGATATGGTTCTATGATCGTTAAATAATCCTTTTCTTAGGGAACATGACTTTTTTGTCTGACATTACTATTGTTGTTGTCAAGCTTGTTTGGCAACGGCAATTGTTTTTCGATATGGTTCTATGATCGTTAAATAATCCTTTTCTTAGGGAACATGACTTTTTTGTCTGACATTACTATTGTTGTTGTCAAGTTGCCTGAACAGTGGGAACAGGGCTTAACAAAACAAGAACACCAAGATGGCCCTTTGTCGCTCACATGAGTACATGACCTACTTATGACCCAAATTTGACTGAAATTCAACCTTAAACTATATACAATGTACATGTATGTATATCAACTTACACGATGATTGGCTATAATGTGCGCTAACCGAATTTTATGACAACCGAGTGTTATCAAGATTTTAATTTTATTTGTTCCAGTGGCCTCTTTTTTAACCCCAGCTGACTCAGTTGGAAGTTGACCTAGAAATAACTTAGCAGAACATTCTGACAAATGTTGATCATGATTGGCCAGTAAATGTGGCTTATAGAGTGTTAACAAGATTTTTTCTTTGAATTGACCATGTGACTTAGTTTTTGACCCAAGATAACCCAAATTCAAACTTGGCCTAGAAATCATTGACTGAGTAAAACATGTTCTTAGGTGTTAACAAAGTTTTTCTTTGATTTGGCCCATGGCCTAGATTTTGATCTCAGGTGATCCAGATTCCTCTTCAACCTAAAGATTATAAGCTTCACAGCTCTGGTTCTGCGATGACTTAATTTCTACATTTCCTACGAAACCAGGGCGCAAGCATTGGTAGGAAAACCAATACGGAACTTTGTCGTCATTGTAGGAAGAGTTACCTCCCATCTTCGTTGTTTGTTTATCGTGAATTGGACAATGTTATTGCGTACATTTCATGTTACTTTCAAATTATGCGGTTATAACCTTGAATTTCGTTTATTTTGATGATGGTACCTCTTTTACAAGGGCGTTTTGTGAGTTTTTATGCATTATATAAAAAGATGAAAGCTGTGCATCTACGCGGATATTCACATTATATAGTGATAGTGATTTCTTTCCCGAGTCAAACATGGACTTTTTATGTTGATTTTTGTCATCGGCAAAATACTTGTATCATAGTCTGACACATAAGTTGCCAAGTATATACCCCTGCTCTTCAAAATTGACTTATGGTAACGTATACAGGCAATTTTAAAACATCATAACATAGTCCTTAAGACGGCTAGTAGCATAGATCGGTACTATAGCTTCTTTTAAGCATTAATAAAAGAAAACATAACTTACGAAAATAAAACAGACTAGAAAAGTATTTATTGATATTTGTAACGAGGTTCTACGGCGATTATTTGATTAAGAAGTGATTCATGCCTGTGACACTTAACTGTTTGGTGTAACACGGAAGGAGACTTACAAGTTTACTCAAATTGGATGCAGAAAACAGAACAAGGATTACAGAGGAAGTTTGGTTATAGGTTTCGGCGGGGATCGTGATTTTACGTATCCGAAGTTTGAAATACTGGTAAAAAGAAAACAAAAACGAAATTGACTTCTATAGACAGTAGCCGTACAAAAAGTTCTGACAAGCCCACCAGGAAGGAGATTTTGATTCTCTGACATGAGTATATTTATCAGAGCTAAATAAGCAACATTCATATATTATGTACCTTTATAAACTTCAGTATGATACGGGAACTCCGTAACTAGATAGACTTGGAGGCTAGAGACTAACCACTGCCTTCAGAAAAAAGCAACTTGCATGCAAAACTGTAACCAGAATTTTCAAGTCAAATAGGGGTTTCACTTTGTCAAAATTTATGCTAGAGTTATAACATTTGCTGCTTTGATATTATTTATTGACCCTGAAGACTAGTGCAAAGTTTAAGCTAAATAACTGCATTGAGTGTTGCTTTTGGCTATGGGACTTTGCATGCAAAATTTTAGACAGGATGTGAGACCGACACCAAAGCGAGGGCGAGTTAAATAGCTTGTTCTATTTGTCTAATAGTCCAGCTAAAGTTAGGCAAGTCACTGTCACCGTTCTAGCATTCTACCCATTCTCTACATGGCACACCTCACGTTGTCAGATTTCAGCTCATTATGCACTAGAAAATGTAACAAAGGAGGGTAATTCAAAAGATAGTTAGAGCAAGCTAAAGTAGTTGTTACGGTTCTTGATTTCTAGAGATCAACATGCAAGTAAAGTTTCACTGGAGATCTGTACCTAAATTATTGAACTTTGAGTAATCTGGAACCCAACACATGTTTAATGAAATGTTTGAGTCCAGAACAGCACAAACTTCACAAAGTAAAGTTTAAGAGGTAGATATAGCAAAACATTACTTACAGGTACCATTCTTCTTTGATGCATTCAATGCTTACACATACCAAATACACATACAATGAACTGAACTCTTGTACAAGAAAAAATAACAATACCTTTGAAAAGACACATTTTATTTGCTAAACTTTTACTTTATGAAAGTGATGAAACTGTCACAGTGTTACATGGACTGTTTTACTAAATATATCATCAGTATATTCAGTACTTCTGAAGCCCAGTAAGTTTTGTATACATGTACTTTAGACAGCTGATTGACTTCAAGGACTGTCCATAAATGCACCATCACAAACATGGGGTTCTGGACTGTGTGTGCAAGATTTCCTTGTCCTCAGTTTAAACTTTAGTATTTGAACAGTATCTAACATTACATATAAATGAACTTACTTTCGGAAGTTTTTTTTTCATTTGATAAAGACCTACAAGATATAAATTTTCACATTCTATCCCATGTCCATTAAAAATAATGTACAAGTTTTTACTTATCTTTTGAAATAAATGAAAAGTACTACATGTATTACAATTTGTAATTACCATCTAACCAAAATGACACGCAACAACGGTAATAGATACAACTGAATTTAAAATTTAATTTTAACAAAAAAGCTGAAATAAATATATAAAATAAATAATAGTAAAAAAAATGGTTCTAAATGTGATTGCTAAGTTTCACATCAAATTATGAGCATTTCTAGATTACCTACAAAAAAACAAAAGTATGATTGGAATTGATGGATGCTCTCTGAAATACAACTTAATCTTATGATGCAAAGACAGCCATCATGTATTTAACAACACAGTTTCTTTCTAAATATCGTCTAACCGTAAAGCAAGTTTCACTGACCATTCTAACAGCTTTGGAGGAATGCGTCAGACAAGAACTGTTTGAAATTTAGAGAAATAAAGACATTTCAAAAACAACAAAAAGTTAAAAAAGGAGATTCATTAATTAATAATGCAAAGAAGTTATGGTTGTTTGCCTATACACTTCCTGTAAAACTTACAATGTATTGTGTAGATTGAATAAATTACTCTCTACAAAAACTGTAAACATGGGAAACAATTTAGAGAAAGGGAAAGGAGATTCATAACTCTCTTGTAATGCCAGTTTTCTACTAAATTAAAATGTCCCAAATCTTCATGTTACATTTCACATAATTCCTACTAGTACCTTCTATTCGATAGACTTTGGACAAGACAAAGAAATGACAGTAAAAATTTCAAAAAGCTTGCACTGTGTACTTCCTCTCTATGCTTCAAATCATTATTCAATTTTATAACAAACTCCCCATAATGACCTCTGTTACACATTGAACAAAAAAGTAACAGACAGACATCCTTAAGACTTGACTACCTGACTAACTGCTTCTTTTCTCTTTTGTTCCTTACAATCAACATAAAATTGCCACATAAAAAGCATGAAATAAAGAATGACACCAAATGAAAAAATGCCTATTGTTTTGAAAGCAATATATTCTCTGGTTTATTATGGGAATGACAAGACGAACAGACAGACAAAGCGGTGATTTTGTGGAACATAAAATAAATGTCACTTTATGAAATATGCCATTATGTAACTCTTGCTTATTAATAAATCACGGGTATTCCTAGCTAATTTCAAACAAATTTAAAATAAAAAACAAAAAAGCCCTGCCAATGTACCAACAACTATTTAACTATTCTACCTAAAATCTTTTCAAGAACCACTAAACATGTTAGAATACTGTAACCTAAAACACTGATACATCTATCATGTTATAGTTCCATCAATGTCAAACAAATTTTCAAACATCATCCACAAGGATATGTTATTTCTCAGTATGTATACAAGTTTGGCAATTTATTCACGTATACCAAGATTTGTGTATCATAAATGTCAAGGTTTTGATAAATCCACTGGATAAAAACTTCAGATTTTACTAAGAACCCATTCGCTTTTATCTCTTAAGATATTCATGAAAAAACAATGTTATAAATATCTAAATCAGACTCTAATACAACTTACACAAATGAGAATTATATGTATATTTAAATAAAATAGAAAAGTCAAAAGTTCTTTAAAAAAATATTTATACTGCAGAGCATGAACTATTTGAGATTGGGAACCAAATGCAATGAAATTTCTAATATAGCCTAGATGAGCCGAAAGCATAATTTTTCTATGATACAACTGTAAAAATATATATAAAAGCTCTTTATACAAAAGCAAATAAACCCAGAGTATTTCAATGACAAATTCTGATATGGCAACAAGTACAGTAAAATGATAAATTATCAATTATCAGACAAGTGATTGATAATTGTAAACTGAGATTATCAGCTGTTTAGAATGATAATGATTGTTAATTAAAATCATTTGAGGAAATTATCTTCAGCATTAAGAAACATGAAAATTTTAGAAACCAGGCAGTTTGTATTTTTTATAAATGATGTTATAGTCTTACACATTTTCATTTCAAGTTTCATCTAACCAAATGCAGAACTGACACGGATTTCTCTTTTTGTTTTAAATTTGTGTTAGAACTCTTTTACCTATCAAATGTTCTCAAAACCCATGGTCAAACATATCACTTATGAGATAAAGGGTCATCGATTTTCATTAACGTTACCCATTTACAACTGGATGAACTAAGGCACAGTATGTGTTATTGAAATTAAACAAAATTTTGTCATTTAACATGAGCTTACACATATGTGCCCATGTTGATAACTTTGTACATCAACACTATTTTTAAAAGTGATACAAAAAATCTCCATGTTTATGATATCCTGCAGTTATATCTAATGTAATTTAATTAAGAAACCTTTCATCAATGGTCACCTCAGATGTGGAACCTGCATGAAAACAATGAAGTTGTTATGTCAAATACACAATTGATATCTTATATGACTGAATGTTTAAGCTATCAACCACTAACTAGAAAATACATGCAAATTTATTAAACTTTTTTGCTTGAGCAAAACTCTAACTGTGTTAATTACCTAATATGCAGTCATATACATTTGATAAATGGTCAAAAACAATAACAATTTCTTTCCAGGATTCAACAGTGTCCAAAAAGAAACATCTTAAGTTTCTATAGATTACAAACTTAAGCATTTGAATTTTCTACTGTCTTAGTTGGAATAACACTGTATAAGAATACTTAATGTTTTAACTACTCAAATTGAGACACGAAACATGCTATATGGTTAGAAACATTAACAGAATGTTTCAAGTAATTGATAATAACCGAGACTTTACTGAGCAATTTACATTAACATGTAACATACATAACATTAACAATATTTGAGTTACAAAATTTAATTTAAGTTTTGTTCCATGGTCAAAAACATTTACAAACTGTTTTACATTAACTAACAAACATGTTAAAAAGATGGTGGCATGGATTGTAGTACAAAATGTATCTCTTGTGAAATGAACGCCATGTTGAACACAAGATTTATTCAGTTTTACAAATGGAATTCAAATAAATAGCAAACTTATCTAAATCTAAAAAGCACATCATTCAATAAATAAACAACAAGAATATCACATTAAATTCAACAATATTTACACTGGTTGCCAAGGGTAGCGGATAAATGGTCACAGACAAAGATGCCACAGTACCTACTCAGGATCATTACCACTGCAATTGATTGTCTGTGAGAGAAAATACAAACATTATCTCTATGTACATTGTATGTGCAGAACAGAGTATCACTCTAGCCAAATGGCTTGTACAGTCAAACCTCTCTGAATGACACCACACTACTGCAACACCCTTCCTAAAAAGACACACGTTTTCCTTACCGTTGTGTACATTATATAAGGGATAGACCTGTCAAGAAGAACAGCTCGCTACAACAAACAGATTTCTGTGGTCCAAAGGGTGTTTACACCAGAGAGGTTGAACTGTATTTTCCATTTCTATTCTATACTGTCTTTCTTTAGTGATGGATAGACTAGCAGATGATATCAAACCAAAAACCATTTGCAGTTTTAATGATATTTAAACCATACAAGAATATAAGAAATGACTGTAAAATTATTAAAAATTGGAAGTCAAGATATTTCCTGCTATTAACTGTAAGGTCAAGGAAAAATAACTCAGCCTACAATTGTCAGAAGAAGTAAAAAAAAAAAAACCCAGATCAATGATCAATTAATTAAAATGGTTATTTTCAGACTTCATAATGCACCAAAACAATAAATATATGACAATATTATACAACTTTTACAATGTTCAGCCATCCAAAATCAACATGCCCAACTGTTTGGTGTATCAACATCTTTGGAACTATTTTATTAATAGTCGCAATGACAGTTTTTGAAAAATCATTTTGAAATCCAACCATTTACCTTGTACTTGTAAGACAAACAAAATAACACGTACTGACTTTGTTTTTTAATACAATCAAAATGCCCCATCTTCAAAAAAAACCTTTAACAACCTTGCACTCAGTCTGTAATTCCTTTAATAAGAACTATAGTACATTCCATACAAAAATGTGAAGGACTACATCGTTTTAGCTATATGCGATGTACTCAGTCTCTCCAGCTACTTAACATGCAAATAATGGCAAAAATCCAATCAATGTAATGTATTATTACCTTCTATGTAAGTTGTGATAGTATTTAATGAGACATTCCATCCATGCATGAGAATTTCATGCAATATTCATGAGACAGACAAAAAGGTTAGGGAAATGTAGTGCCGTTTCAAACAATGTTTCAAATGAGATGTGAACTTCACTGATAAACAGATACTTACAATGTAAAAGCTGCTTACGCATATGTCTCCACTTTTACTGTCTGTTTCAGCTATCAACGACTTAATATGAAATTTAAGGTGTTGAGACAATAAAGGCCTTGATTCAACGTCTATAACAGAGAAATGAGACTTTTCAAGCAAAGCTAAATCTATCATCCCACTGTGGTCTCTTGTCAATCCGACCATCTGCCATCCTCCTCACCCCTGCCATAGATATGCCTGAGCGCATTGATACAGTTGACCTTTTTGAGACATTCGACCTTACAGATGCATTTGACCTCATAGATGCATTGGATTTAGCACTTGAAGGACGTGACCTCTTCCCAGGTGTCACAACAGTTGATGTGTTCGATTTAGCGCTTGATGGCCTTGACCTTTGAGTTGATCCTGCTGTCTGGCTCATGGAACTTTGAAGGGATCGCTGAGACATCGTGTCATAATGTGACCTTTGACCTGGGACTATCATTGTGCCAGATGGAATGCCATAGGACATTTGACGCTCTGCTTCGCTGATTTGCTCACCTCGTGACATACCACGAGTTGGCTTCACTGTTTGTAGCCTCTGAAGTATATGCTGAAATATAAGAAATTTTATAGAAAATGTGTGTAAAATTTAATTAAGTTCCATCTACTTCACCATGATACACCTGCATTTGATGATTTTTATTTACAATAACACGATCCACAATGTTTCTATAAATAAAGTGGAAAGAATCTGTTAACTATTTTACAATAAATATACAACATGTTTTCCACCGATGACACATGCACTAAGTGACACGCACATCCAATCACATTGGTGTTTATAAGTTAAAAAGAAATGTTGCTAAGCGTTAACTTGAACATAGTTTGGGGTGTTTTTCAAATAAAAATTGTGTAAGAACTAAAATAATTAATGCCTCCCAAACTTTGTTGTTGAATAAAATACAGCCAGTCATTCAGATGCCGAAAAATTAAATCACTTGAGCAATGCACTCATAATTTAATTACTATATGCAGCTGAACTCCTGTTTGATAAAATTATGATAAAATACCAGGACACATTTAATATTTCTTATTCTAAAGTGACTAGATATCCAACTATCAAATTGAACAAGTCTTGTTTAATAAAATTATAGTATTACTTCACAAATACATTAATTTTGTAGTGATTAGTTAATACATTATTATACAGCAATATGATCCTTTGTAAATGACATGCACAAAATAAAAGCTAATAATGCCTGGGGCGTTGAAGTAGTATGCCTTTTATATAAACCTTCCTGCATTTAATGCAATGTAGCCTTGTACATAAACCTTTTCTTGTATTTCTCATTTTGCAGTTTTTAGTACTTACAAAATCTTGAAAACTTGATTATCAAAACAATGTGTTCTTTCTCTTTGACATCTCTATTTCATATTCATTTATTTGCAATTATAAATTAGGGACACTACATTGAAAGCTTCTTTATACGGCTTTAAGCATGGAAAGCACTTGTAATGTCTTTATGACTACAAGCATAGTTTAATATCTCACTTTAAAGTGTTCTTAAAGTGCTCTTTTCACAACTTTTAATAGATGCAAGCTGTTGAAAAATCATTTATAAATTTGATGTATTAAAAATACACGCAGCTAAAGTGTGATATACATGTATCATTTCATGGCAGAACTTCCTAACAAGATTAGATCTTAATGTTTAAAGAGAAATTTCAACTGGCCACTTTTTGCATAATATAACTAGATCATCCTCACAAATTTTACCAATCACATTTTCATACACTTCAACGCCATCGAATTATCTTATTAAGATTTTTGAATTACAAATCAATAATACATCAAAGGGTATTAGCTAACGTGCGTGTACTTTGCATAAAAAAGCTCAAATATCACCAATGTAAATATTAACCTTTGATGAGATAAAAATATTCTTGCCAAGAAAGCACTTTTCTCTGTATACTTTACACCATGAGAGAAAATGTTTTTTCTACAATGGATGCGTTTCAGCGATATTTGTGGTAACGTTAATTTATTAAGAACATTAATTCCACTGTTCCAACAACAATTAAGTAAATAATTGTTTTCCGCTATTCAATACTGGTGCATGCTAAAACGGCCTATGCACATATCTTTTGTGCTTAACGACAAAGTGGAAAGATAAATATTATTTTGTAAATAGAAGTTTACTTAAACAAGGTGTAAATGTCATCGAATAAATAGTCAGTCAGACCATAAAGATCAATTATATCAAATAAATGCAAACAATAAAACGTCCCAAGTTTAAAGAAATTATTTCAAGTTGTTGAACATGTGTTATTTAGCCATAGATACTGTCAGACTGTATTTTGCCACCATCAAAGACAAGTAATAAAATATTTTAAGATAACTTTATGAATCACTGTATCCCACAAAATAACATCAATCATGTCAATTTAGAATTAATAAGATATGAATTGTTGATTGCGTAAAGCTTTCGTTCAATGGATACCATGAAAACGGCCATTAAAGCTGATTTTAATCTACCAAACGGCTGTAATGCCTGCATGGGCTGCTCAAGACCGTGAGCTAGGGATTTTGCGTCATCCAACTGACCAATA
This sequence comes from Saxidomus purpurata, assembly GCA_022818135.1. Lineage (NCBI taxonomy): Eukaryota > Metazoa > Mollusca > Bivalvia > Venerida > Veneridae > Saxidomus > Saxidomus purpurata. The sequence continues at coordinate 42,327,351 of JAFMSR010000008.1, read as the reverse complement.
AAAAGGTGTAGCAGTATAAAATTTACATTTATCATGATGATCCTTTATTCACTGTAAATACTATGTCATGGTCAGGTTTTTCATGTATGAAAAATCAAAACCAATTTATTTTAGATTTATCATTCCTGAATTCTTGAATAGATAATTATTATGAATTAAGTCTTCATCTATTTTGTCCTACAGCAAACAGAAAGGTCAAGTTCAACAAGACTGTAGTTGCTCTTGACAGGACATTTTCTGTTTTCAGTCAGGTTGGAAAAAAACTTGGTCAATACGAGATGTAGCCAATCAGGTTGGATGATTCGGGGACCGTATTTCTGTAGTTCTGGACATAATTTAGAAACATTTACTGCATCGGGTTTAGCATTAAAATTTGTTTCAAACATTTCGTCAAAATGGAAACTTTATTCTTTTAAAACTTAGTAACTGATTACTGTAGGTAGATTTAAAGACATATATCAAAAATGTTACATAGTAAATAATATAATAAATAGAATTGTCATATAAATTAATTGAAATCATATTGGACTTCAGCCAGGCATGAGATATTGACCTTCAGCCTGCGGCAGCATCTGGCCAATCCAACTGTCTGCAGCCGATTAAAGCTGCTCGCTCTCAGTTAACGTTGAAAAAAAAAACATTTTTTTTTTTAATTTACACACTTAAATTCAAAAATTTATATAAAATTAAAGCCTAGAATCAAAATATAAGCAAAAATCTAGGTAGGAATTTGCAAAATTTGGTAGCATATTATTTGAAATTTAGAGATATACGTGACAGGAATTTATACTGGATAGTTTTTATATGACTATAATGTTCTAATATATGTTATTTACATACAGTTTGAAGAACTTATTTTTTTTACCAAAACCTGAGAGCGAGCAGCTTTAACAAGGCCAATATGAATTCAATCAATTAATAACATCGATAAAAGTACTTGTTCTGGACATGCTGGAAATCAGAATGAAAATAGATTGAGAATATGGAACCACAAATTTATACAATACTGCCCACTAGTTACAACTATCACGGTGGTGACTCACATGACTTCCACGCCATCATGGTAGCAGCAACCGAAACAAGAGCTGTCAGTAGGACAGCGTGCTCGACTTTTTTAGTGCTTGCCTATAAAACAAAACTTTGACAGTTAAGGGCACACAAGACTTTAACTAGGAATTTCTAAGTACAAATCAAGAAAATTTTTCACAGAGTTATCTTCTTTTGCTTACAGATAGGTCTTACGATGGTACATAAGTACTCCAACTTTCAAAGTAATATCTCAAATGTTAACAAGTGGACAAGAATGAAAATTTTAACTGAGTTTCTAAGTCAAAAAGGGCCATAATTCAAATAAAATCCTTGACAGAATTACCTTCTCCTGCCCATGTTTGGGAATCATGATCGTAAACAAGTATTCCAACTTTCAAATTAATATCTCAAACAGTTCAGTCAAAAAGTGGACTGGTACGAAAAACTTAACCAAGATTCTAAGTCGATAAAAGGCCTCAATTTTTAAAACAAATTCCTGACAGAGTTACCTTCTCTTGCGTACAGATGGGGGTAATGATGTGAAATAGCATTAAAAGTTTCAAAGCAATATCTCAAAGGGTTAAGGCAATAAGTGGATTTTACCCATATTCAATGTATTTTCTAAGTAAAAAGGGGCATAATTCTGTCAAAAACCTTGACAGAGTTATGTCCTCTTGTCTGTTGATGTAGGTCGTGATGGTAAACAAGTATGGTTAGTTTCAAAGCAATACCTCCAATGGTTTTGAAATAAAGTGAGGTGGTACGAAAAACTTAACCAAGCTCAATAAACTTTCTAAGTCAAAAAAGGGCCATAATTCTGTCAAAAACCTTGACAGAGTTATGTACTCTTGTCTGTAGATGGAGGTTATGATGGTAAACAAGTATGGTAAGTTTCAAAGCCATACCTCTAATACTTCTGAAATAAAGTGGGGTGGTACGAAAAACTTAACCAAGGTGTGACGCCAACGCCGACGCCGGGGCGAGTAGGATAGCTCCCCTTTTCATAGAAAAGTGGAGCTAAAAATGGCCATTTAATTTTGTAAAATCAGTCCGAAGCAACAGAATATTTTAAAGCACTATAATCTAATATACATTATACCATATTCTCTGATTCTATCCTTCTTTGTTCCCTCATACGATTTACTGATGAAGGTGTCATTCTTTGGACAGCTGGTTCAACTGCCCTCTTGGGTCCTCTTGGGCGGGGAGCAGTGCCAGTTGTATTCTTAACTGTGCCGGAATTCATTTGCATCATGATTTGCTTAAGTAGCCTCTGGTTTTCTTTTTCAATCAGTTTTGCTCTTCCCATTGAAAATGTGTAGTTAGCCTTACTTTTTTCAACTGCTGTTGGTGGTGCAAACATAACTCTTCTTGAGTTTGTTTTAAGTCTTTCTTGTTTTTCTCTATCAATATCTGCCATACATTTCATTAAAATGCTTAAATCTATCTGGTCTGATTCTAAATTGATTGAGTGATTGTTGGTCCTTTCAGGTGAGTTTGAATCACTATATTGCACATTTTTAGACTTTCCATTCTCTTTTACCTTGTCCCTAGTTTTAGTATGTTTACGTGACAGCCTTGGACTACCCTCTGGACTTTCTAGAGGAGAAACATCCGTAATATCACTGTTATTTGAGTATGAACTGCTTGATCTCTGGTTCCTTCGGCCATTCTTGTTTCTTTTCCTATCTTTAGCACTCTTAGCTCTCTCATTTTTTATCTGATGTGAATTCTTAGATTCATGTTTATCAAGATCATTATCACTTTCACTCTGTGAGGATTCTGATACAGACTTTTTCCGCCTTCCCCGTCTGTCCTTTCTGTCCGAGTAGTCATTCCTTTTAATATCCGGTTTGTTTTCAACAGTATCACCCCATGCTTCAACATGTGCTTTTGGGATGTGAACGTCTATTGTCTCCTTTTTTTGTTTACGACTATATTTTTCATATTGATCATTATCATCTGATGAATAATCAGAATTAGAATAGGCACTTGAACTTTCTGACATGCTACTGTCTTTATCCACCTTTTCTGATTTCTTTGTACTTTCTGTCGTTTGAGCTGTTCTCCTTTCATACTGTGGAGTTTCAGACTCTGATTCAGAACTAATGAATGAGTCATCACTATAGTCATATTCTGACTTCTTATTTGAAGTCTTCTGTATATCCATTGATTGTTTACCATTTGACATATCGCCATGTTTTTTGTGACTCGGAGCACTTGCCGGGTTGGGTGGCTTCCTGTCTGACAATTTCCTTGATTCTGGACTCGTCAAGTTGACATTCCTTGGTGTGTCAAAAAAATCAAAATCTACCTCTTCTGTAGCATCCATAGTTATTTAATTATATGCGAATTAAACTACTTAAATGTTGTAAAAGTATCGTTAAATTTTACCCGACATTGTTGTTTAATGTAGCAACTGATGAAATCTCGCGAGATAATATAAAAAGTAAATCTCGTTGTAGCGCACTTCCGGTTCTGCACGCGGGAAAATTTAAGATCTGTAAACATTTTTTTTCGTTTTATATCTAAGTCAATGTAGCCCAAGAGTCCAGATATGGACCAATGCATATGAACAATACTGTTTCTTTGGCCCATTTATTGTGTTTTCACAGTTTTCAAGATTGTTTGTTCTGCTGTTCTGGTTAATCATCAATTTTATTTCTTTTACTATTTTAACAGTTTTAACCGTCTTGTTTCTCTTGACTGTAGGAGCTATCTTGCAGTAGTTCTTATCTTTTATTAACACCGGCGTGCACCCTGCCCATAATACTGTGACAGGTGGAGGCAGTATAACAAGTCATAGACAGATAGTTTAACCCTTCTCACTATGTCTACAGTTTTAACGTCTTGTTTCTCTTGACTGTATTCTGCGTTGATTTTTTTTCAATACCTTTTCCTAATATCATAGCTGTAGGCTGTATACACAAGATAAGATAGAAGTGCCTACTTCTTCTGTATTGTAACCTTACTTTCTATTAGCCTTTCCAGCACTTACCGTTTCGATGTCTATTAAAGTTTTTTCTTTTTATTTGATGTTGATGTCAGAAATCGTATTTTTCATATTTTTCCCATAGAGCGTAATGCAAACGTCATAACGTCACTGTTTCAATATGGCGGCGCCCGCGTCAGGGGCTTACTCAAAATTAACAATGCGCTAATTACACTAGCAGACAGAATCCTCAACATGCATTCGCGATTTTTTTATTTTGAATTTTAACTAAAATTTAAAGTACTGAATACATTGCTTGTTTTATCAGCTTTCAATTAGGGGTCTTTTATAAAACTTCAAAAAAATGTTAAAAAACACCACCAACAGTACAATAACGGACTATCGGCTTCTGCATATCCGAGTCATGAATACCTTATCAATAAAAATATTGTAATACTGCGTTTTGTTTGCAAACACGGTCTCTCCCATTTAGGGTGCTAAATTAATCATCTACAGACATAGTGACCCATGCATTCTGTTGATGTGGCATGATAGGATGCGTTATACCGTGGTCACATTAACTCTACTAAGCTTCGTACTTCGAAATTTTGCAAAATCAAACGTGCGGACATCGTAGACTCTTGCGAGCATCGTAAAGACTTTTTTTAACTCGAAGAGGACTCGGGAACTTGGTGACAATGTTTCACCGAGCTCCCGAGTTCTGGCCGAGCTCATATAATTGTTTAATGTCTGGATCGAGCAGCTGGCAAGGGCCCCGCAGGTTGTTACGTTCGTCGTAAGGGCTCGATACGACATCCTTGACGATTATAGTAAAAAAAGAGAAATTTTCAGATATCGCTGAACTAGTATATTCTTGCCGTTCGGACACCGTGCGGACATCGGACGTGCACCGTGCATGAACACATGTGCAGACCGTCACGGAATTTGAAGAGAATTCATTGAAACAACAATTATGTTATGATCGTTTCTTTCGCTACATATCCAAGTTTTGAAAGTTATATTTTGATTGCAAAAAATTTACAAATCGTACGGACATCGTACGGATATAGCGATGTTTCTGGGTTTTTTTCTTTATCGTTTATAATTGAACACATACGTTAATTGGGCCCCGCCCTAGCAACAATGATACTTCTTCATAATTGTTTCAATGAATTCTCTTCAGAGATGTATTTCTTTATGCCAGAAGTCTGTCATGTTCATATTTCGTTCTTTCAAAAGAAATGGATGATAACTGATTTAGTGTATTAACCAATTTCAACAAGTCATAATTATGACTAGTACTTTCATCATTTCCAGTTTAAGTTATTATAGCATGGATTTTTAATCCCTCGGTTTTCTACACGGTAATGCGATATTGTCGGCAGTATGCATAAATACGATGTAGATACATATGCATTCCATTTTGTCAAATGTCATATTACATCTACAGTATGTAAGATTATTTTATAAAAATAAAAATATATTGGTGTGAACCAAACGCATGCATTGTCGTATGCAGGGCGATGTGAAAAGACCGCCGATTGCCGGGGATATAAACTTCTTTTTTCCCTTAAACATTAAAGTATAATCACTGACAAATAACAACATCTTTATATGTGATAGAGATCTATATAACCTTAACCCTGTAAGAGAGTTTAAGTGGTATACTGGAGTCAAATTGCCCGTCCGTCTTAACAGGGATACAGATTAACTTTTTTCAGCTACTAGCCAACTGGGCTACTAACTTTCAGATTCTGGTAGCCCACTCAAAAATGTAGTAGTCCACCCTCAATGGCGACATAATATAGAGATAAAATAGAGAAGAAAAGCATGTTAATATTTCTGGGACATACATATATATTATTATTATTGATGAATTATACATGTATCCTCGAAGGACCAGTTTCAGTGACCCTAAGAACACTTCAGGCAGAATTACCAAATCTGTTGTACCTATTTCAATGACCCCTGCTTCATTTGTAAACCAGTTACAATAGCCGGTATTTTGCATTTGCTCCAAGTTTACTATCACAAACTGAACAAAAATAATTAATAACCAGCGTGAGACTTGTGTATATTGAGATACAAAGCACATTCAATTTAATGGTTACAATGTATTATGAAGCACAAGGGGTGGAGTTCAAAGAGTGGGCAAAAATGTTTTTTTTTAATATAAATAATGATATTTAGGTGTCTTATATGCAATAAGAATCTGTTTACCATATCTAAAAAAATATGAAGACTTTTGCAAACTTATTTCAATAAAATCAGATCTGAAAGTTTATCACCACTTCTCAGATCCGCCATTTTCCCATTTAAAATATATAAGCAGATTATTTGCTTTGAATATGTCTTTTTATCAAGAAGTTCTTACAGTCTTCCATTAATGTACGATTCTCCAACTGACATTGTAGCGGCGGGACCGCATTTTCTTATTGCATTCTTTCATGTACTTTCGTTTTTCGGCCGTAGTTTGAAGTTGTTTTTAATTCTGGGTTCCAAATATCTCCACATCTTGCACTAATTTTAAGTTATTAAGCCAGCGCGAGCGAAAATTCATCAAAAGTTTTACAAAATCAAAACATTAAAATTGAAAACGGAAGCGGAACAACGCCGGGAGTTAAGAAGCGAAAGAAATGAAAGTAGCACAAAGAATAATTACGGGAAACGCACTTTTTTGCCGAAAAGTGCAAGTGTACCCGGGACGGATTTTCGATCGCCACCTGGGCGACTGAACTTTCTACTTTTATTAGCCCAGCGCGATTTTTAGTCGCCATGGGCGACTGGGCGACCGTTAATCTGTATCCCTGCCGTCTATCTGGCTTTCCATTTGTCTGTGCATATTTTGTTATTTCTCAGCAACTACTCGCACGATATCATCAATGACTTTACAGGAGTGATTCTCGGCATATTTCGCTCAGATAATTTTTATGCCCCCGAAGGACTGAATGCCAGTCAATCTTGTACCCAGGTGTGCCTGCTGAATTTAATCCCCGGGTACAATTCATCCGCTTTGCACGTCCGGGTACTGATAACTTACTTATATTCAGGAAAGGTGATTCCTTGGCTTTCTTCGCTGGGTTCTTTGCATCTTTGATATATCATTCACCTGACTAATATTAACTATAATACAAGATCACCAATAGCAGAAAGGGTCAATTTTGACCTTGGGCTCATGCTTTTCCTCTATATAAGCCTTTGTAAAATCATTAGACCCTTGGGCTTGGTCAATTTTGACCCGGGTGTCATGATTTGAACAATCTTGGTAGAGGTTGACTTTAAAATGTCAAATGCTAAATATCTAAGCTCTAGGCATTGTTGTTTTAGAGAAGAAGATTTTTAAAGTTTTGCTTACATTAAGCCTATGTAAAAACAAGTGACCCCAGCACAGTCAGTGTTGACCCCAGGGTCATAATTTGAACAGTCTTGGTAGAGGTCCACTTGGTAATGCCACATGCTAAATAACTAGGCTCTAGGCTTTGTGGTTTCAGAGAAGAAGATTTTTTTAAAGTTTCCCTACATTAAGCCTATGTAAAAACAAGTGACCCCGGGGCGGGATCAATTTTAAGCCAGGGGTCATAATTTGAACAACCTTGATAGAGGTCCACTAAGTTTTGCCACATGCTAAATATCTTAGCCAGGGCTCGATTTAGCACTGGACCGTTGGCCCGGGTCCAGTTAAAAAGCCCACGGTCCAACTGACCGTCCAGTTAGCTGGCCCGCCGGTCCACATCAAAAATAAGATGACAATGTTACAAAACTTGGTTTGTCAGCGATTTATAGAACGAATTAATAACGTGCTTTCTGATTTGTCAACTACACCCATCTGAAACCAATTGAAATCGCGTTTTATACACCTCCAATCGCGTCAGATAGCCTTCGAGAACTGAGAAATAGCGCAGCTCTTCGATGGGGGGTAAATAAAATCGCCGTACTTGGTGTGATTTTTCAGGTAGATTAACGGGTTAAATTTAAATTATTTTTGGTAGATACGTGAACACGCGTTTTTTTGTCTTTAATTAAGAAATAATCTATGGCTTGGAGTGCTTTATCGAAATTGAAGCATTCCCCGGAGGTGATGTGCCTGGCGGAATAATTCACCAGGGGGCCCCCCCATCACGAGGCCGAAGTTATTCGCAGGCACAGTACCGACGGGAAATGCTTCAATTTCGATAAAGCACTCCAATACATAGATTATTTCGATTCTTGAAGCCGATTTTTTTAAACTATCGTAACTACTACTGAACCTTTTTTCAGTTCGGCGGTAATGTGAAAAACAGCTAAATAGTAGCTGTTGGAATTCACTCCCTATTCGGGCAACCATTCAAGATATCAAACATAACTATATTATACAAACTTTATTTTAGTTTAATCATCTAATACATAAAATATAAAAAAGAAATACCTGACTGACATTATGCCAAGCGTCAGATTCAGAACCTAACAAAGCAGCCAATCGATTTAAATGCCCCCCGTTAATTTGAACTGTACAACCCTTTAGCCCTACACGCTTTACCGGAGTAATGACGTCAGTGTGATGGCGTAAACGTTTTCATTCATAGTTTGTCTCTCGGAATCAAAACATTGCATGACTGTTAATCCTGAATTTCTTGGCCTTTTTTAAGGAAAACAAGGTGAGGGTATTCTAAGGCTTACTTGACGCAATCAAAAATAATATTTAGGTTCTTAAACAAATCTTTTTCATGCGACTGATGTATTTATACTGATATTATTTTCATTTCTATATTTTATTTTTGCGCGGGAGTAAACTAGAAAAGTCGGAAGGAGCTACTTTCATGTCCGAAACTCCGCCTACTTTTCCGAGTGCTTTAATCATATTAATGCACTCGAATTGACTATAGAAATATACCGTAGGCATATTAGAATACATTTTAAATTGAAAATCATAGGCCGACCGACGTACATTTGTGTAGCGTTTTCAATATAGTGTATCATCAAAAAATAAAACTTACTCGTAACATTATCTAATCCAAACTAATATTTTTATAATCCAAAGTCAACAAATACATGTACATGTCTTAAACTGTCAAAATATATCTGTCTTTTACATGCCACGTGCTTTACTAAGATCAAAGAAACCTGACTAACGCCGACTAGCGTCGGCGACTTTCTTTGATCTTGTGACACGTGCGACTTTATCTCTACAGTATTATTAACAGAAGTTTGCAGTAAAAAATACTTTATTCGGCAAAGGTTTTTCATTAAAATAAATATAAGAAAATTGTTACTGGAAAAAAAAAAGATCACAATCAATGGCAAAAGAAAGACGGACACGCTAAAGCGCGACGATTTTGTAACAAACAGAACAAGTTGCTCCGGTAGTTTTGTTTTGAATAAACAACATTCGGAACATTTTAATTGTTATAGAAATAATTTTTCACGTTCATCAATCAGTCGTGTCACATAGCTTGGACTTGCAAACAATTTCATAATTGAAAGAGTTAATTTTGTCATCCGTTATGACAGGCCACGAGTGACATATGCGATGTGGAAAATAAACATTGACCAATTACGGCGGATATTTCACAGAAATTAATATTTTAAATCTACATTGAGGTTCAGATAAAAAATCACTTTTGAAACGATGATATCAAATACGCGGTAAAAGTATGGCGGCGATCCGCAACAAAAATACCGCGGCGGCGATGTGGAATTCAAAGAATCTAATTGTAACAGGTCGCTTTTACAGGATGAGGTGTATTTTATCAACATTTGAAATTCATGATGTAATAAAATAAGTCACCCAGAAATACGTAGAGAAACGCGATAGTCTCGTGATCGATATTTTTGAAGTCACGTTATTTTGAAGTCACTTTTTTACATTTCTTTGCATAGTCAATAAATTATTTTATAGTATTTATTGGTGCAAATATTTTGGTCCAGGTCAGTAGTCCTCGGTCCAAGTGAAGTCTAGATGAGGTGGTCCGAATGTCCAATTAAGTTTTCAGTCCTAAGCCGAGCCCTGTTAGCTCTAGGCCTTGTGGTTTCAGAGAACAAGATTTTTAAAGTTTTTACTATATAAGCCTATGTAAAACCAAGTGACCCCTGGGGCAAAGTCAATTTTAACCCGAAGGACTCAGGAGATGTCGTTTGAAGGAAATGGTGCACGGACGAAATGCGATCCTAATAGTTCACTCTGGCACTTTGTGCCATGTGAGCTAAAAATGAACAGATTTACCGGTTATAGTCAGATGGTAAACTCACGGCGAAGCCAAAATATTGGAATTACAAGCTAATAACAGTACAAATACTTTGACAAAATATTTCTGTTTTGATCTATAGATAATAACAGAACAGCCTCTAGCTTTCACCAATAGAAGTGGTTTGAACAGAATTAGCACACTATCTTATTGACAATTCTATTTTTGGTTTGCAGACTTTAAAATGAATGGTTTCTCAAAAGGAAAGAAAGATACCTTCTACCCAGAGAGAGTTGTAAACTTCAAAAGTTTTTTCTCTGCTGAGAAATCTAAGTTGCGGACAGCCTATCCATTCCTCAGTGATGGTCAAATCAATGGAAAGATTAAAGAGAAATGGAAGTTGTTGGAACATAGGAAGAGACAGTGTCATTTCAAAGCAGCACAGAAAGTGACCCCTTCAAAGGGTTAGTATTTGTACAGAAATGTGTGCTATCTCTTACATACTTTATAGTGTTGTTGCAAATGCTTTTCAGGTTTTTTTGTAAATGGTGCATTTTTCATCTGGTGCAGTAATGAATATAAGTTTAATTTTACTACAGTAGTTTTAATTCATTGTGACATATGCCAGGGCCTTCAACTCACATAGATCTCTATTGTGATGCCTTACTTACTACCGTAAATACAGAATGTGTGACTATTGCTGTCAATCTTAAAAACTTTAAGATTGGCAAACTGAACTGCAAATTATAAATTCTGTCTTATAACTATAACTGATATATTACAGTGATATATTCCTTATTTTTCATGCAAATCTAAAGCAGTATGTTAACAACTGTTAACTGCCTTCACTTTTCAAATGTATACATAATTATGTATAAATGTGTTGTTCTATTTATATACATTTTTACAAAATGGGCTATACCACAAAGTATTATAAATGATTCTTATAACTTTTATTGACTGTATTCATTGTCTGACTTTCTTTAGAGTCCTAGGTATTACTAATGCTCAAAGAGTGGATTATGACAGTACAATGCAATAGGAATCTTACACCTCCATGTTAGCTGCCAGGGGTTGTACTGTCACATCACCACTGTGTTATTCATTAAGACATTGAAGCAGATTGTTCATTACAGGAAAAACTATTCAAAGTGCAAAAAAGTCATCAAGAAGACAAAAGAAAAGCAGCATTGATGTCTGTGACACTCCTGAAAACGTTAACTTGTACAGACTCAGTGACTTCCGCAAACAACATACAGAACGCTACGAGAGTGACTTTGATGCTGATGTAACAAACAGACTTTCAATACAGAATTATGGCAAGGCTGGGTCAGTTAAAACACTAAATGTTGTGTCAAATGGGTACATAATCAGGTTTTATAAGGCTTTAAAAATGCATATATACCATTCAACAGGTATTTTCCAAAGAGTTGTTCATATCAAAAGAAGATACCATACTGTTTTATTTATTACCTCAAAAATTTTATGATAATTTATGAGTTAAGATAGTATGTTTGAATAGTAAACAAATCCTTTTTGTCTGAATTTAAGTGGTATATATATTTCAGTATTTAACAAGAGCTGTCTCATGACAGCACGCTTGACTATTCGAAAGCTTGTCGGTAAAATGGGTTTTTTTGTTTAAGAACAAGTGTAATGTGTAATTGTCTATAAAAATTAAGGTCAAAGATATGAAACTTGTTCAAAGACTTTCGTAAATGTACATTACATGCAAAGCCTTACTCTGGATTCTGTAAGCCAACTGGGGTGAGAAGGGGGGGATAATTTCAAAGAAATACATGACCTTGTATATTTGATCATGCATAACTTTGTAACGTTTCAAACTTGATATGTATAAAATTAAAAAAGCATGACCGCATAATTATTCAATGACATTTCAAATTAAAGTAAGCCATTTCGAGTATTTCCATATAATAGTCTGGTAAAAAGTGTGACAAAATTCTAAGTTAAAAAGGGGCATAATTATGTCAAAACTAAAAAACATTGGTGAAGATGTTGATAGTAAACATTACATTTTAAGTTTCAAGTTCATATGTTTGATAGAATTCAAGATATAAGACTTTATAAAAATCTTTAACAAAAAATTCTAAGTTAAAAAGGGGCATAAATATAACAAAAATCGAAACAGAGTTATGGGGATTGTTTCCTCAGGTGAAGATGTTGATGGTAGACACATACTTTGAGTTTCAAGTCATTACCTTTATAAGTATTCAAAATATTTGACTTTATAAAATCTTTTACCAAAAATTCTAAGTTAAAAAGGGGCATAAATCTGTCAAAAATCAAAACAGAGTTATGGGGATTGTTTCCTCTGGTGTAAATGTTGATGGTTAACAAATATTTTGAGTTTCAAGTCAATACCTTGTATAGTATTCAAGATATTTGAATTTATAAACATCTTTAAAAAATAACCAAAAATTCTAAGTTAAAAAGGGGCATAAATCTGTCAAAAATCAAAACAGAGTTATAGGGGTTGTTTCCTCAGGTGTAGATGTTGATGGTAGACATATACTTTGAGTTTCAAGTCAATGCCTTTGATAGTATTCAAGATATTTGAATTTATCAAAAACTTTAACCAAAAATTCTAAGTTAAAAAGGGGCATAAATCTGTCAAAAAACAAAACAGAGTTATTGGGATTAATTCCTCAGGTGTAGATGTTGACGGTTAAGATATAGTTTGAGTTTCAAGTCAATACCTTGTATACCGGTAGTATTCAAGATATTTGAATTTATAAACATCTTTAACCAAAAATTCTAAGTTAAAAAGGGGCATAAATCTGTCAAAAATCAAAACAGAGTTATGGGGATTGTTTCCTCAGGTGTAGATGTTGATGGTAGACACATACTTTGAGTTTCAAGTCATTACCTTTATAAGTTTTCAAAATATTTGTCTTTATAAAATCTTTTACCAAAAATTCTAAGTTAAAAAGGGGCATAAATCTGTCAAAAATCAAAACAGAGTTATGGGGATTGTTTCCTCAGCTGTAGATGTTGATGGTAGACATATACTTTGAGTTTCAAGTCAATATGTTTGATAGAATTCAAGATATAAGACTTTATAAAAATCTTTTACAAAAAATTCTAAGTTAAAAAGGGGCATAAATATAACAAAAATCGAAACAGAGTTATGGGAATTGTTCTCAGGTGAAGATGTTGATGGTAGACCATACTTTGAGTTTCAAGTCATTACCTTTATAAGTTTTCAAAATATTTGTCTTTATAAAATCTTTTACCAAAAATTCTAAGTTAAAAAGGGGCATAAATCTGTCAAAAATCAAAAGAGAGTTACGGGTATTAATTCCTCAGGTGTAGATGTTGACGGTAAACATATAGTTTGAGTTTCAAGTCAATACCTTGTATAGTATTCAAGATATTTGAATTTATAAACATCTTTAACCAAAAATTCTAAGTTAAAAAGGGGCATAAATCTGTCAAAAAACAAAACAGAGTTATTGGGATTAATTCCTCAGGTGTAAATGCTGATGGTTAACATATATTTTGAGTTTCAAGTCAATACCTTTGATAGTATTCAAGATATTTGAATTTATCAAAAACTTTAACCCAAAATTCTAAGTTAAAAAGGGGCATAAATCTGTCAAAAATCAAAACAGAGTTATGGGGATTGTTTCCTCAGGTGTAGATGTTGATGGTTAACATGCAGTTTGAGTTTCAAGTCAATACCTTTGATAGTATTCAAGATATTTGACTTTATAGAAAACTTTAATTAATGCAGACGCCGACGCCGGGGCAAGTGCAATAGCCTCCTTATTCTTCGAATAGTCGAGCTAAAAAGAATTGACAGTGAATGCTATGATAAGTCTGGAATATTAGATCTAACACGTTCATTATTAATTTACATTTCACAGCTTCCTTTTAAAAATCATTTCAAACTTCAAAAGTCTGACAAGTCCATTATTAACTTACCTGATTTAGGAGTGTCTATGTTGATTTTGATGAGTTATTACGGCTTGGTGTGTCATTTAAAGCTTGCATATGTATAAATTGACAGACTGCCAGTCTCCTTGAACAGAATGGTCTGGAAGAATCCAACACAGCGGAACTTATCTTTGTCCTTAATAAATAACATGCATGAATTCTAGAACAATTTCTCAAATTTATGGCTACTAAAAAATTTTAAGTCAACACTTCACGTCAGCTTTTAAGGTATTTGTGTACTGCTGTTACCTTTTTAGGAAATCTTGACTTAGATTTATTCAATCTGATGAAACCTTTTGTCAGCTCATTTCATTTAGCTGCATTTAAATTACTTCCTGGTAAATGGCAAAGAGAAATGATATTGATAAACTGTTTATGTTTCCATCTGCCAAATGAGAAATATATTGTAATTGCCATATTAAAAAATGTACCGTATGCCTAACTTAAGAAGAAACAACTAATACATTTAGGGGTTATTGAAATGAAAAAGAAATTAATGTATTCTGTTGAATTATGTATAATCCAGAACTTCCAGCAAAAGGAAAACATCAACAGATCAAACAAGGTATGTTCAAGGTCAGCAAGCAAAGCCATCACAGTTTGACTGGAATTGGACTGATGGTGTAGATAATGAAGATAGTAGTTGTCAGATGTTAATGAAAAGGTAAATTATATATAATTTCAGTTCAGTTACAAATATGTATGATATATTGCAAATAACTGATACATCAGTTCAGTAATAACAGTTATCATCCTTTGTTGAGGTCATAACAGCTGGACAGTTTTTCAGAATATTGGGAAGGCACCCTAGCCCCTCAGTTTGGGCAAAAATATTGAATAAAAAATTAGTAGAAGGGGACAATAAAATCCTGGTCACAGTTTGGGGAAAACTGCATGTTTTTTAAAGAAATTTTAGTCGAAGAAGATGCCTAGCCTCTGATATAGAGTCTTCATAGAAGTTAAAAATGCCCTGAAAGTAATGTCTGTCTTCACCTCAATATTTCCTTAATCCATTTAATATGCCATATTTAGCTCAACACATACAGTCTGACACATAGTAAACCAAACAAGGGATAGGTCAGCCCTGAGTTCTACTTTGTACTCCCCAAGCAGTCATGAGTGGGCCTGTATATTTGGCGATTTGATGAATGCGCATGCATCTGTCAGTCTGGAACTCTTATGCAGTCTGGACTTTTATGCCCCCAAAGGTGGGCATATTAAAATCACACCGTCCATCTTGTCATTTTGAGCTCAACATGTAGGGGTTAAGTGGCTATGGCAACAATACCTAACAGTAAGTTCTCTTTGATTTCATTAATTCAGTATGTCGTATGCGGCTATTTTTGGGCATATGTGGCTAAAAAGTGCAATAGAGAGAAAAAAAGAACTGCCACATAATTTTAGTACATTCGTGTGTCAGTCCTTACATTTTTTCATGCCCAGGCTGTAACTTTGTCATGCATTGAAGAATTTTAAAATAACTTCAAGCAAATGTTCAGCACATCAAGAAGACTTCCTCCCTTCTTCAAAGGTCAAGGTCACACTTAAGAGTTTAAAGGCAATGAAATCCTGACTGCCCACTGACTCAAAGAATGGGGACAGAAACTTTGCAACTAATTGCCTGCAAAAGGGATTTTTTTGCACCATTGAATGCATATTTGTGCATGAATTCATTGATTTACACTAATTTATTTATTCTTGATTGCAAAACAAGTTCTTACAATTGATGTTTATTGCTCCTGAGACTCATTCAACCTCGAGAGATAGAGGTAATGTAACTTAAGACATTACTGATATGGCTATGTAGGGATCGAACCCGGGACCCTTCGCTCCTGATGCGAATGCGCTACCACTGCGCCATGGCAGCTTCACATGAATTCATTGTTACTTACTACAGTTAAAAACAGAAACTTTTGATTTTCAAAGAATGTACATGTACTATTGAATTGTCATTAATGTAATTGTTTTAGAAAAGAGGATGAAGAAGATATAGATATAGGTGACACTGAGAGCCTAGAATCAGATGAAGACAATGATGGTGTTTTAATCAGAAGGACTGACCTTGGTGATGAAAATGATGTGGATATGGGTATGACTGTTGGAGAATTAGACAATAGCGATGAAAGGAGTGAAAATACTCATGAAGACAGAGACAATGAATATAGCTATGGTTATGGGAAAGAAAATATACAAAACACTGAGCAAACCATGGTTAAAGGTACATTGAATACTTACTTTAAAGAGAGTAAAAACAGCAAAGAACAAGCAAATAAGAGTGATGCTACAGAGAATGCTTGCTATGGAAACAACACTGATGATACCCTTTTCAAGTCCCCAGATCCAAAGGGTTCAACAGGTAAAAAATGTTCAGGTAGGAAGACTAGGCGGAGTACACCAGCAAACCTTGAAACACCAAACATATCATCAAATATGCATGCAGCTTTGACACCTCAGGCCAGCAACAGTAATGAAGACACTGAGAAATACACTACCCCTCAGATGGATGAAGTTTTACAGAAGTTGACAATACATGAGGTGAATAAGGCTCCACAGAAACGAAGGCATAGTTTTGAAAGTGTGGACCGTCTAGATAAGGTGAAAGCAGCTGTGTCTGGTCGCCGTGTAACTCGGTCCTTGTTAGCCCTCCAATCAGAATTAATAGATCATACTGATGGAGATTTAATAGATGGAAATGATGCATCTAGTGAAGTAATAGCTAGTGAAAATAATATGAGAAGTCTGAGAAACAAAGGTCAGAAAAGCTCATATTTGTCTTTGAAAAGTAAGAGATCTGGTAAAGATGAAAACAACAATATTATTGAACAGTCTGATGTAACAGAAACACATACTGGAGACAGTATTGAAGAGACAGGAATGAACTCTGAGAGGGATAAAGCTGATAAGTTTAATAGTACAAAATCATTTGATGTTAAAGATAGCAAAAAAGATGTTGAGAAGAATACAATACAGATGAATCCTTCTGGAGATGCCAGTCAAATTGATAAAGAGGACATGGATGTCAACTGTAGTATACAGACAGAGGTCATTGATAACAATAAAGGAGACAGCAAAAAGAGATTGAAAAGAAAATTAAAGGTTATTAAAGCTAATCACAATGCCAAGAGGAAAAAAGAAGAAACAACAACGCAAAGGGAGAAAAGAAGGAGTGTACAAACTGACACCATGGATAATTTCAGCACTAACAGTTCTGTGAGCAGTAGAAGTGAGTCACAGTCCTCCACTGATTTTGCTTCCAGTCCAGCATCGTCTCTGAGAAGTTTAACATCCCATAGAAAGGTAAGTTCAGAATGTACTGTTCAGTCAGAGAACAGACATCTTGCTTTTCACATTTTTATACGCCCGAAGGGGACGTATTATGTTATCGCCTCGGTGTCCGTCTGTCCGCCCGAGCCCGCATATGGGCATATATTGGGTACTATATCATTCATTCCGTCAGGTAGCCAACAAAAAAAGGGGCACATATTGGGTACTTTTAATACTTTATATAGGGACTTGTTGGCTACTTTCTTATCATTAGAGGCAATGGAAAGTACCCAACAAATGCCCATTTGTAAGGTCTTCCGTCCGTCTGTCCGTTAGCAATTTCCCTTCCGCTCTTTAACTCTTGAACCCCTTGAAGGATTTCAAAGAAACCTGACACAAATGTTAACCAGACTGAGACGACGTGCAGAAGCAATGTTCCGGATGGCTGCATTCAAGGTCAAGGTCATACTTAGGGGTCAAAGGTCATATGATTTTGTTTCCCTTCCGCTCTGTAACTCTTGAACCCCGTGAAGGATTTTGAAGAAACCTGACACAAATGTTAACCAGACTGAGATGACGTGCAGAAGCAATGTTCCGGATGGCTGGATTCAAGGTCAAGGTCATACTCAGGGGTCAAAGGTCATATGACTTTTTTTCCCTTCTGCTCTGTAACTCTTGAAACCCGTGAATGATTTTGAAGAAACCTGACACAAATGTTTACCACATTGAGACGATGTGCAGAAGCCATGTTCCGGATGGCTCGTTTCAAGATCAAGGTCAAACTTAGGGGGTTCAAAGGTCATATGACTTTTTTTCCCTTCCGCTCTGTAACTCTTGAACCCCGTGAAGGATTTCAGACTTTTTTTCCCTTCCGCTCTGTAACTCTTAACCCCGTGAAGGATTCCAAGAAACCTGACACAATTGTTTACCACATTGAGACGATGTGCAAGCCATGTTCCGGATGGCTCACTTCAAGGTCAAGGTCACACTTAGGGTTCAAGCGTCATATATAACTGTGTGGATATTGCTCTGCATTTGCTCTTGATTACAGTGCTCTTGTTGCCCTTGAATTATCGAAAATTATGAAATTAGCCTTCTCAGCTCATAGTTCAAACAGGTGAATTAGCCTTGTCTGCTCTATAGTTCTAGCAGGTTTTACAAAACAAATGAACTGCCAGATACTGAGTTATGCCTCCTTGACGGGCGTATTTTGTGACAGTTTGGCACTCTTGTTTGTTCCTGCTGTCAAACTTTGTACACTTGAACTATACACTACTGCAGTTCCCTTGAAGTCTGACAGGATTCATATTTCAGTTTTGACAAATTACCAGTGTATGTCTGAATAAGGGCATGAAAGCATTTTGTTTCTTTTACAATGGATGCACCAATATGCTTGAATTTATGGAGAGATAAAAGGATATAATATTTGCATACCTAGTTTTTGATAAAAAAGAGGTCAAAATTACAGGGTAATTTTTAATGTCACTGAGACGTTAGTTGATGTGCTACAAGTAAGTTTCAAACTAATATCATCCATTAATTAGCTACTTAGATCTGAGGTTTTATGCAATTTTAACATGGGACATGAAAGTAGGGTTAGTGCAAACTGCGTACCAAGCTTGGATATTTTTTTCAGTCAAGCTTGGATATTTTTTTCAGTCCTATAGAAATACGGAGTGCTCGAATCCAGCATTAGAGAAAGTATTGGAAAGTTTGCGATCAACAAGAATGACAAGTCCAACATGGTCGTGCAGTAATAGCAACGTGTCATCGCCAAGACTTCTCTCTCCAGCTCTCTCAGGTGTTAGTGAGGTTGGTATTCACATGTTGCACTTAAAGATACACTCATACCTGTGTTAACAGATAGCATCAAACATTGACACGTAAAGCAGGCAGTTCCTTTAAACATGTGTACATGTACTGTAAATCATGAAATATTTGCGAGAACTTTAATTACACGTTTCTTTTTTGAAAATGCACTCTTTTGAAAATTCATCATTTTGCTAATTCAAAATTCTGGGGCAATGAACAATTAGCATAAACATACAGGATGGCTTGTTTGTATATTCATGGTTTTGTGAATTGATCCGTAGATTAAAAAATTGCGAAATTTTTGTCTTGCAAATTCAAAGTGATTTACAGTAATTATCCTGAATCCCCATAATGATTTATATATAGCAACATTGGCTGGTTAAGGCACTAAAGGAGACAGGGGGCTGCTTCATCCAGGTGACCACTTGAAACACAGCTTTCTCTGTATTATTTCTGTAGTCACTGTATACAGGACAGGGTTAGATATCAAAACTTGTAATTGGCCCTTTTTCTATAGCCATCAAATTAAAATACACCTGTTATGACAAATATTACATTTCAAAAGCTTTGACACTATTGCGTGTTCTATAGGAAATGAGCTCATAGTTTATGGCATAATTTAGATACAGTTTTACACTTTTGACTAAGTATTTGGTAATATGTATAGGCTTCGATGAAATACTCTTTAAATAGTGTCAACTCTACTATACTTCAGTTATCAAGTTTGTCAGACCAATGCCTAAGTGAACAACAGAGAAGTGTAGATATAGATGCATATGTTAAGACTGTACAGGTATGGAAAGTACTTTGTGTAAGGAAATAGCAAAAATTATATTAATTTGATGACCCTTAGCTTCATTTTCCTACACTCGCCTCTTCCGACGGGTTACATAGAATTGCATATATTTAGGTGCTGTTTAGTTGCAAATGGAAGTTTTTATTCCTTTATGATGGGAAAGAAGGGTTGTTACAGTTACAATGTATAAACAATACCTTAAAGACACAGAGAGATGATAGGAAGCGATGCATTTCTTTAAAATTACTTTCTTTACACACTGTAAATTGGGAAATATTTGCAATGATTTAATTTTAGATTTTGTGAAAAATGCTTAAAATGGGACTTGTTTCTTAGACCTAGGTAGCTTTCTACAGTACATTTGTATACTTTAAGTGACTGACTATAAGTGTATAAATGTATAACACCAGTTCTGACAGGTTAAAGTCAGTGTTTACTCGACTTGTATGCAAATTTAATAAAATTGTATCTGCAACATTTTATGTAGCTAAGATATGAGTTGCACCAATATTTCTATTGATTACATCACAACTTGTTAAATTTCTGTTTTGCAAACACAGGATGAGAAAGACCTATGTGACCTATTTAAAGATGTTACCCCACCAGAGAGTAAGACAAAGGGGTTGTATAAAACTGCCAGGTATTATATGCATATTTTCAATAAGTTAGAGATGAAAACTTCATTGCAAGATTTCAAAATTGAACATAAACCAATGATAGATCAATTTATATTTTGATTCTTGTAACCTTACCTACTGACTGAAAATATCCTATTTTAAACTACCTGCACAGTCAGTTTAACTGCAGGGAAGGTTGGTGCTTAGTAAAGTTTAAATAAAGAATTGTGAAAAATAAGAGATTTTGTTGTCCTATCAGGCTTAGTAACCACAAGCTCTATTTTAAGCTCATAGGCTCAAAATGAACTGTGACCACCATGTGTT
The DNA here is from genome assembly GCA_022818135.1 of Saxidomus purpurata. Lineage (NCBI taxonomy): Eukaryota > Metazoa > Mollusca > Bivalvia > Venerida > Veneridae > Saxidomus > Saxidomus purpurata. Next base: position 42,306,459 of record JAFMSR010000008.1, on the reverse strand, counting down.
GTCTCCCTTTCAACATGTACCTTGTCAACATGACAGAAATGACTATTGTTATTGGATCCTTCTAAAACCTGGATTGAAAGAAACTGGGTCATTCAGTGAACAATGGGGTCATAGCATCAAATTAGGGAAAACTGTTGTAAACATAAGAATTCAGGAAAGAGATTCATATAAGCTGTATAGCTTTCTTCTCAATCCTGGATGCTGTTTATATATGAATTGTATTTGTTCATGCTATACAAATAAATAATGTTTAAACTAAACATAAGAATTCTTTACCAATTCATAGAAATTGGTTAGAATGTTGATTTCTCAAGGTGACAATGCCTTCGGTATTTCGGCCAATAAATGTAATTTATGATGAAATGGGTACGGCTAACCAGACTTGCTGCCAGAGCCGGTATTTGACCAACTCCCAGTTTGGATAGTATAGTCTGTTGTATATAGGAATTGTTAATACAAACTTACCAAATGAATATAGTGACCTGTATATACCAAGATCAGACTGTCAGGGTTCCCGCTGTCGGTCGCCAATGGCGCCAAATGCGACAAAAAATAAATTCTGGCGCTAAATTCTTTCAGTTGGCGAATTTTAGTGGCGCCAACAAAATAATCTCGGCAATTTCGACGTGTCAATCAAAAATCGATCGTCGTCTGTTGGCTAGCTTACGGAAGAAGGCGGAGCTAATAAGACGCTATCTGATAACGCGCACGTGGCCGTCTCGGTCGTGATCAGGTGTTAATTGATAAACAATCATAAAACGAAATATGATAGACCTCGGCGAATTTATAATACGTTGTTTGTAACACGGATTTAATTAGCGTTGCTTGGTTGACACGACGCTGTGTATTGTTACTTTGTAATTCACAGATTGCGCTTCGGGCGATCATAACACAATTCATGTATACGTTATTCCGATAATCACGTGTCATAACAGACTTATAATTTCGGCATTGTTTTTTTGGGTCGGTAATTAAATTATTGACTTACATGGTGCAATCTCTGATGATTTTAGTAGTCATAAACAGTCTTGTTCTAAATCAATATGTGACCTACAAAAAATGAACAAAGAATTAAGTTCGAAAGTTGACGATCTTCGTTTGAAAAATACAAATTTGAAAATACAGAGTCTTGAGTTCAAAAGTCAGCTGAACGACATAAGGTGCAAAGAACTACAGAATAATTTAGTTTTCTACGGCATTGATGAACATATACCATCACGAGAAATTGCAAATGAAAATTGTATTGAAACTATTAAAATTTTTATTGAAAACAAAATCATCACAGACGATGACCTAAATTTTAAAAATGGTATCAAAACGGCGAGGTTGTAATTTCGCACGCTACACGTTTAGGCCCTGCCAGGGGTCCCGGAAAATACAATAAACCAAACAAACCCCGTCCAATACTGGCAACATTCTCGAACACTGACCAAAAAGAAAGCATTCGCGAGGCAGGTGTCAAACTAAATTCCAGGAAAGGCAAATTCTTTGTGAATGAATATTTCCCTCAAGATGTCGAGCTGAGGCGTCGTAAGCTTTTTCCTGTTTTGCGACAATTCAAAGGGAAACCTGGATATAAAACATTTCTTAAGAATGACACTCTTAAAGTTAATGGATTAACTTATGACCCAGATAACGAGAAGTGGTTTGATACGAGTTTCGTTAACCCAAACTCCAACACAAACTCTGTTACAGAATCGGTTGGTTCGACCACTAATGCAAAATTTACTTCGAGAGCTGCATGGGCTACAAGTTCCGGAAAAGCTGGTGCACAACACCCAACCAAAACCATGGCCGATCTAGGGACAAGGCGCAGCGATCAGTTGACTTTACCACGCCAAACAGATATGCACCACTGCGCCAAACTGAGCAACAGAATAAACACAAGGCAAATTCCCCACTTGAAAATAGCATGGACACCCAAGTAAAACGTGTTTGTGAAGTTGATTCAAATTTTCAAAATTCTGCAAGTGAACAAACTTTTGCTAAAACTCTTGACATATATTCTGTTGCAGGGCCTCCTCAGCAGACGACAGTCAGTTCAGTAGATCCTACCGATGTCAATTTCTAGGACAGGTTGGGAGATTTACCTGTAGAACATTATAGTTTTACACAGTGTAATTGTTTATCGGTCAGCGATATTGTTGACCATGAAGTTATAAGCGGAATCCTAGAGTATCTGTGCCATAACCATTGAAGCCTCATCCTGGCTCCAGAAAATGAAATTTTGACCCTTGAAAATTTACAAAAATGTTTGAAATAAATTTCGCATCATTTAGATCTATATACAGTGTTTGCTAGGTATACGGACATAATCCCCTACGGACAAAATCCCCTACACAAAAAATGACACAGGCGGACAAAATCCCCTACTTGATTTTGCACAGGGAGGACAAAATCCCCTTCATGTGTAAACATTGGGCGGACAAAATCCCCTACATTAATTTGTACAGGGTGGTCAAAATCCCCTTCAGTCCCCTGGATGCATTACAATATATGAACTGAAACATTGGCAGTACAGATGTACTTGAATTTCAGAGTCTAGCTTTAATTTTTATCTTTTATGTGCATATATAACTACTTTCACAGCAAACATTTTTTTAAATTTTATTTGTAAGTTATACTAACACAGGTACTATAAGCCCATGTCAAATTTGAAACCATGTAAAACAAGTGTACTTCAAAATCACACTGGTCCAAAAATGGCATACCGTAGTAGTCATACTCCCTCAATGGATTTTACAAGTGGAAAAACATAATTTTTATATTGAATGAAAAAATATTACTAAATGTTTCTTTTGTCTCTAGTTTTACTTTACTTTAGCGAATGATTGAAAAAAAAAATTGAATTTACAACGTAAAATCCATTGAGGGGATTATGACTACTATACTATTTTTGGACCAAGGGAATTTTGAGTGTCCCCCATGTAAAACAGTACACAGAATTTGCATGAAATGACAATTCATGTTTTGTTCTTGAAAAAACATTTTTTCACAAGACATAGCAGACACAGCGCAAATATTATTAGCACATGACATATAAACAATTATTACAAGAAATTATTATTCACTTTAAATGGAACTAGTTAAAACTATGACAACTATTTATTTACCACACATGGCATACAGAGTTAATAATTAGCTGATTAACCAAATGTTATTATTTCCTTTAATCAAATATTTATAAACCAAACTGCTAACCATTTAACTATTTAATCTAATTTATGGAGGTAAAATTTTTTTCTTCCCATTGTTAATGGTACTGTAATTTTCTTAGTTTGTTTTAATTGATCATTTTAATATAGTCAGTTTTTCAATATCAAGTAATTTTCAAACTAATTCATTGAAATTAATTCTTTACAAAACTCCCATACAAAATTATCACAATCACTGTTAAAGTACTTTGATACATTCAATTGAAATACATTTAATGAAGTCTTGCACAGCTGCTAATTGCATTCAGAAATACAGAGACATTTTCTCACCTTTATTATATTGAGTACAAAGGGCTTTTTTTGTGTTTTCTCTTTTTGATTGACAAACCTAGCCTTACAAGTTCTGTTCATGTATCAACATCCTTAGAAACTTTTTGTAATCCATTGACCATTGTCCATATACTTGTAAACAAGAGACTTTAATCTTTACAATTAACAACTGTTTGTTTTTCTAATTTCCAATTTGTTCTCTGTTGAAATTAAATTGATAAGTCTTATTTAAAATACTTTAACAAAACTTTCCTCAAATTATGTTATACAAAAAGGGTGCTGAATTTAAACAAAGCTATACACAGAAGTCAGAGTGAAGGGGATTCCATATGTAGGGGATTTTGTACCCCTGAACAATTTTATGTAGGGGATTTTGTCCGCACTGTGCATTTCCATGTAGGGGATTTCGTCCTCCCCTGTCAAAATAATGTAGGGGATTTTGTCCGCCTGTGTCAGTTTTTTCGAAGGGGATTTTGTCCGTAGAGGATTATGTCCTACAATCTGTTTGCTATCATGCAATCAAATCTTAACTACAAGTGGTATGACTCCTCTCTCCTCCAGTGTGTTCTGTAGCCTTTGAAGACTAGTGGCTCCAACTTTGGAGCCATTGGCGCAAACTTTTTCTGATTGGCGAATTTGTTGGCGCAAACTAAAATTGACCCAGAGGGAACCCTGGACTGTATGTGTGTGTTTCCAACTAATTATGTTCTACACACTGGTCATATAAGCAGAAATGTACGAGGGTAAACATAATCTGTGATCAGAAAAGCCAAGGTCATTGATGGCGACACGGTTGTTACTAAAGTTGAGACAGAGAGCTTAAGGCTAACTAACTGTACTCTATACAAGACAATACAATAGTCATGTACTCTATCTTCTGATAAAATTGTAAAACATTTCCTACATTTATAAATTAAACCACCTACATTATCTTTAGTATAAGGGCAAACCAAATTTGTTTTCAGTGAAGTACTCTTGTGAATATCATACTTTCAGGATGGTGACTAGTGGCCCTCAGGGAGAGGTAACTGACTTTAAACAGCTGTTTCAAGATGAGAGGGATGACATGTTCTTTTAAATTTTCATCCATTTCATTTTACTGCTTTTACTTGTGTACATACTACATAGGGTCTTTTATGGAATAAGCAAGTTTTTGACATCATTTTATTTTTCATCTCTACACAACTGGCGGGTAGCAATCTCTTCATTGCAAGCAATTACTGATGCCAGTGTACTCAGTGATTATACATATTGTAATGTCCTTCCCGAAATCCTGGGTATTAAACTGTACTGTATACTGTAGTTCTGTAGAAAGACAACCCAAGAGTTTGAAGCCTGATAGTAACTGTTGGATTGCTTGCTCTGACACAACTAGTATGATAGTGAAGGAGGAATGACCATTATAATACAGACTTTGAAATTTTCAAATTAAGTTCTACGGGAGAATACAACAGTAAAGTTCCGATATGAAGACCACCCGATATTATTTATGAGACCGCCCTCGATATTAATACCAAACATTTCGGAACCAAATGACCCATTTAAAAGTAAAAAGGTCTCAATAAAAAGACCATTTCGATATTAAGACCACTTTATGCTAGTCCGAAGGGTGGTCTTATTACAGGAACTCTACTGTAGTATTTGATATTTCAGTTATATTCTTAAAAATTGCTTATTTCATCTGTTGAAGAGACTTTTTTATTGTCTACATGTAGTAATGTAGATGTTCTACCCTTACTACGAATTGAACTTTTCGTCTTTCCTTTGCAACACTCGAGAATATGAGATATTGTTAATAATTCTTTTAAATTAGAATAATGTTTTGATTCAGTGTATACTTGTTTTGTTGTCTGTTTTGCTTATTGTTGGAATAAAATGGGCATGCTTATCAAAAGCCTCAAATATTAGTTATAAATGTTTATAAACGTCAAGTTGATAGAACCCAATGGCTTTACAGTGAAATTTACTGTTGTGATGTTTTTCATAGAGAAGAAAACATACTTCTGGTTAGTCTGTTTAACGAATGTATGATTTTATGTCCCTCTGAAATAATTTCTTGTCCGTTGGATGATAAAACAAAATGAACTGTAGGTATAGGTCACATCTCCCTCTGTCTCCGATTGAATGCATACTTTGACTTGCACAAAATCATGACCAATAAATATTGTCAAGAACTTGCCATGATGAAAGACAGTATCTTACTTTTACTATAAACAACCTGCCTACAAAGTTCGAGGATCCTGGGCCTAGCCATTCTTCAGTTATCTGTTGGAATACGGCTTTATACTGAACGTCAATGACCTTGGTCCTTGACATAGTGACCTAAAAATCAATAGGGGTCTCAGTTTGAGGACCCTGAGCCCAACTATTCTTCAGGTACTGACTAGCAATTTTTTTTCATGTAAAGGTCACCATCACCTTTAATAGGGGTCATCTACTGGTCATGAATAACACGACTTCTTAGTGCCACTGACTTCGAAATCAATAGGGATCATGTACTTGTCATGATGAACATGCCCAGTTTTTCAACTAAAGGTCACTGGCTCCCGTAACCCACTGATCTCAAAATCAATAGGGTCGTCATCTATATGTAACTAAGAAATGTCTCTCACCATGTTTGATCTCAAAATCAAGGGTTCATGATGACCATGCCTACTGCAATGTAAAGTATTTGTGACTGACAGCGATCCCTATGTATCGCCTTTTCTGTGAAAGGGCAACACAAAAACCTGGTTTCATGATGTATTGATTGGCGAATGTCGGTGAATAGTTTAACACTGATTCATTTGTTATACAAACTCTTCTCACAGGTTTTCTTTCTGACTGGAAAAACAAATAACTGAAGATGTCAGTACTGTACAGACGAACATTTATTCATAATAAAATGATAAAATTTTGGTTCAAATCCTTTCCTCCAAAATTTTAGTATACAACGTTATTTAACCTTCAGAGTTATGAAACAGTAGATATCATGTTGCCTTCTTATTAATTATGAAAGCAATGCAAAGATACAGATATGTATTAATAGTACAGATTTATTATTAGAAACACCAAGGAACAGGAAAAATTAATTCCTATATAACCCATAACATTCTTCCTCACTTAATAGGGTTGACTGGGTGTAATGTTATCACTTGTATGAACCTCAAATACAGGCATGAAATGAATAGCTTTACAGGCACATACTGAAGCAGGTTTACTTTCGTATTGTCAATTTATGCACAAGTTGCTGTAGCTTGAGGGACAGAATTACATGCATATGAGGTAAGTAACTTTAATTTTCTGAATGTCTAAACTTTCCTACTATTATAAACAACAGTTATGAAATCATCAAAAATAATTTGATACAGACAGTCACATTTATAAATGACAAGTATTCACTCGAAATTATTCCCATGCTTTGCCAAACAAAAATGTTGCATTACACTAATCCAGGCTACTAAAACAAGAGGGTCAAGATGGCCCTATATCGCTCACCTTGGTAAAAGTCTACTTACCTGGTGGAAGATCACTGGACAATGTTAAATACCAAATAGGTTTTCCTATATACATCTTTGTAAAAGTGATCACCCCCAAGGGAAAGGACAATTTTGACCCCAGGGGCATAATTTGAACAAACTGAAGAGGTCTATTAGGCAATGCTACATGCCAAATATTTAAGCTCTAGGCCTTGTGGTTTTAGAGAATAAGATTTTTGAAGCTTTTTATATAAGCCTATGTAAAACTAAGTGAACCCCCGTGCAGGGTCAATTTTGATCGGGGGGTCATAATTTGAACAATCTTGGTAGAGGTCCACTAGCCAATGCTCATGCCAAATATCTAAGCTCTAGGCCTTGTGGTTTCAGAGAAGAAGATTTTTAAAGTTTTCCTATATATGTTTATAAAAAAAAAACCCCCCCCCCCCGGTCCCACAAAAACTTGATCGGGGGCCCCCCCCCCCCCCCCCCCCCCCCCCCCCCTCAACATGAGGCATTAAAAAATATAAGCTCTAGGCCTTTAGAAGATTTTTAAAGGTTTTCCTATATAAGCCTATGCAAAACTAACTGACCACCCCAACGGGGTCAATTTTGACCCGGGGGTCATAATTTGAACAATCTTGGTATAGGTCCACTAGACAATGCTACATGCCAAATATCTTAGCTCTAAGCCTTGTGGTTTCAGAAAAGACTTATAAAATTTCTTATTTGTCACCATAGCAACCAGAGTTCTGCATGAAATGGAATTCTTTGAACAACTTTGATAGAACTTCTTGCAAGTTACATCCCTCCAAAGTTTCATCAACATTGGCCGAGTGGTTTCAGAGGAGATGTCGTTTGAAGGAAATGGTACGGAAGGACGACGGACAGAATGCGATCTTAATAGCTCACTCTGGCACTTTGTTCCAGGTGAGCTAAAAAAAAAGGCAATTTTAAAACTGTACAAAATACTTATTTACAGTGACCTTCCAGTTGGCCCACTGAATGACCATATTCAGTAATATGGTATTAAAAACATAGAAAAATCCTTTCAAGGGTTGACAATATGTTGTAGTACATACATTTATGATTAATGATTGTCTCATTACTGTGTGTACTAGTTTTCACATGCAATGGCTCCTTTTTTTATATGAAAACAGCTTTTATCACAACAAACAACCATGTTTTACTGGTCACACTTGGGCTAGTAGTACATATAAATATCATAATAAATTGAGCTGTGTTATGATTTTTTGGACCCTCCAAAACCCGTGAACCCCATCATGGCCGCTATGTCTGGATCTCCATCTTGGTCAATATCTCCATCCGCTTTACGTTTCCTCTCCTTCCGTTTCTCTTTCTTGTATGCCTTCTGTTTTTCTTCCTGTAAAATAAGGAGGCATATTGCACTGATTATATAGCTTATTGTTCAGCATTTCAGTTTGGATTTATACACAGTACAGTTACTGTACTACAGTAAATTACAAGGTGGCATGAAGGTTGACCCTTTGACCTTATATAGCTTATTGTTCAGAACATCTTCAAAGGTTATGGATATCTTTGACTTTAGTGCAGTAAATTATCCAAGTGTTGTGTACATGACCCGGAAGGGTGACCTGGACCTTTGATCATCTCTATGAGATGAAGACTTTAGTTTCATGAAAATCCTTCAAAGGTTTAAGCGATATTCTCTTTGACCTTTGACCCATATGACCTTGAAAAGCAGATTTGAAACCCACATGGACTTGATGAGGTGAACATTTGACCAAAGTTTCCAAAACATTCTCCAAGGGGTTTAAAAGATATCGGGTAAACTGAAACAGCAAAAACCAATGGCCCCTAAAAAAGACTTTGAGCCCTAATGGACATCAAGACAAGTCTGAGCAAACTTAGTTTGACTGTACAGTTACTGGTGCAAACATGGAAAGCCAGTCACAATTACTTTAGCAACAACACTGGAACAAAAAGATTTTAAAAAATTGTAGACAACACTTACTTCTTTTTGCTCTGTAGTGTTAGTGTACTTCACACCATACAGATATGAAAGTGTAAATTCAAAAATATATACATGTATATATATATCATTACCTCTTCTTTCAATTCTTTTATTCTTTCTTCAAAGTCATAATCTTTTTTCTTTTCTTCCATTTTCCGTTTGTTCATTTCAAATCTCTTTCTGACCTGTTCCAATGATGATCTCTCGACTTTCATTGACATGCCAAGGTTTCTCTGATCTGAATTAAATAGTAGTATTCAACCCAGTTATATAAAAAAATTCTCAGGAGATAACACATGTATACGCAAATTCCTTCCGAATTGGGGCATGTATGGTTTTGAGGAAAAGTTCCAAGACGCAGAGAAATGCCGTTATTAAAGTCTGCTTTGATATTATGTGCATGTACATTACATTTAGTGCTACTTTGTAACTAGACAAACAGTAAACATTATTGTGAGACTATGTTTCAGTCAAGCTCAAACAATTTAGTATAAAATAAATAGTTAACAGCACAATAGCAGGTGGGCAGGGTGTCCATTAGCAGGCATAAGGGTGTAAATTGTAATTATCCAAAGCCAAAATTTAAGACCCTGGCCGAGGCCCTACTGAAAGTGCCACTGCTGAGATTAGAACCTACCCCTTTCTACTCCCAAGGTAGCTGCTCAAACCACTAAACCAAGGGAGACTACTTTATAAGTAAATAATTGCTCTTTAAGTTAACATGGTGATAGTAATTGTGGTAATTGTATAGCTTACGTTTTTTTCCATTAATATGATCTAAAAAGTTGATGGAATCTTTGACAACACAATCACACACATTGCAGTAATACCTGAAAATATAAAACAAACAGCGGTATCACTCAACACAGTTGAAACTGAAGTTAATTGAATAACTTGAACTGCATTTAACAATAATGATAACATTTAGTAATATAATGCCAAATTTACAGTAATGAGTTAATCATAAAAAACTCTTGTAGTGTGAATTTATTAGTGTGTCATTATTGCCTTTAAAAATGATTCGGTGAACTAGAAAAAGAAAAACATACATGATCAAATTTTCAAGCTAAAATTCTCAATTTTTTTTCTGGGGGGGGGGTCAGGGGGGTAGACTTAGGACCATTTGGTCATAAGCAATATAATTTGAAAGTTTGATGAAGAATTATCAAGAAATGGCAAAATAATAGCCAAATTCCACTTATCTAGAAAAAAAACTTTGTGCAAAAAGGGGCATTACTTTGTCAAATGTGACTTTGACCCAAAGATTTTGGCTGCATCACAACCCTGTTGTCATATGCAAAACAATTTCAAAGTTTGATGAAGAAATATTAAGAAATGGCAAAGTAATAGCTAAGGTTAACTTTTTGTGACCAAATGGGCATTACTTTGCAGTATGGTTGACAGAGTTATGTGACTTGTTGCAGTTGTATATATTGCCATTACAAACAAGTATGCCAAGTTTGAAGTAAATATGTTAGATGGTATAGAAGATATTAGCATTTACCAAAAACTTTAACCAACGCAGACGCCAACACCTACGCTGGGGCGAGTGCAATAGCCTCCTTATTCTTTGAATAGTCATGCTAAAATTTGAGAAACTATCATGGAACATAAGACAGAACCACAAATTTTGTTATTTGGGTAATTTTCATTTGACAAATTTATTGGTGATTTGTGAGCAGACACTTACCTCACAAATTTTGAATTTGCAAAACGATAATTCTCAGATAGTAGATTTATGTGAAATGAATCTTTCATGAGATTTTTATCTAAGTGAAGTGGGAAATTCATGAAAATACCGAAAACTTAATCATCGCAAAATTACCAAACTTGCAGTACATGTTTGTATTTGTGGAAGCAAAGCTGCATCTCTTATATCAATCAATAGGATCAAACTGTTACACAAAATGCCTAAAACAAATGCTGCAGACAGCTGGAATACCTACCCTCCTTGTTGACTTGCTGGAGTTGTTTTTGTTATAACCTGAGATTTACCAAGCTTTGAATCTAAATCAACCTGAAAGAAAACCAAATAATGTAATTCACTAAAACCTTTCTTGGAATGAAAACAGCACAACCTTTCTGTTCTGCTTCATTATTTACTAGATACAGTACTGTACAGTATAATCACAATGTATAAATAGTTTTAGTAGAGCATATACTTTTTTTATAGCACTTAGTTTTATATAATTGTCATTATAATTGTTTTTCAAGAAATTTGATTTCTAGTCAACTAACGATTAAAGGTCCACTACTAAGCGAAAATTAAGGACAGTTTTTCAATGGCAAGCTTACCTTAAGACACTAAAAGAAGATTGCAGGTTTAAATTTAAGAGGTTTGGAACACAAAGAAAAGTATGTGTATTATATTGTATTAAAAATCTCAGTGATTTAACAAAATGACTACCCAGGTCTTTTTACTTTCTTCAAATGCATGTAAATGAGTGTCTGTACTGTGTTTTGATTTTCTACATACCAACTTTCATTTTTTTAAAAAAAAACTAAACCCCCCTTCCCTATTTTTAAGTTTTTTCTCTTTCCTTAGTATTGGACCTCTTAAGGTATTTCTATACCTTGTATTCTCTTGGTTGTAGAAGTTCTCTTTTCACAGTTTTTTCTCTGGACAGCTCCCTTTCCAAAGCCTTCTTCTGCTCCTCCTCCAGCCTCTCTGCTGCAATCTTCTCATACTCATCTTTATCCCACTTCCTTCTGTGGTCTGGTACAGGTTTCTGTAACAAAATCAATTGCACTTTATCAAACAAAATCATATTGACAATTTTCTACACTAACGAACATAATTATAATATTAATAAACATAAAAGAAGAATATTCAGGTAATTTAGTAGCCTAATTAATTTGGCGTTTCAGTGTGACCTCTTTTACAGATCTGATATTTTATAACTGTCACACCTCTACGGACTAGAAGGCGGAGAGCTGTAAAATGTCAACGTGTAAAACGGTTTGCCTTTTAAGTGGAAATAGTGAGACTAGTTATTTAGATGACACTTGATATAATATACTTAGTCTTAAGTATTTGTGTGACCCCTTTCACATATCTGATATTTTATAACTGTCACACTTCTACGCCTAATTTTAATGTGCTGCATATTAGGCAGAAAGTGTAGTTTCAATATTAGGTACAACCGGCGCATAATATACAATTTACCTACTTCTAAAAACAATTTTCCAGTCTAAAATGATGAATTAATTATCGCTTTAAATAAAAAACCTAAAAATTTATGAAAAATCTCACCACATTATAAAAATCTGAATGTTTAAACCTAAACATGCGAGTTTACACATAAGACACGATACGCCGTTTATTTTCATATAACACCAATTGATACAGGTGTGTAGTTAAGTAAATGTAAGTTAGAATCAGTTAGCATCATTTTAAAACTTAATCCCATCATATTTAATCATAAATACATATAAATATTGGGTTTACAAGTGCCCAACAGAATTTCATCGGGGATGTGTTCCCAGCTATTTGCATTTCAAAGTGACACGTAGAAGGCGGACAATTGTAAAATGTCAACCTGTAAAATCGGTCTGCCTTCAAAGTGGAAATAGTGAGACTATTGTGTTAGCACCATTTCTGCGAACTTTGAGTAGTAACTGCAGCAGCTAGTTAGGGTGGCCACCGTTCGGGTCAATGCATTACATTGATCAAATTGTGAACATAACAATGCAATCATTTCATGCAGGGATGAAATTATTTTTGTTGTTTTTAAGTTCCAGCAGCTAGTTAGGGGGCCACGTGGGTCAATGCATTACATTGATCAAATTGTGAACATAACAATGCAATCATTTCATGCAGGGATGAAATTATTTTTGTTGTTTTTAAGTTCCAGCAGCTAGTTAGGGGGGGCCACCGTTCGGGTCAATGCATTACATTGATCAAATTGTGAACATAACAATGCAATCATTTCATGCAGGGATGAAATTATTTTTGTTGTTTAAAGTTTTAACTTTTCATTTATTTTAATGTTAAAATAGTAGCAGTGGTGGAGCTCAAAACACAGACCCTGCTATCTTTGGAAAGTAAGTTTATACTAATTTATTTATTCTCGATTTTAAAACAAATCTTACAACTTATATCAATCACTTTCGAGACTCATACCAGATGGAATCAATCTCGAAGAGACGGTGACAATGTGGAATTATTTGTCATTTTGTGACTTGCCTAAGGACACTACCGACTTCGAGATAGTGGGGATCAAACTCGGGGCCCTTCGATCTGAGAGCTTTGGAAAGTAGCAACCAATCGTCCAAAGTACTAACCAGTATTTTGGACGATTGTCCAAAGTACTAGCCAGTACTTTGGACGATTGTTTGTTACTTTCCAAAGATGCTATCCGAAATGCAATATATCCGAAACATATAATATGAGCTTTCACCAATTTCGTACAGACAGCGCTACATATCAAAATGGTAAAGCCTCATAATAATGAAATACATTTTACAATAAACGTATGGATTATTCTTAATCATTTTAACCGATGTAAAATGTGAAAAATTAACAATGCTGTTTTCCTACCTCGTACGCCATTTTGTTGTAAATAATATACGATTGAAAGTTTTTTCAAAGGATCAGCATTCGAATCATATAAAATCAAAGCAATGAAACTACTTAAATAATCGTAATGAAAATCCTCGCCTTGTCTCAAATTTATGGTCTTGGTTCAAACTGCACAATGTTGGCCTTAAATTCCAGATTTTGATATTGGTTGAAATACCACCTCTGAAATATCAAAAGTAAATTCAGGAAAGGATTTTGGGAGAACTTTGACATCAAATTTAACTTTAGCTCACATTCTCGGCTTTGCCGTGACATCATACTGACCAGTTAACCAATCGGATTATTAGGTCGCGTTCATTTCTTCATTCGGTAAAAAGTGAAAACTCGGTCTTTACCGTTGACTCGTATGCAAGTTTAAATTTATTTTAAAGAAACAAAAAGCTTTTGACAACATAGAATTATTATTAAAACAATCTATAGTTTCAAGGTAATGGAAGATTGTCGTCTTAATTCTTTCATTTCTAATTTGTTATTATATCATTGAAAGTTAAAGTTGCATAGAGACTAGCGATAGCAGCCGAGGAATCACCTTCCCGAATGTAAATATATTTTCAGTATCCGGATGTGAAAAGCCAAGAATATAAACACTTGCCACGGACCTATATACACATGGATTGGCAACTCTCGTATTTTCCTATACAAGTTAATTCAACCTTTTTCTCGCAGACTGCAAGATTTTAGCATCGATGGACAATATCCGTGGTTGTCCGAAATCGAGAACGACCAGCAACCGTCCGTCCTCAATCTTGGAACGAATCGGGGAAAACGTAAAAAATAAATCAAATTTAATCGTGTCTTCTTCAATTTTTATGGCTCAATAGTTTGTATTTTTCTTTCTTTATGTAACTTTAGTCTTATTCCAACCTATATCTTTTCTCTTTTTTTCGTAATGCGTAACTTTTATCGATTTTGTTTCTTGAAAATTTTGTCAGCGCGATGTAGAAGGAAGCTATCGCCCGTCTTCCATCTTGGAACGTATCGGGGGGAAATCGTAAACAATAAATCAAATACTTCAATATGTGTGGCTCAATAGTTTGTATTTTTCTTTCTTTATGCAACTTATTCCAAGCTATATCTTTTTCCGTAATGTGTTACTTTTATCGATTTTGTTTGTTGAAAATTTTGTCAAGGCTGGACCTACCGACTATCGCAAATCGGAAAATTTCCGGAAATTTCCGGAAAACACCGACCGCGCGCAAAGCATGATGGGTAAACATCTATCCCGATTTTTCGAAAGTTGCCAATCCATGTGTATACACAGGTCCGTGCACTTGCTAATAGAAATAAAGACCTTATAATGAAATCATTTAATCGCATGTCAAAAGAAATGTTGATGACCCTATGCAAACAATTACTCATACCTCATTTGGCATGTACGTGTATCCACAGTATGGTCACCTAGTTATGTATAAATTTATAGCAAGTGAAAGGGGCAATTAATTGAAAATGTGTGGAGGCGTGTAACAGGTCCACATAATAAAAGATACACAGAAAGATTAATTGAATTAGGACTCCCAAGTTTAGAATACAGAGGACTCGGGTATGATTTAATACAGACCACGGAAAGAAAAACAAGATGTTTCCATCCAACAATGAAGGGTTAGCTACATTGAACTCAAGAAAAAAAAACACCCCAAAACAGAACTTATGCGAGCTACTTTAGCCTGAGGGTTGAAAAACTAAACCGGATTAGATTAGCTATCAAGGACCGTATTAGTTGTATTAAAACCAACGGATGTGTAGTCAACATTGTTTAGTAAAAAGTGTCAATGTTTTTAGCCAAATTGAAAAAAAACTGTTTAGACTAGTGTTTAAATTACTTGCATTTATGATGTAATCGGATTATTAAATGATTATAAGCGTGTCTGGAGTTACCATAAAGGATCCATAGTGTTATATTCACTTGTGAGCACATCGTTATCAAATGTCACAACATTGTCAGTGAAACAAAAAAATAAATCGCAAAAGAAACGTACATCGTTTATTTGAGTATCCAACTCATATCATTCATAACATACTACTTTAACTTCACAAGTTTTTTTAAACACAGCGGCACTGTGATCTTGAGCTTTGAGTATCTCTTTCATATTTCTCTTTCTACATTACTGTGCTATTATTCTCATACTCGCACTAATTCTGCAATCGCATTTAGTACAACTCCCCCCCCCCCCCTCCCCCATTTGCTTCAGCCAATTCGTCGTTAATTATGTAAAAGAAATGCTTTAACCTCGAACGCCGTGTATTTTTGTGTGGAGGAAAGAACCATAATAAGCTTTATCCACTCGTCTTTACTTGATGTATGTATTATGTTAACTCGATTTGTAAATTGACGAATATGTTTAAGCTAAATAAAATTAAGGATCCATTTACTGTCCATGATCAATGTCCAGTTTTCATCTACTATAACCGTAGCGCCACCATCGTACTACGCACATATGGATGGCCCATTAAGCTTAGAGCTTATGTCACATAGGGTCCATAGAAATAAAAAGGTCCAACAAATGTAAAGGGGAAAAAATGAAAGATCTATTTGAATAATAACTAATTATTCTCTATGATATAAACAAATCACTCACAGCGGTATCACAAACGATACAAGGCCACAGTTCAGTAATACAAAAAGAAATTTGTTTGCTTAGTGTAGTTGCTCAATAAGCATTAAATAAGCATAATAAAACATTTATGGACTCTTGACGCCATGAATATGATGTGATATTCACTATCGCCTCGGTCAATATTACCCTCTTGTGGTTAATACCACAACATATTCAATGCCATAATTGTATAATATATTATGGATTGCATACATAAGCTGTTGTCAATATGTCTAAGGCCAAGTCGGCGTAGTTTAAGTGAATGGAACATAATTATAACAAAAATAATGAGTAGGAAACAACATTTAGGCCTACTACGTTCTAACCTGGTAAGTAAGTACAATATAAATTTACAAACATGCGCAGTTTTAATGTTGACATGTTGACGTGACGTGGTGCCTTGTCTCGGTGTTTCTTGTTTAATTTAGAAGAGTGCTTTGTATTCCAACGCTATTTAAGTATGAATATATAATGCAGTAATATATTTTGTATGTCATTGAACGCATACTTGCAGTTATATCATATTGTAACCTTTGATATTTCGGACAAGTATTATTTCGGATAGTCTCTTGGTTAACTGATTACTGCTAAATTGGCAGCTGATGAACTGACATTGGATTAAGACTAGTCTGTTTGGATTGAAGAAGTTGGATATCATATTAGTTTTGCACAACTGCTAACGGTTAGAATTTGCATTGAGGTTCAGGTTATTTTGCAGAATTGAGGCAGATAAATTGTAATGTCAGTTGGCGAGTTGCACATGGACCACATTACTGGTTTGAGAGACTGTGGTACAAGGTTTTACATTTGGACTAAAATTATGTATTCAGATATTGTGCTGTTACTGCCGGTTGTAATGATCATACAGTTTTATTTTAGCGAAAGAAGTATAAAATGTTTAAATGAGAAGTTTGAATGTTGATGGTTAAGAAATATATGCATCCTGAAGGGGACTTGAGCCCCTGGACCTTTTACCCACAGGGGTTAAAGTAATACACTGGCACTGCAGAATCAGCAACCATGTGTTAACTGACAGTGTCTACCCTATTTAGTCCAAATAATTGTACTCAATGGGTGAATATCATTATAGTTTTTGCTAGGCGCTATCCAGCCTCCGATAAAAGCGCTGATAACTATAAAATGTCCGTATGTAAAATGGGTCTGCATTTGGAGTTGAATTATTGAGACTACCCTTCATTATGTTCATAATCTATAATCATTCTTCTCCGCTTTACTGAAATTCATCTCTATTTCTCATGGAATTCCATTTAAACAGATATTTCAGATCTATGACAGAGACTGACTTTAAGATGTCACCGTAGTTTCATGTTTTTGTGCAATAATCACAGAAATAGTGCTGCGTGTCTTGGACATGTAGCTGGGCTTTGTTTCCCTGCAGTTTTATACACTTTTTGGCTTCACAACAAAAAGTTCAATATCATGACTGCTAGAATTGTCTGAGGCATACATTACTTAGCAAAAACTGCCCAAATTTGAGCTATTTATTTACATATGATCCATGATTGTCTGGTGTCTGTCTGTGCTTACATTTTGATACCTTGGTGGCTATAGGAACAATAGGTAATAGTAAATTCTCTTTGATGTCATTCATTCTGCAAGCCAGGTGCTATTTTTGAAAAACTGCTTATTTAAGAGTAGCGATGTCATATGGCAAGCGGGTGCCAAACAAATTGTTTCTGTTCAATAAATCTAGTTAGGAGTGACCAATTGCAATGAAACATGGAGTGCAGGTAGCTTGCATTGAGACGCAGCTTGGCATTGCATTTTTGGTCACTAGGGTCAAGGTCACTGTCACTAAAAATAGAAAAAATGGTTTCTGTCCAATAACTCCAGTTAGGAGTGACCAATTTCAATGAAACTTGGTGTGTAGGCAGCATGCATGGAGATGCAGCTTGGGATTGCATTTGGGGTCATACAGTCAAAGTCAAGGTCACTGTCCCTAAAAAAGAAAAACAATTTCCGCTCAATAACTCAAGTTAGGAGTGACCAATTGCAATTAAACTTCGTCTTCAGGTAGCTTGTGTGGAGACGAAACTTTGGATTGCGTTGAGGGTCACTAGGGTCAAGGTCAAGGTCACTATTACTAAAATAGAAAAATGTTTTCTGCTCAATAATTTGAGTTAGGAGTGACCAATTGTAATGAAACCTGTGTGTAGGTAGCTTGCATGGACAGGAAATTTGGGGTCACTAGAGTCAAGGTCACTGTTACTAAAAATAGATAAAAAGAATTTTTAGTTTTTAAATTGTTTTAAAGTGACATTATATGCATCTTACTGCATATAGTGTATTTTTGGTGATATTTTTATAAAAGCAATATGGTTGATGTGCATTTAAATGTGTTAAACTTATGATGATGCCGCATAAGTATTTGAAGTTGGTGCTTTAGAAATGAAAAAAAAAATTTTAAATTGTTTTAAGCTAAAAAAATGTTTGGGTCAAAGTCACTAGGATCAAGGATACTGTTGCTGTTACTTAAAATAGATTTAAGAGGAAAAAAAATTCTTCAATTTTTAAATTGTTTAAGCAAAATAAAATTTCTTTGCAGGTGGGGTGGGGGGCGGGGCGGGGGGGAGTCAAGCTCCTTAAACCTGCTTTGGCGGCATTGCCGAGTCTTCTTGTTTTTCTTATATGGCTAAAAGAGCTATAGTGAGAACAATAGAGTAGGCACATAAGTACCCATATGAGGGGACATCCGTTTGTTTGTCTGTCAGTCAACAATTTCTTGTAAGCACTCTAGAGACTACAATTTAAGTAAACTCTTAATGAAATTTTGTGACAGTATTCACAATTGGCATTGTAAAAAATTCAGACAAATTATATACATGGTCATCTAGGATTAAAAACTAAAATATAGAAAAAACTTTGTTTTAAAGTACTCTAGATGTCACATTTTCTACCGGTTCTGCATGAAACTTGATCAGATTATTTATCTAAATGAAATCTAGGTTCAGTTTACACTAATTTATTAATTCTTGATTGCCAAACAAGTTCTTACAACTGAGATTTATCGCTCTCCAGACTCATACCAGATGAAATCAATCTCGGAGAGGGAGAGGCAAAGTGAAAATATCTGTGTCTTGCCTAAGGACATAACCGTCACATGACTTGTGGGGATATTGAGCTTGGGGCCCTCCTATCCTGAGGCGAATGCGCTACTGCGGCTCTGGGTTAAGTTTGAAACTAATTCACCTAGGGTCAGAATGGTCCCAGGTAGAACTGCGCTAGAGGTCATATTTTCCACCTAATATACATGAAGAATGTTTACCTGTGAGAATTATGGGTCAGGTCTGGAACTAGGTCACCTGGGGTCAAAAATTCAGTCATCGGGTCAAATTATTGTAAGCATTTAAAGGCCACATTTTCTACCTGATCTATGTGACAGTAGCTCAATGTTTGCATGGTCAAGTTCAAATCTGGGTCAGTTGGGGGGTCAATAACTAGGTCACATGATGATTATTGTAAATCAATGAAAACATTTGTTAATACTCAGGAGACCACATTCCATATCCAAATTTCATGAAAATTAGTTAGAATGTTTGTCCAGAGGATTTCTAGGTCAGGTTTGAATGTGTGTCACCAGGATTTAAAATTTGGTCACCAAGTCAAATGAAAGGAAATCCTTGTTACACTCTAAAGGTCACATTCAATACCCAATCAACATGAAAATTGGTCAGAAGCGATTTCTAGGTCAAGTTTGCATCTGGGTCACCTGGGTTCAATAACAACGTCACACTGTCAAATTAAAGAAGTACAAGTATCTTGTTAACATTTTAAAGGCCTCATTTAATATCCAGTCTTCATGAAAATTGTTCAGAATGTTGTCTTGGTGATTTCTAGGGATTTCTAGGTAAAGTTTGAAGCTTGGTCCTTGGTCAAACAAGGAAACCAGGGAGCAAATGTATGCCCTCTTATTTGGGCATAACTACCAACCCTAATATATTTCGGTGGTTTTTGTGAGCTGATTATGAGGAATTGACATTCATATTAAATTTTTTGTTTGATCATGATCATTATGTTGCATTTACAGATTTGAGTGAAGAATAATGTCTGACTCTGAGGAGGACTTCGCCAGTGCAGATGAAGGAGACGTACGTCCTTCACCAGCAGGTAGTCATCACTTTAAGATAACTGCTCAAGCTAAATTACGGGAATACAGTCAGACCTGTCTTAAGTGACCACTCGGGGGAATCTGAAATTATTGTCTCTTAAGACAGGTGGTCTCTTAATTGAGGACAAATTGCTATCATCTTAAACCACAAGGGAGGAATATAATTATAATGGTTGCATATGTCAGGTTGTTACTTAACTCAGGTGGTTGCAAGGGTAGGATTGACCATATTGACAGAATTTGGGTAATTTCATTTTGAGGTAGGGTTATTACTGTCGCAGCAATGATACCAAATACACGTACTGCGTATGAGATAAAATCAGGCCAGGTAATTACAAAAAAAATGCTTTTCAACAGCTGTATCATGCATAAGTTAAACTGTGGTTAGATATATAAAGTATATACTTTTCATGGTAAATTTATTCTTAAACAAAGTGATTTTGTAAAAGTAGCTTGGGTTGTACAATGAAGTGAATATAACTTACTAAAGACTTCACAAAAAATATTTTCATCAACACTAATTAGGTAAGTATTTAAACAAACATTTTTAAGTGAAAGTGAAATTTTATTGTATGATTATGGTACAACATAATAAAGGGCTATTTCTTTTCAGGTATTTCAAAGGTACAACCACAAGAATCCCCACCAGTTATGGAGAAAGTAGTTAAAGATCAACAGGAAAGCAAAGTTGCCGAAAAATCCCAAACTGGTGAAACTGCTGGAAAGAGTGATCGTAAAGCTGAAGAAAGTACTAAAAAACAGAATAAGAAAAAAGGTGGAGGATCTGAAAAACATGGAGCAGTTTCGTCAGAAAAGGAAAGTGGACAAGGTGGAAAGAAAACTACTGGTACATCAGAATCAGATGCACAGGGAAAAGGTGATGAAAAGACAAAGCAAAAACCACAGGGTGCTAAAGGTAAGAAAGGAAAACAGAAAGCTGGAAAGGGTAAAACTGATCGTAGTGAGAAAGGAGCCAGTGTAAGTACTGGAGACTCTGATACTGCTAATAATAAAGATACTGTTGCCAAGAAGAGTGATGAAGAAAAAGGTGATGATACTACTAAAAGATTAGTATCTGAACCAAGTGTATCTAAGGTCTGTGAAGAAAGCGGGAAGGGAGAAAGTGAAAATGAACATGTTCAGGAATTAACATCAGAGAAAAGTGCTATAAAAGATGCCGTTACACAGCCAGAAAGAAATTCTGATCTCAAATCATCTACACCAGAAAAGAAGCAAGAAATAAGTTCTATTTCTCAAGAAAACTTGATAGTTGAACAGAAAGCTTCCATGATAAAGTCACCATCATCACAGAGCATCACTAGACCGGAACCTGACCATACTGACAGACAGGAAGCTGTTCTTGATAAACTTGCAGGAGTTGCAAATGAGAAAAAGGTGAGTCTTTGTGAATTTCTTTGGAATTTAGCATGTTGTAGATTTATGAAACTTTGTAAACCTGTGATATACACGCAGCTAATCTTTTTGTAGAAACATTTTTCTTGTTTCGAAAAATTGTATGACTGTACTGCATTCCCAGATTTAAAAAAATTATGACACCTGATAAAGTAGACACACTTTGTTTACTTCGTGAGGAAGTTGGAAGTTATTATTATAATATTGGAATATTCTGTTGAGCAACCAAAATGTTTAATCACTATTGTTTTGTAAAAGTTTTGTAAAACATTTTACATAAACTTCCCTTACCATTGTAATGGTGTGTCTACATTTCATAGAATTAATTCAAATTCTGTAAATATTCAGGATAATGAAGATTCATTTATTCTTCTTCAGAATTGAGAGTGTTAATTTTATTAATTGCATGTAAATATGTTTAATTGTAGAGTGGTTGGGGCTGGGGCTGGGGTTCCTCGCTACTTGAGGTAGCGTCCACTTCTGTGACAACATTTACTAGTCAAGTTGGTAAGTTTGCCCTTTGTTCTATTACTTTCTATCTTCAGTAAAGGCTGTGATATCATCTAGTTATGCAGTTTTGAGATGTGAATATTGCCTGATTTAGGTAACCAGACAAACATGCTGTCAGCCTTGTTTTTCATTTCAAATTCATGAAAATCAGTCTGTACATGTTTATCATTTTGTTGTTTCTAGAAAACATGTTTTATCTGTTTCAAATTCATCAGATATATTCTGTAATACAAAATGGATGCATTGTTGCCATGATCTGAAATTGTGTATTAGCAGTCATCATAAAATATGACAATAATATTTTGCTATGCTTTTAAGTAATAGGTCAATGGAGAAAATATCACTTTTGACCTTGTTCAATGTTCAAAATTAGTCTGTCTTTCACCTTTCCCCAGGACAGATGTCACAAAGAAAATTGATTCATTATAATTACTGCAGCCCTTCTTTCTGTTGTTTATAGCAACAGCTGTTGTTGTAGTATCACAGTAATGAATTTCGTTAGAATGGTTAGAGAAAGTCAATGAACTAAACTAATCTGAGTGCTAATATATCACTGATATGAGTATTTTTTGGACTTGTGAGTTGTCACTGTTGCAGATCCAGATCAAGTTTATATATTCATATGATGATAAATAACTCTTGCCCCACAGTGTTTTCCTATAGATTTGTCTTTAATAAACCTTAATGAAATTTTAGAGTTGGAAAACATATGGGCGTTTCTATGGTGATAATACCTGGTCCCAGGTTATTTGTGTTTACAATTAGTTTAAAGGCTACTGCTGTCTATTTTTGTATTTATCTGTTACAAACCAACTAGAGGTTTTGAAATTTTCTTTCAATGTTTGTTGACTAGGTGAAGGGTTACATACAATGATGGAGACTGTAGAATCAACTTTAAATGTTCCTGACCCAGAAGAGCTGGCTCAGAAAGTTTCAAAACAAACAGAGGCTACTCAGGAACAGGATGCTGACAATAATGGTATGATAGGAAAATTATTAAAGGTCCATTACTTATACCAAATCAATTTTTTTTCCAAATCTGGAATAGTAACAAGGAAACATATGACATACTGCATTGAATGTGACCATATTGTGTTGAAAATTCGAGTTTAACAAAAGAATTAATGAATTATAGTTTGCCTTTTCAAAAACAAAAGAAGGTTTTCCCATTTTCAAATATCTTTGTTACTTTCCAGAAATCTCCCAGAGAGAGGCTGTAAATAGGTTGTACATAAATAAGCATGCCTATTTTGAATTATATTTGAAAAACTTTATATCCAATGATGTGCAAAGTATATGTCTGACTGTTTACAGCATTCAGTATTGAAAACAAAAGTAGGACAAAAAGACCACCCAGGTCAATCTAAGGAAATACACAAACATTCACTCGTTTTTCTGCAGCAGTATTTCAAACAGGGAAATATTCAAAGGCTATTGTAAAGTTTCAGAAGCCAGTTTCAAACTGTATTTCCCTGTAACAATTCCATATTTAAAAGAAAATTCGCTTTGGTGCTAGTAATGGACCTTTAAAGTGCTAGCATGATATACTGTGTATTACTGTGATCACTACTGCCTTGTTTATTCAGGTCACTCCACATTCTTATAGGGAACAATTGCACAGCGGGTCTTAATTAAGAGCTCTCATTTCTTTATATCTTGCAAATAAGCTTGCTATGCAACCAGTCTGTAAGAGACATTAGGTTGGGGCTTGAGCAGTGTTTCAATCCATGAATGACTGTTCAATCCATAGAAAGTTAAGGGGAGCGGTGGTGTAGAGGTTTAGGTGTCTGCCGCTCATCCCGGAGGTTGCGGGTTCGAGCCCCACCAAGGTCACGACCGTACCTCATAAGACACCAGTACTGGTTTTTCCAGGAAGCGGACTCGAGAGTGACTCGATAAGCTGAAAGCTTTCTTCACAGTCGAGCTAAAATAAATTAGTATAAACTAAACTAAAATGTACAAATTTGCAAGAACACATGTGAGCAGTTAAAGAGGTTTTCATTTCAACTTCACAGCCAGTTGTTCAAGAATCTTTTAGTTAGTACTTTTGTATCCTGTTTGAGTTAATGCTATATTTTAAGAAAAAAATTATGTTTGGCATAAATTTAAGTTGCTTAATTTGGCATAAATTTTATTCAGATGGAGAACCAGGAGAGACTGATGGATCGCATGGTAAAAAAACCAGTGAGTCAGAGGACCAGTCTACAAAATCTGATGAGGTTGTTAAGCAGACTGATCAGGCAGAAAGTGCGGAGACACAGTCTAGTGGAAATGAAGAGAAAGCTGATAACCAGTCTGGAGATGGATGGTTTGCTTCTTGGGGTGTTTCAAACATTACAAAGATGGTAGAAAGTACGGTATGGAAAAGGTTTTTTAGCATGAATATAGAAAGAATAACTAAATTTTAATCTCCCAAAGGGGCTGGTAGTTAACACTAAAACATAATGGGTATTTTAACTGCTGAAATCTGAGCAAGTCCTGATATTGTAACTTACAATCTAGGTAATGTCTGTTACCTATAACAATACACAATACCTTGTCAGTCTATACCATAATCTTGAGTTCCTGGATCACAGAGTTCTTTAAGCTTTAGATTAGTTACACATTGCATGGAATATGAGCATATACAGGTGTTTTTTCCCTGTGTTTTACATTTAGAAATGTTTTGCATGTTAGAAGGCTTAACCAGTTGTTAGGGTCAAATACCGAGAGAAATGTATTCAGTCAAGGTGACCACAGTGTTATACCTAAAAATACTTTATATAACTAGACAGGATTTCTCTTTTACTTTTGCTGTAAATCCAATTGAAGCGAGGTTTTTATTTTCGTGAATGAAGCACTTAGTGAATTCATCAAATTTTGCTAAAACAGCAAACAAACAATGATAATAACAAAAAGTAGTTACATTGTGTATATAAAATAGTGCTCCCTAGTGAATTTAAAAACTCACGAATAAATAGAGAATCGCAAAATCACACGAATATAAATAGAAAATCGCAAAATCACAAATATAAAGACTTTAACAGTAATTGATGGTGACTCATTTTGCAGGGTAAGAATCTCGTAACAGGCAGTCTAGATGTGCTTGAAACACTCGGAAAAAAGACATTTGATGTGATTAATGAGCATGACCCAGGTCTCAAGAAAGCCAGGGCATTTCTACATGACAGGGGAGATAAGCCAAATTTATCAGCCATGTTGCGTGATGCGAAAGATCAGCATGACACTCAAGTACAACAGGAGAAAGAATCTGAGGAAGCACGGAAAGCACACTTTGGTTCCTTATTTGATGATTTCCAAGGTTTGTCTTTCTTAAGGCCTTTGTGATCTGAAAGAGTCAAGGCATAAAATGGCAGTGCCAGATTATTATTTGTAATGCATAGCTTGAAATTGACAGAAATTGATTCTGAGAGGGTTCAAATAACAATAGTAGTTGTATTTCATGACTTTCCCAATATTTTGGGATAGTTTTCTATCACCTTACCGTTCTTTTATTAAGGAAAAAGCTGATGCACTTAAAAACACCAGTTAAGTTACGTCAATACTCCAATATGTATATAGTATCTTTTTAAAGTTGGACAGGGCTATATCTCGGCAACAATTTGAGTAAAGTAATTGTGTTTTTCATATCTTGAGTGAAGAGCTGGCAAACTGAAAGTTTAACAGAAACTGATAGATGCCAATTTATTTCTTAAAATTATTTGAAGTGTCAGTGAAAATAGATAATGCAACATACAGCATAATTAATTATAATATCTGTATGACATTACAGAACTTTAACTTTGTTCTAATTCAAACTTCTGAAATGTCAAACAGTCATATTGTGTTTGCAGAGTTCTTGTTGGACAAGATGTATTACTATTTAGCATAAGTCTGTTCGTTAAACATACATCTGAGAATCTGTTTTATTTAAATTTTGATAAATGTTGCCAGAACTAGAACAAGAAGAGCACGGTCACTTTTAGTTTAAAGAAAATGTGTTTTGGTAACAAGACAGAAACCCTATTAAGTACCATATTGCATTTTATTTTCAGGTCTTGCCCACTTAGAGGCATTAGAGATGTTGTCAAACCAGAGTGAGAAGAGAGTGAACGTCCTACTAAATGCCCTACCAGCCGAAGCTATTGCCAAACTGAAACCGCAGTTACTGGAGATAAAGCAGAACTTTGAGATAGATGAGGAAGAAGATGAGGTGACAGAACAAGAGTTTACTCTTCTTGTCACTGATTTACTGAAGGAGCTTAATGTTGGAACAACTCCTGATAAAATTCTTAAGGTAAGGTTAAAGTGTGTGTCTTTGAGGAGGTGATACACACATACTGATTGAAAGGGTAAAACTTTTAACCCCAGGACAGTACATGTTTGCACTTAAACCAGAGGTACACCTGGGGATGACAGTATTACTCAAAGCTATGTGATTTTGATTTGATTTTAAATCTAAAAAATGAATTGTTATTATATTTTATATTTAAGTTATGAATTTTAGAATTTTTTGTTGCACTCTAAGAACAGTAGCCAAAGGTTATTATTTCTTCCCTGTACAAATCTGTTACAGTATAGTTATTGTATTAAAGTGTTGACAGTTTCTTGACTGACTCTCAGTTTGTAGGGATATAGTGGCATCAGTGAATTGACAGTAAAAAGAGACCGTCTGTTTCTCCTATTGGAGTTTAGCATTGATAACTAAATTGAAGTTTAATAATTTAGAATGTTTTTAGATGAAAACGAGACTCAGGTTTGCTGCTTGTTACAGATTTACTGTTACTTAGACAATAAAGCTTGTATAAAATGCATGTAATGTGTATCTTAGATGGAGGATTTGCATATGAAGTTTCAATTAGGACATACCATATTAAATCCCTTCTATGATCCTGTAAAATTTTACATACCATGTTTTACATTCAAAGATTCATAGTGTGATTTGGGCTAGCCTATGAATATAACAATGATACTTGTGAGAATATTTGCTACTTGTGTGTCATTATCCATCTCATGATATGGCATTTTCATTTTCAGACACATGCTAGTATAGAAGAGAAACTTACAGAATGTTGTGACACAGAAAGTAAATCGGATGTCAAGGTGAGAATATATTATACATGTAAGGGTAAGTCTTGCATGGTGAATTTGAAAGTGAAAAACTTTCTTATCCCTGGCATGGTACTTTGAAAAACATGAGATAAACTTGAAGCAGTTAGTTTAACATTCTTCCACTGAAGTACAAAAGGATTTATAAAGTTCTTAAATATTTGATTGATCCAAAGTTTCAAGCTCAAACACTTAAGTTGAGCACTAGAAAAGGTCTCCTGATCCTGGGGCCGGAATTGCCAGTGTTGAATGCCAACTAACCAGAGGTTAAGGGTTCGAACCCCACTGGGGTCACAACTGTACTTCCTCATATGACACCAGTACTGATTTTTCTAGGAAGCGGACTTGAGAGTGACTCGATAAGCTATGTTTTCTTCATAATAGAGCTAAAATAAATTAGTATAAACTAAGTACTTTCAGTTAGGAAAGGTATTTTCTTCACCTGTCTAAGTAAAAAAGCACTGGGGAAGTAAATTTAGAGTTGTGACTAACTCACTGTATGAAATGTGTACCAGGAAGAATGCAGCAGTTTTACCAGAGTGAACGTAAATGCAGTAATCATGTACTTCAGTGCACAATACCATCTGATTTTCGTTGTTAAATGACTGACTTTTATCTGCACATCTCACATGGTCCTTAGTCCTAATAATCTGAATAAATGAACTGCATTGTACATCTTTCCAAGATGGTTACTTGTTTTTAAGGTTTTAAAATATAACAAAATGGGAGAGAGTTGAGACAGATTTGTCAGTTTCAGAAAACTGTACACCATATATACTGTAAATCACTTTGAATTTGTGAGACAAAAGTTTTTTTATCTCCAGGTCAATTCACGAGACCATGAATATGGGACCAAGCGATCCCGCTGGTTCTCACTGTTGTAATAATGTAACAATATTGATCATTTCAGACTTTTCTAGAAAACTTTGAATTAGTGAAAGGTGATTTTGCGAAGGAGTGCTCTTGTGAAAAACACAAAAATAAAGTTTTTGCGAATATTTCGTAATTTGCTAACATTACAACTTGTATATTAAACAGGATTTGTCCATGTACTATCGTTTCAGGAGATTCACCAGGTTGCTATCAGCAGTTTAGCAGAGTTGACATCTAAGTGTATAGAACAGTTCCATAAGGCTGGGGAGCTGATACTGATACAGAAATCTACAGTCTCCAACTTCACTGGCTGCAGTAATACTTTACTCAGGTAATTTTGTTTGAGATAAACTTTACATGTGTCAGTGTGTAAGTTACTTCGCCTGTGTTATAATAATTTCTACTTTTTAAAATCTCGGTTGCGAAGCCAAGGTCTTACAACTTATATTTATCGCTCTTGAGACTCACTCTAGAACGAATCAACGTCGAAGAGAGAGAGACAGGCAATGTGGAATTATCTTTGTTTTGCCTAAGGACACAACCACTACTTGGCCCTGGCAGGGATCGAACCTGGGACCTCTGATCCTGAGGCCAACCACACTACCACTAGATCAAGGTGGCTCCACAATTATAATAATATTAAACCAATACAACAAATATCTCATCAAGTATATGTAGAGGGGTTTATGAAATGCCACTTTCCATCTATCTGTCTGTTTGGTTTTTGCATCATGTTTGGATTTTCATGAAACTTGCAATAATAAAGAGAAGTAAAGTGGAACAAACAACTAACAAAAGGAGTATGTTTAATCTTTTAATCAATCCAAGGTTTCAACCATTTAATGGTCTTCATCAGGGATAAAGATATCAAAAATATTTTACTGAAATACATGTATACAAAAAACTTAAATGGTGTTTGGATTTAAATGAAACTTCAAAGAATTTTTTTTTTCGAGAGGCAACACCACAGCAGGTCATATTCTAAGTCTCGTTGTGAGTGTGTGTCTGCTGATGATCACCAAAAGTTAGAAAGATTTTCATGAAACCTTGTTTCAACATAAAGAGTGATGTTAAATATTTAAGTATTTATTTAATCCAGGTTGACCAAAGTTCTCACAGCAGAAGTTGGAATTCTGTCCACAAAGTTTACAGACTGTCTAAACAAACACGTAAGCTGTCTTTGCTGTTCCGCAATATCCATTCTGTGTAATCCGAATAGTAAAACATGAAAATGTTGTTTCAAGAGCTCAGTAGTGGAACTAAGAGCCATACAATATAAGAAATATAATTTGGTACTTTAAAAAGAAAGGGTTTTCAATTTGATTAGGATTCATATTATCAAGAACTATCAGAAAACCAATGTGTACCTTTGGAAAGTGTCATATTCTTCTAGTTAGCATAGAAACAATACATTAAATGCCAAAATATAGTTAATATTCCATACAAAATTTCAAATTATACAGGGACTCCTATATTGAAAATTGAAAACACTTCTTTGGCTTCAACTTAATATTATATGAAGCCAAGATTCTCAAGATTTTAGTAAAGTTCTGTTATAGAATCTCTGAAATAAAAAATATTTGTAATCCATTAATGTGATAATTATCATTTAGTTGCTGAAGTACTTTGTCATCTAGGCACCATATATTTGTTTGATGTAATATTATGTCCATGAAATGTGGAAAGAAAATCTTTTATAATTTTAGGAGGGTGATGAGATTAAAGTGAGTCATTTGGTGACAAATATCTACCTGGAGGTAAGAGTCTTACGTATCATCCCACTGCCCCACCCCTTGCCCCGCCCCTTGCCCCACCTTCCCCAATACCCACAAATTGATTAAGATAGACTGCACTCAGAGCTGTGTTGCAGGTACTTACTAGATACTACATTGTATTTAAAAGAGCTTGCATCTTATTTCATATTGGTTTACATTTGGAAATCACTCTGTTGGAAATGTCAGCTCTAACCAGCTGGGTCTTTGAAATTTGTGACTTACTAAACACTGCATAATTGTACTAACTTAAAAATTCAAATATTTTGGATGGTCACATTTTATGCTGAAATTGTACATAAATGTACTAAAAAAGGGTTTTTGCCTGATGTTCAGTGTTATTTGATATTTTGGGCAGTATATATGAATTAAATGATTGCAAATAATAAGAATTACAAACATTAAAAACCCATATGTATACTAAAAGTATCAAATTTGCAAAGGGTATATTAAATGTTGCATATATGCATGCGACTTTATATTTAGTTTGAAATTTATTTTCAATCTAACTGTTGAATGTGTATACACCTTTGATCCTAGAATTAGGTAGATTTCAAGTTTCATTATAGCATTTGTATACAAGATATATATATGTTTTAGATTGATTTCCAGTTTAAATATTGCACTCAGATGCAACCTTTAATCATACACAGTTTATGCAAGTATACAATCATACTGAATGTAAAATGGTTCTGATTTTTTTTCCAGGCCAGCAACAGTAGCTCATATACCCAGGACGGTTTCCAGCTTTTACTGCCGGTACTACAGCAGGCTGCCATAGAGATAAGCCAGGAACCAGAAGCCTGATGACCAGTAATATACTGAGAGCACCTAGACACAGCTGAACACCAGTCTTTCATAGACAGTGTAGAAAATGATAATGCTTTAATATGTAACCAGCCTATTCCCTGTGATGGAAACGTCAGATACATTGTATATGCTTTATAGAAGAACACATTAAAGATAGCTCTGTGAATCAATGAGTTGTGAAAAATTTAAACAAACAGTTTTGAATACCTTATTGCAGTTGAGGCTGCCTTAGTGACCCCCTGTATTTTAAGACTCCCTGTCGAATGTGACTGTGTTCCAGTTCTTCCAACAGAATTTCTTATGTAACTGGACAGTATTAGGAGACTCCCTGTCCTACATGAAATTTGTATCGGGATGATCCTAAATTAAATGATTTTAGTTGTATTTATTGCATACATGAAAGGTCATACAAAGTGATTAATTCCCTGTCATATGTGACCTTGCGGCCCTTGAAAGGTCACTTTCGACAGTACAAAAACATATAGATATATCCGTATTTATTTATTTATATATAATATGGCATATGTGAAATAGAGATAACTATATTCAACAATGAAGAGTCAAGTACTTCATACAGAACTTTCTGTCACATGTGACACACACACATAGGTGCCATTTAGTGTAACATGTAAAAGTTTTGTCACTTATTTTATCTGTAGGAGTCTAATGAAGATGTAGTGAGGTACAAAACATTCATCTACCTGCATGATTTATATTATACTTTCACAAGTTGGTAGTTTACATTTTTATAAGCAAAATTGTCACAGGAACCTATTGAGTAGTGCTTTAGATGTCTTAAGTATGGCAGTCTTTATCAGATGACACTTAATGGAATGGTTTTACCAAAAAAAATTAAGGTACTGGTATGTATAATTTATGAAGAAAATTTGTATAGTTTGAATATTTTATGAAGTTTTTGATGGCCTATAATATATTAAAATACAAGAATGAAATTATCAGAGATGTTTGTATAAAAATATACATGTATAGTGCAATAAAACCTTGAATTTTATTCTATTTCTCAAGAACTTAAAATGTTGTTGGGACGATGAATGTCCAGCCACTCAAAAACACTACAAAGTGTAATCTCTGGCATGACAACATGCAAATATAGTATGCATTACTTATTTCATGACACATTTTAAGTTGCAGTAAGAAGATTAGTTAACTGGAGACTATTTACAGACAGTCTTTGCAAAATTTTGAAGGCAGTGAAAGTCTATGACCAACTACCAACATGACTTTAATATACACAGAATTTAAGCTCAACTGAGCCACTGGCTCAAGGTGAGCTTTAAGGATCAATGAATGCCCTATCCATCTGTATGTCCATTGTCAACAATTGCTTCAAATGACTTCTCATAAACCACCTCGTGGGATTTCATCAAACTTGACCAGAAGATCCTGGCATTAATCTCCCTTAAATGTGTTCAAATCGTTCTGGTTGACTGAACAACATAGCCAAAAGAGCTAAAAATAGAAAAATCTTAACAAATCTCCAAAAATGCAAGGCCCAGTGCTTAGATGTTTGGTATACAACATTGTCTATTGGTCCTCTACCAAGTTGCTCAAATCATGCCCCTAGGGTTAAAACTAGCTATCACTTCTTTTAACTGGAGTTATGTAAGGAAATCTTAAAAATGTTTGCCTGAAACCCCAAGTGTTCGGGCATAGATATTTTGCATTTAGCATTGTCTAATGGTCCTCTATCAATTTTGTTCAAATCATGCCCTTGAGTCAAAATTGACACTAAAGTTGTACAATCTTGTCTCAAGACTCGGAGCTTTGATGTTTATTGTATAGCATTGTCTAGTGTTTATCTATCAACTTTGTACAGATCATACCCCTGGAAAAGATTGTCCCAATTTGTCTAGATAACTTCACAAATCAAAGGTCAAGGTCACTGTTCTTAAAGTAGAATGGCTGTGGGCAAAAACTTATATACAGCAACATATTTTGAACAGACTGGTTCATACAATGTATGAGGTCATGGCAGTAAGTATGTGTGGTGTGTTGGATTTAAGACCTTTGCATGAAGAGCAATGGTACATGGGTGAGTGATGTGGGGCCTTCATGGCTCACTTAAAGTGTTCCGAGGAAGTCCCTCATATGCCTTAAAAGTACTTCTACAGCATGGACAAGGATCTTTGTACAGCCATTGGATTTCTGCAATTTAGCTATATACTTTACTCACCTGGTGGAGTTCAGTTGTAACTGTAAGTCATTTCCATGTAAGTGGAGGCATGTTGGTTTCAATCTTTGGCCTGGTCACCTTTTCCAGTAAGAAACATATTGTCTTTTATGTTTGAAATCTATCACAGGTTTAGGGGCAAATGTTAGCCATTTCGCAGGATGATGTACATAAGTTGTGGGCGGCTTTTATACAGAAGTGCTGAAGTGTTTTACCTTGTTCACCCTTCTACTAAACACCTTGCTGGATCTAAATTAGACTTAGTATGAAACATCAGTATGAAGTTTATTTGTAAACATTACAATTTGAATTCTCTATAGAAAAAGCCAAGGACACACATGATTGTTTAATAGAAAGTTTTTTGTCCATTATTCATGTCTTAAACCCCTTGGTGGTATTTAATAAAGCTTGGCAAGAAGCATAAGTATGAAATTTTGTTGTGCATATTAAAATTTGGGTCACTATGTCAAAGGTCAAGGTCACATGTGCCTGTTCGTAGAAAGCTTTGTCTGTGCTTCACCTCGTTGACCCATGGCTTGGTTTTGATAAAATTTTGACAAGAAGCATGAGTGCGAAGTTTTGTTGTGCATATTGTAATTTATGGTCATTATGTTAAAGATGAAGGTCTCGGGTGCCTGAAAATCTTGTCCATACTTCACTTACTAAACATGTAGCAGGATTTTAATGAACTTGGGCATTAGATAATGGAATAAAGTCTTGTCCTGGATTGTACATATAATTCAACTATAGCAGTTCCCGGCTGACTTCGGAAGCATATGTTTCACAGGGTTTTAAAAAGGCAAATGTATTTTGGTGGCATGACGTTCTATGAGTTCTAGAATTAATTTAAAGACGGATATCAAAAGACGTGACCTTGTTTTCTCAAATAAGAAATAGTTTTATAATGTAGTAAATATTTCAGTACAAAAGGGTTAACCTGAGTTGCAACTCCTGTTAGTGTTTGAAATTATTTTTTGTCCAATTGCAGCATAGTATTAGCTGCACTTGGGCTTAGGGTAAATCATTAATCATAATCATATACTGAATTATGCTCATTTACAAAAAATAATTCCAAAAACTATACATAGATCTATGTACACTTTGATATATTTACTACAATAAATCGGTCGCGCATGGCAAGACGTATTCATTATTATTTATTATTATAGTAATGATCATTGCTCGTTTTTGTTTTAATTTTTGTTATTGTTTAGAG
The DNA here is from genome assembly GCA_022818135.1 of Saxidomus purpurata. Classification (NCBI taxonomy): domain Eukaryota; kingdom Metazoa; phylum Mollusca; class Bivalvia; order Venerida; family Veneridae; genus Saxidomus; species Saxidomus purpurata. Next base: position 42,272,345 of record JAFMSR010000008.1, on the reverse strand, counting down.
GTTTAAATGATAATTCATTAATACATAATAGGTAAACATAGTTCCCCAAAAATAAACAAAGATATAAACCTTTAAGCTACCTCTGTCAACAAAAATATAGGTTAGACATACATTAATGACCTCTGTAACTTAATGCAGGGGGGTCATCAATCTTGCTAGGTTATACGGAGGTCGACACGCACCATCTGATATTTAAACAAGATAAGGCTATGTAATAAAATTGTCCACTTCGCCAAACTCGAGTTTTCTAAAAATAGAGTCAAGATGAAAACGGCTGGTTTTATGTTATGATTAGTACTGTTCATTCATACGCCCCTATAGATATACCACTTGCCAATTTTTTATGACAGACGAAAAACTGCATGCATGACTTAAAAATCTTTTCAAATATTCAACGACGACTGGCTTTAGTAATTTGATAGGAATTTACATTGACAGTTGTGTACCGTCTGTGTTTATATAGTTTAAGTCGAGATTATTATACCAAACATACGTAAGTTACATATTTTTATTTATACACTCGTGATTAAATACATTTTCAACAAACATATCATCACAATTCAATAACTGATATTGTATTGGATACGGCTAGGATGTATTGTCTTTAAATTTGTAGTCGTTAATTGTGCATCTTCGATCACCATAGTTTCGTTATCACTGGGTCGATCATACCAGATTAGCCGCTTTTGTTAACACTTGATTACTTATTTATTATCAGTCTGGTCATGTTAAATTTTTACGTGTCAGTTTTTTATAGAACAATATATCGAAATACGTACAAGGAAGGATAACACGGTTGGAGTCCAGTATATATCATTAAAAAGTACCGAAAGTACTACACACCTATAATATGCCTTTGTTATGGCCATTTTCATACAGAGACACCAGAGAAACGAGGAAATTATATGCTTAATGTCATGTCTGTATGTAAATTAAGTTGACCATACAAACGGCAAATAACAACTTGACAGCTCATTATATTGTCAATCATCGACAATGATTGTCGAAGTAACTAAGTACAAACTGTCCAGCATGTAACTAAAATATACATGAGCTGTCGCATTGAACTTTAACGATAACTGCCGAGAAGAACGTCTATGTATCGCCTGAATTTCTGCTGTTAACTACAGACTATTTCATTAAGTATAGGTTAGTGTTCATTTTCATGCATTTACGAAAATCAGTTGGTCAGACGCGGCGCATTTATTGTAGTAAATGTATCAAAATGAACATTAACCCACTTAGTGTTATAAATTATTTTTTGAGATCAGCATTCTTCCCGTATTTACTGACTCAAAAATTGCAGTTAAGCGAACACATACATACTCGTTGCACTGCGATTGGACAAACAATAATTTCAAACACAAAATTTTATCTAAGTTTCTTTACTAGCTATTTGCCTTTTAATTTCTGAATCCCTTCGCTTAATAATGATGTAAATTGGCTAGTGACATTTAAATCACTTCTTACTTGAATAATTATCTCGTTAGATAATTCTGACATATCAGTAATACAATATACATGCTAATATCCATGCATGTTTCGGTATGATAAACAAAAATACCGCTTATTGAAGCCATACATGTTACGTATTTCTTTTATCTGGCTACTGCAATTGTTCGAACGATCATTTTTGATAACATTTATCGGTGACTAGCGACACTGTACATAGTAGTATCATATACAGTAGAAAAACGTAGGTACATTGCTTATGGATTATACATGCACACGTAATAGGGTTTTATACTTTATTACCTGTGCATCTAAACTCTAGCTGGTTTATATGTCATATACTCGGCTAAATACAGTCACGTAGATCACGCTTCAGCAACAGTAAGACATTTTTATATTATTACAGTAACTATATTTTTTTCTGTGTTTTATTTCATATCCGCCTTGTCATTGAATATAGATATTAAAACATTTTATCGCAAAAATGTGTTTAGTTAAAGATTGACAGATCAACAAGGCTAGGAGTATGTAGATTTGTTTCTCGATTGTAACACAAGCTTCCGGCATCGCTATAATTGGATTGTAGGCAATCCAATTGAAACAAGGCAAATTGTGCCCCTTTTAGAGGGCAGCGTTAAAGGGCGGGGAGCCGTAACTCCAGAAATACTTTAGAAATTAATCTATTTATGCACAATTTTTTTTAACTTTTGTTTGACTATAAAGTACCCAATTCACCACTATATACTGTATGTCGAAAACATGTGTCTGTCGTAACTGTCTACTAGTATGCTGTCATTTTCTTGGTAATTAAAAGAACCTTCTGCCAAACTCAATATCTAATCCGTTTGTCAGGTGTGACTGCAAATTATCAGAACAAACAAAATAGCGATAAATGCAACTTGTAATCCATATGAAAGGACGTACTTGATAATGGGAAACAACTAATGCAAAACACGTGCTTTTAACTATGTCTAGTCACGTTTATACGGAAGCACGGAGGGGACATGTGCGACTAAGCGCAACAAGTTTGTTTATGCTCATAATTACTAGATCTTGTACCTTAAACTATCTTACAGATCCAGAAAAATGTCAAGGTCATCCCGTCGGTCGAGCTTTAGCAGCACGATGTCACTCAGACTTCGGAACCGGACTCCACAGTTCTCGGTCAAGTGCTCTAAACATGTAGGACAAGAGATTGAACTGTTCTGCAACGATCATGATATGGTATATTGCCAGACCTGCGCTAGAGACCATATGTAAGTATCTTTCTCCAGGGCCACAGGTGGTTACATTGGCTAAGATTTATGTGGCTAAAGAAATTGTATGTATTTTAAAGTTCACCATTTTTAAACATTATATTTATATTCGTGTACATTCGTCGCAGAGGCAATTAAAATGGCATTTTTGGTCACAGTCACATGAAAAGTCATTTTTATAAAACACCCCGGAGCATGATTTTGGGGGATCCAAACGTCATGTGACTGTGTTTCTGGTAGGTCTTGACATAACATTTTGTCTTACATCAGTCAAGTAATGTGGATTTTTAGAGACATGGTGCATTTGAATTACTCAAACTCGTGAAACGTTCGACGAGTGGTTGCCACAAGAAGAGAGACATTTTCGACAATTCCCAAAGTGATTGAAAATATCCGTCATTTCACATCTGGCTGTCAAAATTCAGTATAATAGTTACACAGACAAATCTGGATACTCCAAATTATAGTCCGCCTCCGTGGTCGAGTCGCTGACTTGAAATCACTGTAACGTCTCACAAAGGCAACGCTGCCACCGGCCATATACATGAGATAAAGTTGATAGCTTCTTACTAAGGATAGGGAGCTAGTACTGGTTCTTCCCAGGAACAGTAGTTAGGTAAACTGCCTGCCTGTAAAAATTACCCGGAAATACCGATGAAATACAGTTAAAATAATACCCGAGGTTGTATCAAATTTTGCTGTATCCTGTTAGATTGAAACCAGTGATAGAGCGTAGCAATGCTCTCAAAACACTTGAAAACAGGGCCACAAAAATGAACACATTGAGCAATATACCAAAGTGTTCGGGAGACACTGAAGTTTAACGTACCACCAGCATAAAATGAATAATTTTGGTGCCGATTGAGAAGTCAAAGATGGCGTCCAATATGGCCGCTGTTTTTGTTAATAGCATTTTTTTTATTGATTTGATTTGAAGCAAATTTTATAAAGGTCCGCCCATGAGAGCATTCAGTATATTAGCTTGTTTTCTTGGATGAGACCTTTACATTTTTTTCTTAATATCTAACTATAGACTATTTCTCAAAAAGGCAGGTAAAAACAAAGACACATAAACGTATGTACTTAGATAGTGTTCAATAAGTACGATACTTTTGTTTTATACAAGATCACTATCAAGGTCATATTCAAGGTCAAAATGACAAAAAATCACAGTTTCACCTCATTAGTTTTTGAGTTGATTCAAAACTATACATTAAAACTATATGACGAAACAAGTCTTGTTTAACATTAGTAAAGATAGTAAAGATAAACAGACATACAGTTTTAGTTTTTGCCAATTTGTGTGAATAAAATTAGTGTAAGATGGCGTCCAAAATGGCCGTCTTTTGTCACAATACATGTAGCAGGTTCTAGTCTAGGTATTGACTATTTATGAAAAAGAAAATGCAAATGAAACATGCGTAAGCATTGTACTAAGACAGTACTTAAAAATTAGAGTAATTTTAGTGTCATATATGGTCATTATTTAATCATATTCAAGGTCAAAGGGTCAAAATGACCAAACTATCATTGTTCCATCTCATTATTTCTTCTGTAGATTCAAAAGTATATTATGTAGCAAGTCATGTTTAAAACCTTAAGACTATATAATGTCATATATACATGTGCTTCTATTTTACAACTTTTATGTGCAAATTAAATTTGGTTGCCATGTTGCTATTGTCATTACTTAAACTTATAGGACTTTTTACTCCTGCAAGATCATGATCAAGGTCATAGTCAAGGTAAATATACTACCGAATTAGTATGATTTCTTCACGTATACAAACTTGTACATGCATTACGGTACTTTGTATACATACAATACATTACCCACGAAGAATTTCAAAATGGCTTCCGGGATAGCTGCTTTATTCACAATGTTTTAGTTTACATTTACTTACATGTATGAACAATCTGGTTTTAAGGAAGATATATAATAACACCCACCAAAGGATCTAAAACCGTAACATAATGTTAGTAAGGTTGGTGTCATATTTCGGGTTAAACTACATTTGTACTAGTAACCAAAACGTGTATGTTTAGTATGTTGTCCGGATCATGTTGGTATATCATATACGTTTAATCACAACATACCAATTGTAAAGCTTGCATTCCCTTTTTCAATTGTGAGGAAATTTAATGTTCATTGTGGCGAATAGCATATGATTCATCATTACCTTCCCAATTCAACCAATTGCGACAACTTCTTTACTTAAAGAGTCACTCTTTAAAACTGGTGTCAAAAAATTTACTTCATAAGATTTTTCAGATACTCCGTAAGTATCAGATTGCTCCCATGTGTTACATTTCATTACAAAAAGTTATATAATGGTACTAAACGGTTATGATTTTTCTTTAAAGACAATTGAAAATGTATGTGAGAGGGGCTGGCATACCTGTATATTCACAGCAGAGGTCTTAGTCAATAATTTAGTTTATTGTTCCTATTAGGTATACTTTTGCCAATGAAAGTTAAGTTATTGTTGTAACTAGTTAATTTTTTCTTTAAAATTAAGATTATATCTCCCACTAACATAGGGTTACATTTACCGAATTACAGGTGCATCAATTGTATGAATGTCAATAAAGTTTATGTTACATTTACCTATAGATATTGTTTTTTACTAATTATGAGTCATTTTACCCAAAGAGTTATTAACTAATCTTGCTGTTTTAAAACTTTCTGGAAATTCACGTTTACATTCATGTCACCCTTTTGGTATTTTCAGTTTCCAATTTTAACTTATCGCTTTCCATTAAAAGGTAAATAGTTGTCCAAATGGTTAAGTCTTGACTTGGAATTGTTTTAATAACCCCCGTCCCTCCACCCCTCATTAAGGCTTCCTTGTGGCAAGTAGTGTTCCTGAGTGATAAACAGATCTACATCTGCATTGGAAACCACAGTCATGGTAATGATTGTATGCTTTTCAACCTACAAAAGACTTTTAATGTAAACAATATTTTAACTATTCAATTTCTTCAGAAATAAAATAAGTCTTGAGTAACACGTAAATAGAATGCAGCACAAATAACATGATTCTAATGAGTTTACTGAGCAAACCTGCATAACATACAATATTAGACTAGTTTGACCATAAGATTAAATATGCCTCGACTTTGCTACAATTAATTTATCTGTTTTGAGCTTCTTTGGTAGGTATTATTATATATTGTACATGTATTACGGTCGGTTCTTAAGACCGCATCGACCAATGATCTGTCACATTACAGTTAGGTTTTCAAAACTATGTTGTCATTGGTCTGTGTCAAAACTACTTAACATTTTCTGTATGCCTGTCTGATCTTTACTCTATTTCGAATTTTGTTCTATCATTTCCTGCTCATTTTAACTGAAGTTTTAGTTAATACATTAGTTTTACCTTTATGCTGTTAGTACAAAAGGGCCAAACTTCAGTCAAAAATGTTTGAGTAATTATGACATGATGGTAAAGAAGTGAAGCAACTTTTCTGGCTCATAAATGAAAATTGTGCAGTTAAGCACTACAAACTATAAACTACAAATTATACAATCATATTTCGATGAGTTAAAAAGCGTAAATTTTGCATTTCTGTCTATTCATAAAACATTTACATTCAGTATGCATGTTTCATGGAGAGAAAACGCTCATAAATTTAAAATCGTGTTTGAATATGTAAAATGTGAAAAAAGCACAACTGAGATGGCTAGAATTTATGATGTTCCTAAAATTACATTTAGTGAATAATAAATAATCAAAGTACTGACGTACTAAAAGGCGGTCGTGCGTGAAAACTTTCAAGTTAGGGTAAATTGCCCGGGCCTTAAAGAGAAAAACACTTTGTATCGTAGCGGAATCCTAATGTCAGGCGTAATATAAGGCCGGCTTTTTAATTCTAAAATACTTAAACGAGTCAGTTTTGGCAAGTAATGTACAAATTCAATTGTTTACGTGATTGGCATGCACAACACCAAGTCACCTGCTCTCTTGGTCAAGGTTACACTAAAGGGCTCGAACTCTGTAAGTTAGTGTTATATTGCAATATTTTCTGTCCGCTCTATATCATTTTATTGCATGGACCGATTTCCAAATAACTTCACAGGATTTTTACCCATGTGGCGAGAGTGTGTGATACACAACACCAGGCCACTTACACGGTGTAATATATATCAATACTTCCTGTCCTCTCTGTAGCTTCTACATGCATGTACTGTAGTCACACAATAATTAACCATTCCATAAGGATGTGTCGCAAACAACACCCAGCTGCTTACTCCCAAGGTCAAAGTCACCCTAAATGTGTACACTTTTCTTTAAACTAGTAGATTGCTCCAAACCGGTAGGGTACTTTGTATTGCATGGTGGTACCTCTTCAACTTGTTTCATTTTCTTCATGTGCAGTTTATCAATTAGGCCATTTTCAGTCAAACTGGTGTTTGTTCATGCTTAACATAACGTTTAATGTTGTTATTCTCTAGCTCACCTTGCTGGGCTATTACGATTGCTCACTGTCATATGTTCGTTCACTTTGTTCTTGAAACGACATCTCTGAAACCACTAGGTCAATTTTGATGAAACTTAGCAGTGATGTTCTTTGCGTGAAACTCTATCAAAGCTATTCAAATAATTTCATTCCATGCAGAACTCTGATTGTCAAGGCGGAAGGCCCAGAGAACTCTGAAACCACTAGAGCTTTGATATTTAGCATAAAGCATTGCCTACTGGGCATCTACCAAGATTGCTCAAATCATTATTCCCCGGTCAAAATTGACCCCGCCCGGGGATCACTGAATTTACATAAGCTTATATAGGAAAATCACCCTCTCTGAAACTACAAGGCATAGAGCTTAGATATTTTACATGTAGCATTGCTGAGTTGACATCTACCAAGATGGTTCATGTAATGTTCCCGTGTCAAAATTTACCCTAGCCGGGGCCACTTGATCTTACATAGGCTTATATAGGAACAACTATAGAATCTTCTTCTCTGAAACCACAAGGTCTAGAGCTTAGATATTTATAATGTAGCATTGACAAGTGGCCCTCTGCCAAGAAGGTCTAAATCAGGATCCCCCGGTCAAATTGACCCTTTCTGCTATTGTTGACCATATATTATCATTGACAATGGTAGCCAGGTGAACGATATAGGGCCATCTTGATCCGCTCGTTTTATACATGATTAAAATACGTGACGTCATTTCAGACGCAAATTGTCGAAATAATGTCATGGACACAGGAGGTTCTTTTGAAATAACGCGTTATAATCACATAAAAATTCATGTTTACATAACAAAGATATCTCAGGCGACCAAAACATCACAAATATTGTGTTATTGTCACAAATATGACTTGAATATCACTTTTTGTCGTTTCAACAGATCATGCGAAGCTGTGATCCCTGTAACCGAAGTCCCTCAGAAAAAAATAGACGAACTACTAACCCTGTCAATAGATCAGAAAACAAATACGATTCAAAGAACTCTGGAAACGACTCAACAGAAAAACTATGATCATATAAGATTTCTTAGGGAACAAGAAAAAGAAATCATTAAAGAAATAGAAGCAATGTCTAGCAAACTTTTACATCATATAAACTATCTCAAAGATGCAGCCGTGGCTTCACTACACAGTACATGCAGAGAACTTGAAAATAATATTGAACGAGATATTGAACAGATATCCAAAGTAACAGACCAGATACAGAAATACCAAGGTAGAACATCAAAAGAAGACAAAAAGAGGGACAATTGTAAACATTTTATTCAGCAAAAACTAAAGCAAAACATCTGCGCCGAAGCTGAATGTATTCTAGATGTAATGAATTCCTGTGAGAAAAAGACAATCGAGTTTACACAGAATCAAGAGTTATATGAGTCTATCTTATGCGCTACAATTATAGGACTAACCCACGAGGAAGTGCTTACCACGGTTCCCGAAATAGAACACATCGAAAAGGTAAAGATAAAAGGTAAAGGCGATCAGAATAACTGTGGCATTTCCGGTATATGTCAACTTCCGGATGGTACAGTCGTACTCTGTGACAACGATAATGATAAACTCAAGCGTCTCGACGACCAATACAAAGTGCGCGACGAATGCGAGCTTGTTAGGTTTCCGAGTGGTGTCTGCTGCACCGGTGAACACGAAGTCGCTGTGAAAATGTACAATAATAAAATTAATTTTGTATCGGTGAAGGAACGGTTATCTATTACAAGGTCGATACAAATACATGACGGTAACGTGGCAGGAATTGAGTACTGTTTTAATAAATTATGGGTTTCCGAAATAATCGGTATTCATGTATATTCTATGACTGGTGAACTGGATCAGAAAATTTTAAATAATACAGAAAACAACAACAACATACTTAAGGCAAGACCTCAACAGATCGCATTTGATAGTGATAAAACTATTTACGTAGCTGATTTCAGTGATCGTGTTTTATGTTTGAATGAGCAAGGAGACGTAATGTCGGTTCTAACGGATGGAAGACTGCGGCGGCCTCAAGGAGTCTGTGTATCCAGTGACAATATCGTGTTTGTTGCAGGCCACGAGTCCAGTAATATAGTCATGTTTGGTAAAGATGGTAAACGTCTTGGTGAATTACATGCTTCTGTGCTAGGCGTGAAAAAGCCGTGTTGTCTTTGTTATGATAAGAAAAATAACGCCTTACTCATTGGATGTTGGGAGGGAAATAAAATAACTGTGGTCAAATTTCAGTAATAATTTGATGATTCGGTTATACTTTAGTTAGTTATAGATACTTGCTTAAGTTAATAAACCTTCTGTTCTAAAAGTAGCATACGTAACAAGACTATTTTAGAAAACTTGTTTGCACATGTATTTGAGCGTTCTTTCACTTTTGTATAAGTGAATATTATTTATGATACAGAAAATCTTATTGTTGACTTTTACATTGTACATGTATTGAATTTTCTGCCACATAAATGCAGTAAAGTATTGAATTTTCTGCCACATAAATGCTGTAAAGTGTAATGCAGTTTTTGTCAGCCATTTGCAGCTTTCAAACTCCCGCTTAGATCTCCTTTAACATCATACTTACCCGTACAAGCACCCATCAAGGCCACACCAAATTAACAAGTTAGTCACCGGAACCCCTCGCTTCAATTTTCATAAAACCAATGAATAACATAATACCTGCTTTCTTTGAAATATTCACTAGAGTCCAGTTGTATTTTGTTTCTGGCAGCTAAAGGAACCTTTTTTCTATTTATGTATATGTCAGAATATTAATAACGTACTGAATTAACAGTTGGAGCTAATTCCATGGAACAAATACTGCTATTTTCTTGTATGTTTTATGTCGCTCGCCTTCTGCTAGTTTTTAGTAGAAAATCCGATGACCAACTAATCAATTTATATGGCCTAAACTAGATTGCTTTTGTCTCCCCCGTCCACCACCTATCCCAAGCCAACTGGCATCAAAATCGATAGGATTCATCTTCAAATCGAGATCAACATCCCTACACAAATTTAAGATCCTAGGACTAACCGTACTTCAGTTATTGATCGCAAACCGTTTTTAATCAAAAGTCACCGTTTCCTTGACCTTTGACCTACTTACCCCAAATCCGTAGGGCTAATCAACTTCATCCTGGATCCTAAGCTCAACCATTGTTCAATTATTGATCGGAAACTGACCTCAAACGTAAGAGGAGTCATTCGCTGGTCATTGCTAATAAGCCTACATTGTTTAAGCACCATAGGACCAACCGGTTTTCAATAGCATATTTATCAGAACTCGTTTTTCAATTGCAGGTAACCGTGACTTTTGGCCAACATATTTCAAAATTGAAAATTTTCATCTTTTATCCTCATACTTCGCGGGATTGAAGATCCTAGTCCCAGACCTTTGATCAAAAACTGTTTGATCATAGCTGATAAGCTTTCCGGGTTTGTTTTTCTTAAATGTGGACCAGCCGTTCTGGAACTCTTTACTCGGAAACTGCCTGTCAATCAAAGGTGAAGAAACGCTAGTCAGATATTTTTCAAGGAGAGATTAACGTAAACATATCCATCAAAAAAACATAATTTGGCAAAAATTCAAGAGAACTAGTATCACCTAATGTATACAGTATATTACTTAATTGCAATAAACCTAGAAATAGTTAAGCCTTAAGTCAGGTAATGCAACATGACACACAAGAGTAAACAAGGAGATTAAAGAACGGGGCATGGCAGCAAGGCGTACGGACGGACGGACAGACGCATATGACAATTATCGTTTCCTTATACGTTTTCTTCGAAAAACTTTACACTTTCATAATGTAGGCCTCCGGTCCATTACATACATAGATATAAAATAGCATATACTATAATACAATCAAGTGTGCATCGATTTTCTTTTCTATATAAACATTGTCAATATCTTTGAATATTAAACTTAATATGAATTTATTCATTATTCGTTCCCTAATAAATAACACCAAGCAAAATATTTATGACGTACAATCTGCATTTATAAATACAAATGCACTTCAATTCTGAGTTTTAAGTGCCATTTGAAACCATATATTTTTTTTATAATGACATGTAAACTTTTAATAATAAAGAACCTGATTTTTGTAAGGAGACATTTCACCATTTCTAATGATCGAGCTTTCTTAAACTATCACTATTTACAAAATGTAAGGTGAAGCTGAACGTGTACTTAATTAGTACAAAGAAAATAAAATTTCTATCTATTTCTCGGTGTGGCTACTGATATTTTTTCAGCGTAAGCTGAATAAGCTGGCTTTTAACCTCCTTTTTTGGACCAATCAAATTGCGGTGAATGGAATTTGTATACGACCCTCTTCTTAAGATTAACTGCCATTCACGGCATAAGTGCATATTTATGATTGAATACATTGCTGTAAACGATATTCTCGAAAAAGACTCTATCAATGGCTGCAGGTGCGGATTGGAGGTTATCTTATTCGGTCCAACGCCGTTTGTCTTTTGAAAAGATATTTCTTGTTTTTGTTTTATTTGATTGTTGTTTTCTTCTCTCTTATTTGCTTTAAAGGTCACCATTTTCAAATCAAAGACGAAAGGTGACCGTGCGTTTTTAATTTTCTAGGATGAAATGCATTTAGTTCCGACAAAACTGCAATGAATAATCAATGGAACTTATTCATGTTACTGGAAGACGTTAATAACACCAAACACCAAACACTGTACACTTATGTGTTTAGTCTTTTTATCGTAGATCTAAGTATTTTTATTTTCAATCATGACTTAAATCCTAATCTATGCAGAGCTTTTATTACAAAGCGAGATTATTACTCATACGAGTATATTTATTACACTGGATTACTCGGCCTAGTTAGTGATTTGTGGAATGAGTCCGCTAAATAGGTGGGACTTTGAACTAGTTAATTTTCTGCAGGGAGTTTGCGGACCGTATAGATGGCTGTGGCCTCTGATTGATCCAAAAGGATCGGTAGCACTAAAGTATTTTCTCCAAAAAATTTCCACAAAAACTTAAACCCTTATTTATAAAATTTTTTTTTTTTAAAAAAAATTTTTCCCCCCAATTTTTTTTTTTTTTTTTTTTTTTTTTTTTTTTTTTTTTTTTTTTTTTTTAAAATATTTTTTTTAAAAATTTTTTTTTTTTTTTTTTTTTTTTTTTTTTTTTTTTTTTTTTTTTTTTTTTTTTTTTTTTTTTTTTTTTTTCCTTTTCCTTTTATCAGCCCCGTTAGCTCAATCAGTAGAGCACAAGGCTTGTAATCTCTCGGGGTCACTAAGCTGGTGCGATTCCCGGGGTGACCAACTACATGTACAATTATCAACAGTCTTTCGGGTGAGACTTTAAAACCGAGGTCCCATGTATCACTGTGGTGTGACCGAGGCAGTTTACATTTTTTTCGGAATTTTCAAGATGGTGCGAAAAGTATGTGTCTTACTTTTTTCGTCGTAACTAGTTAAAATCGAATTTCAGAAATGAAATTCTTACACAGACCGATGCCATTCTTGGCTTTAGCCGTTTCATTAAACTGTGTCTACTTTTCTTTATACCTTTGATAAAAGTGAACCAAATGTCGGTGCTCCGAAGTGAAGCGAGAGGTCATGAATGTGTGTTTTTAGTCGGCAAAAGTTCATTCTTTGATGGATACGTCCCCGATAACCACTCCCCGATAGATTCTGTTGTTATCTTAAAGAACAAAATACTCAATGTTGATATATATACAGGAAATGGGCATTTATAAAACACTTGCACGAAATATGCTCTACAGGGACATATGCATCTGTTGGACGACACGTTTCTTTCCTTGTACGGTTCGACACATACTTTTCGCATCCACTCTCGTCCGCCATCTTGAAAATTCCGAAAAAATGTTAACCGTCTCGGTTACACCACAGTGGTATTCGGGTGTAGATCTAAATACTCTTCGAATGTTTAGGTATCCGGGCAGAGCTTTTATGTTATACAGTAAGTCTATGAAAAAATATTTAGTGTAGTCATACCTAAAAAACGAATCTAGAGTCTAACTTATAAATGCAAGTTTAAACATTTTAAAATTGTTCCGGAGTACGCTGTCATGGCTGTGTGACTCAGGTATTTTGCAATTCTCTTTAACAATTTTGAGCACGAAGTTGTGCAATATTCTGTAGATTCTATCACGGAGGAAAAATAACCACCAGTTGAGCACAGTTATTAGTTTTCGCGATAAAATTAGACAACGGAGGTAGGTTACTGTACTGATATATATATACAGTAGTATAGATCTAGTCCGATTTTAACCGTGTTGCTAATTATTTTGTATGTATTTACAGGGTGGATGACCCACGTGACTTTTGGGTAAAGGCGACGACCCAAAATATCAACAAATCACCTCGATTCAGGTAGGTTTTTTGATGATAACTTTCTTAATACTGGGAGAAATTTTGTAATTTTTTCAGCATAAACCCCGCCACGAAGAGTGCTTTCCTCGGTTATATAGTACTGTCTGTAAAATATTAAACTTTTCCTGTAAATCCTGAGCAACTGAATTCTCGGATAGTGACAGTAGGGGTAAAGTACACGGGTCCTGACAAAAATATTGCTTAAATTGGTATTTCCGTAGATTACCTCTACGATAATCATATTTTAAACAAGATTTATGAATTTCTAATGTTTCAGAGGGTATACTTTTATTACTAGTAATGTTTTTACAGAGTAAACCTGAAATAAATCGAAATGATAAAGTACACGGGCATTTCAGTTTGGATAAAGTACACGGGCGTTCTGCAGTTCAACGTCTTGTTATTTCAGTTACGATGTTAAAACTCATCATATAAAATAAATTAACTGGCAACATATTAAACAATGATGTTTTCAATATGGATGTAACACTTACCGGCGCAGCAACAATGTTACAAGGTAATTTGGCGCCGCGAGTAAAGACGGTACACCATCTGTAGAACTTTTAGTACAAATGGCGCGAGAATTCAGTATTTTTGTATTTTGTCACAAAGAAGTAGATCTATATGTAAAATTTAAATATTTTTGGTGTAATGCCTGAAAAAAGAGCTCACTAAACCATTTTTGTTACCGATGCTTGATAAATCCAATTTTTGGAAAATTAACGACGCTAACAATATAAATATGTATATCGCAGGCTTCAGTTCTGGTTGCGTTGTAAATGATTTTTATACGATTTTGTGATTTTTGCCGTATGTTGTTAATTTTTTTCAGAAAATGGAAACTATCTCCATAGGCAAACACTTCTAATATAGAAAAACACCTTATGGAACATGAGAGAAGGCACGATGGACAGACACCATACCGTTGTTGTGGGAGGAGCGAGCTTCAATTCGGTCCCCCATTTAACAAGACACAAGTAAGATCTGTATTATTAATTAACAAAATGACTTATTATAAATGTAATTGTAAAAGTAAAAGGGAATTCCCGTACTTTTTGGTCCGTACATATTCGTATATATACGTACTTTATACACCAAAATCTTTTCTCTTTTTGTCAGTGAATCACCATCATCAAATTTATCTCGTTCTTACTTCCTGACCAAACACAATATGTGATGGGAATGATGATACATTCTGAAAAGTACCACTCTAAGTACATATTCTCTCTTTTGCAGGTGCAGTGCTCAAGGAGACGTCAAAGCCCACATTTGCGTGAAATGTTGTAAATCATTTGCCTAAGTGACGGACTTGAAACGTCACTCTCATTATAGAAATACAATAATTCATTTTTACAGCGTAATAATACAAATTTTACCTGTGCCTTGTTAAATGGGCTCTTCACACAATAACGGTATGGTGTCTGCCCACCGTTCCCCCTCTCATGTTCCATTACGTGTTTTCTGTATTTTAAGTGTTTGCCACGCTGTTTACATATGGAGCTATAGTTTCCATTTTCTGAAAAAAATAACAACAAACAAAAATTATAAAATCATACAGAAATCATTAAGTAGCGCAACCAGAACTACAGCCTGCATACACCATTCAAACCAATATCACCTGGTCCTTTCCGACGAGTTAAATCATCTTTCGTCTATCCATTGACTGGTCACATCATGTATCTGTCGGTATGTAGCTAAAATTGTGAAGTTTAGAACGCTCTCCTGTGCCCATTTGTAATTTACACATTCTATATTGTTAGCGTCGTTAATTTTCCAAAATTCGGGTCGTTTTTATCAAGCACCGGTAACAAAAATGGTGAAGTAAGCGGAAAATATGTTTTATTAATGGAACAGTGAAACTCTTTCTTCAGGTATTACACAAAAAAAAGTTTATATTTTACATATAGATCTACTTCTTTGTGGCAAAATACTGAATTCTCGCGCCATTTGTACTAAAAGTTCTACAGATGGTGTACCGTCTTTACTCGCGGCGCCAAATTACCTTGTAACATTGTTGCTGCGCCGGTAAGTGTTACATCCATATTGAAAACATCATTGTTTAATATGTTGCCAGTTAATTTATTTTATATGATGAGTTTTAACATCGTAACTGAAATAACAAGACGTTGAACTGCAGAACGCCCGTGTACTTTATCCAAACTGAAATGCCCGTGTACTTTATCATTTCGATTTATTTCAGGTTTACTCTGTAAAAACATTACTAGTAATAAAAGTATACCCTCTGAAACATTAGAAATTCATAAATCTTGTTTAAAATATGATTATCGTAGAGGTAATCTACGGAAATACCAATTTAAGCAATATTTTTGTCAGGACCCGTGTACTTTACCCCTACTGTCACTATCCGAGAATTCAGTTGCTCAGGATTTACAGGAAAAGTTTAATATTTTACAGACAGTACTATATAACCGAGGAAAGCACTCTTCATGGCGGGGTTTATGCTGAAAAAATTACAAAATTTCTCCCAGTATTAAGAAAGTTATCATCAAAAAACCTACCTGAATCGAGGTGATTTGTTGATATTTTGGGTCGTCGCCTTTACCCAAAAGTCACGTGGGTCATCCACCCTGATTTATGGGTTTTTAGATACTACGGTGACTATCCCAGTCCAGTATTTTCCCGAAGGTTGATTGATATCCATTTTCATTTATGGCTTATGCACATTACAGGGTCATTGTAAAGAGTGCATGGCTTAAAACGCTAGTGACGTCATAACTTGAACATGACGTAAACACTGTCGTTGTCCCGTGCATAATTGAGCGTGGTACCAGCAAGAGCGTTTCGTTCTTATTTTTAGTAATGTTTTATGATATAATAGCGTTGACGTTACGTTTTTTCATACAGCATCTGCAGAAACCCTCGGGATATGTAGGTGCCCTCGCTCTAGATAACGGGCTCGGGCACCAACCATCCATCTTGATTATGCAGATGTTTAACACGAAATAACGTGCGTTTACCCTTCATACATCTGATCAAGCCCGTGTTACATCCAGGGTCCCCTACTCCTCTTCCTACTCTACATAAATGATCTCCCTAACGAAGGTCATCTAAGTGCGCGGCTATTCGCTGACGATAGGCCTATTGCAGTTAGATCTAGACATTACATTTCAAGCTTTCTGATTGCCAAAGGTTACAAAATGATCTTTTTAAGCTAGAAACTTGGGAAAAATTGTAGGACATGAAAGGACGGGTTTATGGGCCGAGATATTTTTAACCGAATAACACCAAGTAGAGCTAGGCCCTATGGATAAACTTTTATCCCGAACATTCATTTAAGTTCCGTCCGCTTATTTTGGGATGGGTATAGATCTAATCAGTTACAATGTAACAGCAGTAACTCTAGCAAAGCCAACATGTTTTTCATGAAAAGATAAAGGGTCGTCCATCCGTCTTATTTTATCATTCTTGCACGTTTTAGTGATCAAAACTAAAGCTCATACTTTATAATGGCTTCTGTAATGTTACAGCTAGCACGTGAAAACAGCAACAATGGCGGAAGATTTTTCAAAGTCTATACAGGCTGGTTCTGACGCGGACATCGAGGTACCATGCACCTTGTGTGAGGAGGATGGTGTGAAAAAAGGAGCCGTCAACTATTGTCCTACCTGTGACCAGTATTTCTGCACAGCGTGTTCTAAATACCATTCTCGATTTCCATCTACTAAAGGTCATACAGTGTCAGATATACAAAGCCAGGATAAACACGCGACTAAAGTCGTCAGGGCGACCGATGTTGCAAAGTGTTCTGTCCATCCAGGCCGTATCATAGAGATGTACTGTGGTCAGCATGATATGGTGTACTGTGCACTATGTGTGGCTACGGATCACAGGTATAAATCTGACCGTATAGTAAGATACTTTCTATGCACCATACACACATACATGTATCATATTACTTTAAACAGGCTGTCACATAAAAAAAATATTTTTAAAACTTTTCATGTAGCCGATAGAGCTATATAAGTTGGGGTGGGGAATTTCAAAGTACAATTCACATTAACATAAGCGATCAATCTTGGACCGTCTTGGTATATGTACATTTACTCCTGTTTCATCGCTAGAAATTTGTTGAATGTTCATAGTCTGAATGTTCATAGTTCAAACACTTTTAAGTTAATCAATACATAGAACCGAAATGAGAGATTGCATAAGTTTAGCAAAGTGAGCCTGTTTTGTCGGTTGATAGGATAGTCAAGACAAAAGCGAGATACACATTCTTGTTCTATTTGCTATCAAAAGCAATTTAACTGAAGTAAAACTTCTTTTAGTACATATTTACTGATAATAAACAAACTGCTTATTTTAATAGGGCGTGTACTGGGGTAAAGGAAGTGACCGACACTACAGAACCACAGATGAATCCCTCCGAGCTACAGTCCTTGATTGGGAGGATAGATATCTTGAATACGAAATTTCAAGATTCCAAGAAGAGAAAACAAGGAAATATAGTCCTACTTAAAACAAAACGAAGGGAAATTGAGAGAAAAATAAAAGATGAACGTGAACTGTTGGTGCAACACATAGATAAACTGCAGGAAGCGGCACTTACAACGCTCAATAATACACACGAAGAACTAATAACTCAACTCAAAAAAGAAAATACACAGGCCGTTGACATGGAAACGACCATACAGAAATGCAGGGGTCAAATATCTTCATCGAATAGCTTGTCGAACAATCAAAGGTTCATACAGCAAGTTCTAGGACAGAGAACTGTGGCCGAAGCTGAAAGCCTTCTCTCAGGTTTAGACACATACGGAAGCAAGCTGATTGAGGTGGATATCAACAAAAACCTTCACGACTTAGTTCTAAATGCAAAGAATATAGCCCAGCCTAGAGAGGAAAACATTGAGCTCGAAGGTCGATCAGAAGACCCGCCTAGAGTGAAGACCATCACGGACATTAATGTTAAAGTTGCTGATGATACCGCTACCTGTAAAATAACTGGAATTACTCAACTTCCTGATGGTGCTATAATTATGTGTGACAACAGCAACAAAAAGTTAAAGAGACTTGATGACCACTGGAATGTGAGAGATTACTGCACCTTTGACAGAAAGCTATGGGGAGTTTGCTGCACTGGTGACAATGAGGTGGCTGTGAAGATGTCTACTGATATTGTACAGTTTGTTTCCGTTGGAACTACCTTATCAAAGACAAGAAAAATTAAAATCAGTGGAGGGAGTATTCTTGGTATAGAGTGTATTTTCGGTCAGCTGTGGGTGTCAGATGGCACAAGTATCAATGTTTATTCTCTGTCTGGTTCAGAAGAGGAGAAAATCATAAGACCTAGTGTTCGTGGTGGCGTCACCTTTAATAGAATTCCACAAGAAATGGCAGGCAGTGATGAAACGGTTTTTGTATCGGGCAGACCAAATCAGATTGTGTGTTTGGACAAAGATGGAAGTTTAAAAACAGTTCTAGGCGATAAACGTCTTGGGTGGTCTAGAGGGATCTGTGCACTTAAAAATAATATTATATGTGTTGCAGGATATGATTCTAACAACATTGTCATGTTTGGAAAAGACGAAACATGTCTTGGTGAGCTGGCAGTAGCCATACAAGGCATCAAAGCACCATGGGCACTCTGTTATGATAAGAAAGGAGATCAATTAATTGTTGGATGTGATAACAGTAATATAATTAAAAGGCTTAGTTTTGATTAGAGGATGAAGAAATCCTGTTACAGAATATTGTAACAAACTGACAAAAACTGCCGTAGTATATTTTGTATACGTGAATATAAAACAGACAATGATGGAGGTTTGCACACCCCTACAGTTCAAACTGAAAAAAATGGAAGTAAATAGAAACTAACAAATAACGCTAGAAATTGTAATGGACTTCAGTCAGAATTTTAGGTGGTAAAGCACAATTAAGATAGCTCACCTTGTCATTTTGTAGAAGAAAGTGAAACACTCACTAGAAATTACATACATTGCACAATACTGTGCAAAACAAGCAGTTATAATTTGCAACAATGCAAAAGTAAAAGTTCTGTTTGATGTATGTAACTATATTTATATACTATAAACATTGTTTAATTATCAAGTGGTTACAATTATTTCACCTATCTAACCAGAGTTTTTGTTGTTTTGCTCTAGAAAACAATTTGGTTTGTATCTTACCAAAGGTTTCAAATAATATCACTTTGAAACTTGGAAAACTTGCTCATATAATACTCTTCTTCGCATTGTATGCTATTGGTGGAGTTTGGTCGATGAGAATTGGACACATAGCTTCTTCATTTTTTGTTTGATTAATTTTTTAAAATTTTTTCAAACAATTAACAGATAATGTACTTCAGCATATCGAATGGGTTTTTCATTCATATATTGGGGGTGGGGGTTAACAACTTTAAACTTTAAAGTCTGATTAAGACAACATATCAGTTAGATATAAAACATTGTCTTTTAACAGTAAAATATAACACTTTCACAGCATAACGGTATAACAGAACCATCTCCTGTCAGCAAGACAACATATTTTGATCAAACAAATTAAAAATAGCAACATTTATTTCTGTGCATTAATAACATCTATGATTGCTCTAGTCCTTTTGTGTAATTTCAAACATTGTCGGAGTATCTTCTAAAGTAATTGAAACTATAATAATGACAGGAAATTAAGTCAGAAATCACAGTGCCCCCCGTTAGGTTTGCCTTGATAACACTCGACAGGTGACATTTTTCATATGACTTTCACCAAACTTGTTCAGAAGGTTGCCTGAAATCAGTAGATTATTTTTATTGCTTTTGGGGTCAGTGTTTCAGAGGTCACTGTGACCTGAACTTTGAAAGTGATTTCCGCTTAATACTTTGAGATCTACTTGTCAACAAAAGTCCCCTGACTTCATAGGGTGATTGGTCTTAATGAGTAAATGATCTTTACTGTTTTTCGGGTTCGTGAGTCAAGGCCAAGGGCGCTGTGACCCCTGTTAGCTTTTCTTTAATAACACTCTAAAGGTTACAGTTTTCATTTGACTTTCTTGAAACTAAGTGAGAAGGTTCCCTGCCATTTGTAGATGATTCATATTGTTTTTGGGGTTAGTGGGCCAAACTTTAAGGTCACAGTGACACGAACTTTGAAAATCGTTTCCGCTCAATATCTTGAGATCTATATCACCCATAGATTGTTGGTCTTAATGAGTAGACGACCCCTAATGAGTGGTCAGTGGGTCAAATCTCTAGGTCACAGTCACATCCGTTAGCATTGCCTTGAAAACTTTACAGGTCACTATTGGCATTTGACTTTAATGGCACTTGCTCAGAAGGTGCATGCGCCTGTGGATAATCTTTGTTTTTGCGGGTCAGTGGGTCAAAGGTCAAGGTCACTTTTCGCTTAATATTTTGAGATCTAGTTATCAACAAAAGTCTCTAGACTTCATAGGATGATTGGTTTTACTGAGTAGATACTCCTACTAATTTGAGGTCAGTGAGTCAAGGTCACAGTAACCGCTGTTTGCTTTTCATTGATAACATTCCAAAACAGTTTTACAATACTTACTCAGAACAGTCCAGTAGAGCGATACCGACCCTTATGGGCCTCTTATTAGTATTTTTCTACTGTCTATCCCTCACACCATTAACAGGGAACAGATATAACTAGAGCTATGACTGTTGCCACAACGGCGCTTTGTCACATATTAATAGTCATAGTTGGCGTAGTGATATGTCACAAGAAAAAGTTTTAGTGAGTTTTTTAAATAGAAGGCTGAGGGGTTTAATTCACAATCTGCCTAGGCCATATGCAAGCTAACAACATAAATGTCTGAGTTTGAAGAGTCATAACTCTGCAACACCATGATGGATACACACACAAATTTGTGTTGCATACCTACTATTCATGATGATTGTTTGTACCAATATTCTTTAAAACTGAAGGAAGAGTTAACTCCACAAACTACCTAGTAGGTAGACTGTATATAAATGTCTAAGTTCAAAGGGGCATAACTTTGTAAAACCTTGATATACAATATACACAAAAATTGTGTGTTGCACATCTACTATTTATGTTGTTTGTATGTGCCAATATGAACTGCAATTCTTTAAAACCTGAAGGACAAGTTCGCTTCACAAACTTCATGAAATGTATCCAAAGTCTGATATTTCGGATATTTTAAGAATCTATAAATCAAAGGGCAATAAATTTAGTAATAGTGTGGCTTTTAATCAGGCAGGAGAACTTGAAACAAACGTCACAATTGGACGGCTAACGGCTCGGGTAATATTAATCTAGGCAGGTGACATATCCCCATTTACCACGTCAAAAATAACAGATAACATAAAAATAGTGTAACAGTGCCGTAAAACTGACATTTTCAACACCCCCCCCCCGATTTTCTCATATTGCTACCTAGATTTTTACTTGTGTTGTTGATCTAGCAATAACTTTTATATTTTATGTTTTTGTATATATCATTTTGAAAAACTTTCCACCAAAGTCTGAGAGCGAGCAGCTTTAATTTTGTTCACTTATTTTGTTTATAAGAGTGATGATAGCTCATTTACGTTGACTGATATTTCTGTCAACAATAGAGAAACTCCTTATCTTACAGCTCTATCTTTAGAACATGATAAGATATCTTATCTTATTAGACTCTTAAGATAGTTGTGCTATCTCTATCTAACTTTTGGATAACTGATCGCTTTAAAAGTAAATGTGATATCTCTACACATCGATATTTGCTGTAGTCACGTTATAAATAGTAAGTTCCATAGGAAGTTATAAATAGGAAGTTCCATCCGAAGGAACCAATCAAGAAAATAATTGCCAAAATAAGAATTATTTAATGGTTCTGTTTTGTTGAGTTTTAAAAATCATTACGGTCTATTTCTTTAACCTTGACATTACGGCATCTTTTTAGTAATGGGTCAATGTCAGTTGAAAGAAGTTAAATTCATTTCTATGCTGTTTTACGAAGAATCAGTTAAAATACATTAATCTCGAACTTACATGGCTAAAGCATGGTACGGAACTTAAACAAAAAGTACACAAATACAACATCTAACAAAAGCTGTTTGTAAAACACGTATGTCCCCTTGATGTAATCACTAATGTGGAAAAAGTCGAACTATACAAGGAACATGGTTTATCAAACTTAGCAATGTTCAGGGGTACATTTTGTATCAAACATTTAATTTACCAAAAATTAGATATATACTGTAGTGATAGATTTTGACTTTTTTATGATTCAACTTTCCTAGTTTACACTTAATAGTTAGCAGAATTGTGTTTTGCTATTGAACTGATAAAAGTTTTGTTTTATTAGCAAGCACTCACAATAGTCCAGCTTGCTGTCTTATGGACAGCTCTTGTTACAATGTACTCACAAGTGTCTATAACTGAAATACATTTATTTTACCTACCCTCAAACTTGATATGATTTACGCTTACATTCAACCAATTTTGTGATTTTGGCAGCCATTTTGAAACCATCCTTGATTTTGTAAATCAGAAATAATATGTATCTGCTAAAATGCAACATGTATGCAACATAAAATGCATTAAATTTAACTAAAAATAACAATAAAATGTACTTGAAAGTTTAAATGAATATTATGTATTTATATTGAAAATGCATGTGAAATTACCCCACCCACTTTTAAATGCTTGTGCATTCAAAAGAATCCTAGTTTTTCTGCTGTAACATAGTTGTGTAACTCTTTTTAAGTCATATTTTATATCTGGCCGAATAAATGTATCAAATTGGGAAAAGGAACTAAGTTGCTGGAAAAAAAAAAACTCTCGAAACCCTTAAATTGTCCAAAGAAAAGGCTAAATTTGTCAATTGTTTTCATAACTTTCACTAAAACTCATATTTTCTTTCATAAAAACGTATATTCTGTGTGAATTTATACATTTCTATGTTTAAAACTTAGACACAATCTCAAGTAAAACATTTGGACCAACAGTACTACAAAAACTGCATTTTTTATTTTTGGCGGCCATCTTGGACGCCATCTTGGATTTCTCAGATCGCCACCACTTATGCCAATTTATGCCGGCGGTTTCATAAACTACTAAACCTTACGAACATTTTGGTATATAACATTGCTTGTTGCAATATCTGTCCCGGTTCATCATTTTTTAGACCTTGATTGTCACCCTACCATTAATTGTTCGTTTTGTCCTCGTGTGTTTGCTTTGTATGCTAGTGTGTGTTGGTAGTGTATATGTGTGTGTGTACATGATTGTGTGTGTGTGTCGTGTGTGTGTGCGTGTGTGTGTGTGTGTGTGTGTGTGTGTGTGTGTGTGTGTGTGTGTGTATGTGTGTTGGTGGTGTGCACTTCTGGGTGCTGTGGGGTTCGTTTTGGGGAGGCTGCGTTTTTGGTACATGGCATTCTCTGTTTGATATTATTTTTGTTTTTAAAACGCTAGTGACGTCATAACTTGAACATGACGTAAACACTGTCGTTGTCCCGTGCATAATTGAGCGTGGTACCAGCAAGAGCGTTTCGTTCTTATTTTAAGCACAGGTTCATGACTCATTACATCCCCATACCTGTATATACTATATATAAAGAGTCTTTATATATAGTATATAGACTACAGGTATGGGGATGTAATGAGTCATGAACCTGTGATTTTAAGTAATGTTTTATGATATAATAGCGTTGACGTACGTTTTTTCATACAACATCTGCAGAAACCCTCGGGATATGTAGGTGCCCTCGCTCTAGATAACGGGCTCGGGCACCAACCATCCCTCTTGATTATGCAGATGTTTAACACGAAATAACGTGCGTTTACCCTTCATACGTCTGATCAAGCCCGTGTTACATCCAGGGTCCCCTAGAGCTCTGTTCTAGGACCCCTGCTCCTCTTCCTACTCTACATAAATGATCTCCCTAACGAAGGTCATCTCCTAGGTGCGGCTATTCGCTGACGATAGCCCTACTGCCGTTTACCTTGCAGTTAGATCTAGACATTACATTTCAAGCTTTCTGATTGCCAAAGGTTACAAAATGATCTTTTTAAGCTAGAAACTTGGGAAAAATTGTAGGACATGAAAGGACGGGTTTATGGGGCGAGATATTTTTAACTGAATAACACCAAGTAGAGCTAGGCCCTATGGATAAACTTTTATCCCGAACATTCATTTAAGTCCCGTCCGCTTGTTTTGGGATGGGTATAGATCTAATCAGTTACAATGTAACAGCAGTAACTCTAGCAAAGCCAACATGTTTTTCATGAAAAGATAAAGAGTCGTCCATCCGTCGTATTTTGTCATTCTTGCACGTTTTAGTGATCAAAACTAAAGCTCATACATTATAATGGCTTCTGTTATGTTACAGCTAGCACGTGAAAACAGCAACAATGGCGGAAGATTTTTCAAAGTCTATACAGGCTGGTTCTGACGCAGACATTGAGGTACCATGCACCTTGTGTGAGGAGGATGGTGTGGGAAAAGGAGCCGTCAACTATTGTCCTACCTGTGACCAGTATTTCTGCACAGCGTGTTCTAAATACCATTCTCGATTTCCATCTACTAAAGGCCATACAGTGTCAGATATACAAAGCCAGGATAAACACGCGACTAAAGTCGTCATGGCGACCGATGTTGCAAAGTGTCCTGTCCATCCAGGCCGCATCATAGAGATGTACTGTGGTCAGCATGATATGGTGTACTGTGCACTATGTGTGGCTACGGATCACAGGTATAAAACTGACCGTATAGTAAGATACTTTCTATGCACCATACACACATACATGTATCATATTACTTTAAACAGGCTGTCACGTAAAAAAAATATTTTTAAAACTTTCCATGTAGCCGATATATAAGTTGGGGTGGGGAATTTCAAAGTACAATACACATTAACATAAGCGATCAAGCTTGGATCGTCTTGATATATGTACATTTACTCCTGTTTCATCGCTAGAAATTTGTTGAATGTTCATAGTCTGAATGTTCATAGTTCAAACAGTTTTAAGTTAATCAATACATAGAACCGAAATGAGAGACTGCATAAGTTCAGCAAAGTGAGCCTGTTTTGTCGGTTGACAGGATAGTCAAGGCAAAAGCGAGATACACATTCTTGTTCTATTTGCTATCAAAAGCAATTTAAGTGAAGTAATACTTCTTTTAGTACATATTTACTGATAATAAACAAACTGCTTATTTTAATAGGGCGTGTACTGGGGTAAAGGAAGTGACCGACACTACAGAACCACATATGAATCCCTCCGAGGCTCCGAGCTACAGTCCCTGATTCGGGGGATAGATCTCTTGAATACGAAATTTCAAGATTCCAAGAAGAGAAAACAAGGAAATATAGTCCTACTTAAAACAAATCGAAGGGAAATTGAGGGAAAAATTAAAGATGAACGTGAACTGTTGGTGCAACACATAGATAAACTACAGGAAGCGGCACTTACAACGCTCAATAATACACACGAAGAACTAATAACTCAACTCAAAAAAGAAATTACACAGGCCGTTGACATGGGAACGACCATACAGAAATGCAGGGGTCAAATATCTTCATCGAATAGCTTGTCTAACAATCAAAGGTTCATACAGCAAGTTCTAGGACAGAGAACTGTGGCCGAAGCTGAAGGCCTTCTCTCAGGTTTAGACACATACAGAAGCAAGCTGATTGAGGTGAATATCAACAAAAACCTTCACGACTTAGTTCTAAATGCAAAGAATTTAGCCCAGCCTAGAAAGGAAAACATTGAGCTCGAAGGTCGATCAGAAGACCCGCCTATAGTGAAGACCATCACGGACATTTATGTTAAAGTTGCTGATGATACCGCTACCTGTAAAATAACTGGAATTACTCAACTCCCTGATGGTACTTTAATTATCTGTGACGCCAGCAACAAAAAGTTAAAGAGACTTGATAACCTTTGGAATGTGAGAGATTACTGTACCTTTGACAGAAAGCTATGGGGAGTTTGCTGCACTGGTGACAATGAGGTGGCTGTGAAGATGTCTACTGATATTGTACAGTTCGTTTCCGTTGGAACTACTTTATCGAAGACAAGAAGCATTAAAATCAGTGGAGGGAGTATTCTCGGTATAGAGTGTATTTTCGATCAGCTGTGGGTGTCAGATGGCACAAGTATCAATGTTTATTCTCTGTCTGGTTCACAAGAGGAGAAAATCATAAGGCCTAGTGTCCGTGGTGGCGTCACCTTTTATAGAATTCCACAAGAAATGGCAGGCAGTGGTGAAACGGTTTTTGTATCGGGCAGACCAAATCAGATTGTGTGTTTGGACAAAGATGGAAGTTTAAAAACAGTTCTAGGCGATAAACGTCTTGGGTGGTCTAGAGGGATCTCTGCACTTAAAAATAATATTATATGTGTTGCAGGATATGATTCTAACAACATTGTCATGTTTGGTAAAGACGAAACATGTCTTGGTGAGCTGACAGTAGCCATACAAGGCATCAAAGCACCATGGGCACTCTGTTATGATAAGAAAGGAGATCAATTAATTGCTGGATGTGATAACAGTAATATAATTAAAAGGCTTAGTTTTAGAGGATGAAGAAATCCTGTTACAGAATATTGTAACAAACTGACAAAAACTGCCGTAGTATATTTTGTATACGTGAATATAAAACAGACAATGATGGAGGTTTGCACACCCCTACAGTTCAAACTGAAAAAAATGGAAGTAAATAGAAACTAACAAATAACGCTAGAAATTGTAATGGACTTCAGTCAGAATTTTAGGTGGTAAAGCACAATTAAGATAGCTCACCTTGTCATTTTGTAGAAGAAAGTGAAACACTCACTAGAAATTACATACACTGCACAATACTGTGCAAAACCAGCAGTTATAATTTGCAACAATGCAAAAGTAAAAGTTCTGTTTGATGTATGTAACTATAAACCTGGCTTTGATCTGTCTAGCTTAACAGTTTACAATTTATAACGGCATTAAACATTGTTTAATTATCAAGTGGTTACAATTATTTCACCTATCTAACCAGAGTTTTTGTTGTTTTGCTCTAGAAAACAATTTGGTTTCTATCTTACCGAAGATTTCAAATAATGTTTTGAGACATTCACTAGTATATGGTATAACACATTAACAGGACAACATTCCTTCTATCCTTTTAAAAAGAAATTAACATTTATAGTGAATTGTATTTCATTTTTAGCTCGTCTGTTTTTTGAGAAAAGACGTGAGAGCTATGTCGTCATTTGATTGTCGTCGTTGTCGTCGGCGTTGGTTAAGTTTAGCTTTTAGGCCACCTACATGGAAACTATCACAGGTATCACTTTGAAACTTGGAAAACTTCTTTATCACATTGTGTGCTATTGACGGATTCTGGTCGATGAGAAGTGGACACGTACCTTCTTCATTTTTTGTTAGATTGTTTCCATTTTTTTCATATACTATCAATGGATAATGTACATTCATTGCAATTCTTTAAAATTGAAGGAAGAGTTCTCTCCACAAACTACCTAGTAGGTAGGCTGTATATAATTGTCTAAGTTCAAAGGCGCATAGCTTTGCAAACCCTTCATATATACTCAAAGATTGTGTGGTGCACATTGTACTATTTTTGATGTTTGTGCCAAAATGAACTGCAATTCTTTTATATGCCTGTCACACTGTCCCGAAATTGACACCAGATGGACACTCGATAAAGGAAACTTTCAAAATCGGCCCTGATCGTAAAAACATCGGGCCATTCAGGGCATCTTAAGCCATCGTATGACAGCCGGTGGAGTTCTCAGGCTCCGGCAGCAACTTCGTGAGCGGTTGCAAAATCTTTGGCTTGCCAAAAATTGCCGAAGGACCTTGCGAAGGTTCATTTTCTTGTTGAATTCGTGGGTTCATTTTGCCCTTCATAAGGCTATCGTGAGGGCAGTTTGTCAAATCGTGTCATCTTCGTCTTAACTTCGTGTGATCATCGGTGCCATCGGGCATTTTCGCCTCACGAAAAAGATACGATAGAAGATTGTCTTATGAATGTAACACGACTACGTGAAGCCCTCGCAATGCCGTCATGTAGCTATCATATTAAAAAACGATGACATCGAGATGGGACCACGGTGTCGGCGAAGACAGTCTAATTTGAGTAACTCAAGCTTTTCCCATGTGACATGGTAGCGTGGACATGTAAAAAAGCCAGCCTCAAAGCATCTTCCCCAGCCAGTCCTGAGCAACTCTACGGAGTAGAGGCGTGTGTGACTTCCAAAGCTAAAATCACAACTACATGTAATCAAATTTCAGTTCCTGCAGAATGGCATACTTTCGTGTAGCCATCGTGTGGCCTTCGTGTGTCCTACGGGTAAAACTACTAAATGAAAATTCCCATCTACGTGTTGCCTTCGTGTGTGGTTTGGGTACCATCGTAAGATCTTCTGTAGGCATCGTACTTGCTTCGGCTGTTGATTGAGGTGTTGACCAAGTTCGGGGCCGTCTTCGCTCGAAATTCAAAATTTCATATTCGTATGGCCATCTGGTGTCAATTTCGGGACAGTGTGAAGCCTGCATAAACTTAAACCTAAAGGCAAAAATCGCTCTACAAACTTCATGAAATGTATCCAAAGTCTGATATTTCTATGGTGGCTGATTTGGTACACTTTTGTGCGTCGTGTTGTCGCCAGCGACAACACGACAAAACGCCAAACGGCGCGTTGTCGCACTGTCGTTCTCGTCCTGTCGCTAGCGAAGCACGCCAAACGGCGCGTTGTCGCATTGTCGTCTTGTCGTCCTGTCGCTAGCGAAGCACGACAAACGGCGCGTTGTCGTGCGGCGTGTTGTCGCGATGTCACATTGTCGCTCGGCTCAAATTGAAGGATTGGCTATTTGGCGCTTTGTCGCTCGGCACATTATCACCATAATACAACACGCCGCACGACAACGCGCCGTTTGGCGTGCTTCGCTAGCGACAGGACGACAGTGCGACAACGCGCCGTTTGGCGTGCTTCGCTATCGACAGGACGACAAGACGACAGTGCGACAACGCGCCGTTTGGCGTTTTGTCGTGTTGTCGCTGGCGACAACACGACGCACAAAAGTGTACCATATCAGCCACCATATATTTCGGATATTTTAAGAATCTGTAAATCAAAGGGCAATAAATCAAGTAATAATGTGGCTTTTAGTCAGGCAGAGGAACTTGAAACAGACGTCACAATTTGACGGCTACCGGCTCGGGTAATATTAATCTAGGCGGGTAATATATCCCCATTACCACGTCAAAAGTAACAAATAACATAAAATAGTGTAGCAGTGCCGTAAAACCAACATTTTCAACATTAGCCAAAAAAAAACCTCAAATAACCCAGATTTTCTCATATTGCTTCATAGATTTTAACTTTTGTTGTTGATTCTAGCAATTACTTTTACATTTTATGTTTTCGTATATCATTTTGAAAAACTTTTTTTTACACCAAAGTCTGAGAGCGAGCAGCTTTAATTTTGTTCACTTTATTTTGTATACAAAGCTAGCTTTATAAGACTGATAGCTCTTTTACGTCGACTGATATTTCTGTCAACAATAGAGAAACTCCTTATCTTACAGCGCTATCTTTCGAACATGATAAGATATCACCTTTACATAAACAGATAACTCTTAAGATAGTTGTGCTATCTCTATCTAACTTTTGGATAACTGATCGCTTTAAAAGTAAATATGATATCTCTACACATCGATATTTGCTGTAGTCACGTTATAAATAGTAAGTTCCATCCGAAGGAACCAATCAAGAAAATAATTGCCAAACTAAGAATTATTAAATGGTTCTGTTTTGTCTGGACAGTCATTTTGAGTTTTAAAATCATTACGGTCTATTTATTGAACCTTGACATTACGGCATCTTTTTAGTAATGGGTCAATGTCAGTTGAAAGAAGTTAAATTCATTTTATGGTGTTTGACGAAGAATCAGTTAAAATACAATAATCTCGAACTTACATGGCTAAAGCATGGCACGGGACTTAAACAAAAAGTACACAGATACAACATCTGACAAGAGCTGTTTGTAAAACACGTATGTCCCCTTGATGTAATCACTAATGTGGAAAAAGTCAAACTATACAAGGAACTGTTTTTAAAATAAAAGTCACTGTTAAATTGCCGTAAGACCTTTTGCTGGCCTTAAAAACAAAGAAAAACGTTCGGTATTGAAAAAAAAATATATTTGGCTTTAAAAAAAGAAATACATGTGGCCTGAAAAAATTTGTTGGCCTTAAAACAAAGTTCCGGTGACCTTGAACTTTTACCTACTGACCTCAAAATCAATATTGGTCATCTGCTGGTCATGACCAACCTCCATATCAAAGTTCAAGACGCTTGGCCGTTCAGAATCAGTTATCGTCCAGAAACCGTTTTACTATCCCGGGTCACTGTGATCTTGAGCTTTGCTGGTCATGACCAACCTCCACATCAAGTGTCAAGATGCAAAGCCCACGTGTTCTCAAGTTATCGTCCGGAAACCATTCTACAATTCCAGGTCACTGTAACCTTGACCTTTGATATACTGACCTCAAAAATCAATATGGGTCATCTGTTGATCATGACCAACCTCCACATTAAGCTTCAAGATGCTAGGCCTACATGTTCTTGAGTTATCGTCCGGAAACCGATTTACTATTCCGGGTCACTGTGACCTTGACCTTTGACATACTGACCTCAAAATCAATAGGGATCTTTTTCTGGTCATGACCAACCTCCAGACCAAGTTTCAAGATGCTAGGCCTAAGCGTTCACAAGTTATCATCCGGAAATAGTTTAATTATTCCTGGTCACTGTGACCTTGACCTTTGACATACTGACTTAAAAACAATAGGGGTCCTCTACTAGTCATGACCAACCTCCACACCAAGTTTCAAGATGCTAGGCATAAGCGTTCTCAAGTTATCATCCGGAAACAGTTGTACTATTCCGGGTCACTGTGACATTGACCTTTGACATCTGACTTCGAAAACAATAGGGGTCCTCTAGTAGTCATGACCAACATCCACATCAAATTTCAAGATGCTAGGCATAAGGGTTCTCGAGTTATCACCCGGAAACCAGTTGGAAGACGGACGGACGGGTGTATAAAATTCTCAGACAGACATAACGACCGACATCTGTAAATCAATATACCCCTCTTTTTCGAAGGGGGCATATAAATCAACAAGGAAGAAAATCAAGGTGAATCAGAATTATACATACTCTTACTCACTTCGATTTTCTTCCTTACTCTGATTCACTTCGATTGTCTTCATTGTTCTCACTTTTTTGTAGTCTCAATAATAAGACTTCAAACGCAGACCCATTTTACATACGGACATTTTATAGATATCTGCACTTTTACTGAGGCTGGATAGCGCCTAGCAAAAAATATAACGATATTCACCCGTTGAGAACAGTTATTTGGACTAACTTTTTTGTGGCCTCATATCCTGAATCCTTTTTTTTTCGAATACAGCGACGTACGGTTAACATTTAGTATACTATTGCATTGGAGTTATTTTTGTGAATTATTGAAGCTTTTAGAAATTTTATCTTAAAAAGAAACATACATTTGTAGTTCGTAATCTGTGTCCCACGCAAAGTGTTTTCGTGACACACACATAGCATTTTTTATTTTGTTTTTAATTCTAGTGAAATACGCGGCTTTTCTTGACTAACTTTTGTCAGCTGTTACTTTAGGTAGGAAAACGTTCTCCGCTCTTTGTACGGTGTGGTGGAACATAATTCCAAGAAGTTTATAAACAATTCATACATCAAATGCGAAGCTGCACTTATTATTAAAAGTACGAATTGATTCTGTTGTCTGCTGATATTGATAACCAGTGGTTGTATCTTTTTTATGGCCGGGCTATCGTCTTTATTTGGTCAACATCAATGTATGATTAAGAAAGATATCAGGGAAAATGCTACCTGAATCGGTGTTTGTTGACATTTTTCAACACACACATACGAAAAAATCACATGGTATCGATACCGTGTTTTCGGTATTGTTCGACCTAATCACAACTGGGAAACAGTTAATATCAGCTGGACTTTTCGGAAACGTATACACGACCAACGTCCGATTCAAGGTAAGAATTTATATCTCCGCTTTTACGTTACGGATTTAATTCCTTTATTAAGATAACCGACATACGAAATAAAAGAGTGATTCTAAAGAGATATTTTCATATTTTTAATTTAAAAGAATAGAAACATTCGGATTTTATGAAATATGGTTGCTGTACACTATGCAACGGGTGCATACAATTCTGCCTGCAACGAAGAAACGTGCGACTTTATCTCACACGTGTGTACATTTTCGAACATTTCAGTATCTGTATTTTCTTAAACTACAAAGCTTTACGAAGGATGGCTTATAACGGGAAAAGAACACAAATTGGCGGGTACTTTGCACATTGCTTCACCAAAATCCGTCACGTAAGAGCTGAGATATGTTAAAATTCTTACCTTAATACCTTAATTCCTGTGTACATTTCCGAAAAGTCACGTGGTAATAACCACACTGGATAATAGAATCTTCTTCCCTAGTAAGATTCGCCCCCAACTGTCAACCCTAAGGTCAAACATTTCATATTCATCTTTCGGCGAATGTCAATCAACGCACTGAGAGTACTGAAAAACCTGCCGCCAGTTAACACAAGTAAATTTAAAGCATGAAGACAAACCATGCTCTCCGACACTGCGCAATATAAGCGTTTTATATATGGAAACATGATCCCACTTTACAAATCTAAAATAATAGTTTATTTAAGTTTGTTTAAATACATATAGTTTGGCAATGTTTGTTGAATAGCTTGGCAAAATTAACATTGCACATTTCAACTCTATATGCACATGTAGTTGGGATGTCATTTTTTCTATACAGAGTTATGCTGTGTCAGACAGTTTAACACCGACATAAATGCCTTTTACCATAAATAGAATATTTAATGTGTTTGAAAGATGCCAATAATAAATCGTGAAACAATACAGGATTTTATGTAAAGTGCTGAGTAGGTCGTGTTACGTATTTCTGAAGGATGTGTCATATATATAGCGGGTTATACATACAATTTGATAGCAATACTTCTTCAAAAAGTCCAAAATATAACTATGTTACACCTTAAGCGATTTTGAAATAAATTAATACAAATCAACAGGATGTGTTATTAATGAACACTAGTTCTGTGATTAAAATAAACGGATAGTAATCAATAACACATACATGTCTTGACACGAAGTTTAGTAAATCACTCTTTGTAATACAGAAAAATCCCTTTTGCCCAATTTCGCAGTGAGCTTGATGTTAACACTTTCAATGCTTTGATTTCAATCCTTTAATGTCCCAGGATCTTTGTGGATTTACTGATGTAGTAAAATAAGTTCAATGACAGGATATTACATTCACTCTAAATTCTAAAACAATGTTGACTTTCTTCGTGTTCAAGTCGTTCCGTCATGAGAAATAGTTGTCAGTAAGCTTTTCTTATTTTTTGCAATATCATTGAAAAAATACTGCGCTATATTTCTAGCAGTTGAATGTTTGTACAATTAAAGGTCATTTCTGCCGGTAAGACATATTTCTGAGTAAAATGAGAGATACTTGTCATTGTGATCCTGGGACTTAAAGGCAGTATGTACACGTCATGTTTAATCCTTCAATATGACAAAGGCAGGATAGCACATTGCAATAACTGAAAGTTAACTTCAGTTTTATTTGAAGTGTCTTTAAACTAACAGATGGGGGAAGTAAGTTATCTTATTTATTCCGAACTGCATTTTCCAACATTAGATTATATTAACTCCTCCCGTGCCAGGTTAAATCCACTATATGTACGTATACTTAGTTTCGAGAAGTCTTGATGTAAGCCCGTGTTTCATCTGTATGTATACTCAAAGCTAAAAGTGCTTTCCATTTACAGCACACTGTTTTATATTTCGCATTATATGCATCTGTTTCAAATGACTTATTTTAAAGCACCTGCGGCTTTGTGGTAGTGCCAAATATTAATCCTTGTTATTGTGAGTCAAATTTATGGTCTCTAAAAGCCTAGTCGCTTGCGCGGCAGGTTTAAAAATTATACCAATATCATAACGTATTACCATACCAGATTTTTTTCTCAAAGACATACCGATTTTATATTGGCATCTGCGATCTGAAAGAAGAGAGACAAACCGTAATCTAGTATATGAATATATTATACAACAATATAAAAGTTCAAAGGTTGACTAATTTTACGGAAAAGCTTACATTTTAATTACATCTGATTTTTTAAAAGTCTGACATCAACACAATTGGCAGTCCTAATAGAGTAACGAGATTGTTAGAATGTCTAGACAACTATGGCAACAAGTCTGGTAAATTTGTTTAACTGGCCACAACAAAACATGTATCCAGACGCACATTCAGTGACCCTAACAATAGATCCATCCACTTATAATCGAGACATTGACGGGAATGGATATTTTATAGAGCTAACGACTTAATAGCAATGACTCTGGTAAAACCAAAACATTTCTTGCGACGCTTAACGCAGCATAACCATACGGCAGCTTTCACAGATTGCATAAAATGTTGTGTTATTACAGTAACCTTGTGAAGAAACGGAAATGGAGGAAGATTTTTCAATGTCTCTACAGGCCGGTTCCGACGCAGACATCGAATTTCCATGCACCCTGTGTGAGGAGTATGGTATAAGAAAAGGAGCCGTCAGCTATTGTCCTACCTGTGACCACTACTTCTGCACAATATGTTCTAAATGCCATGCTCGATTCCCATCTACTAAAGGCCATACAGTGTCAGATATACACAGCAAGGACAAGCATGCTACTAAAGTCGTCAGGGCGACAGATGTTGCAAAATGCCTAGTCCATCCAGACCGTAACATAGAGATGTACTGTGGTCAGCATAATATGGTGTACTGTGCACTTTGTGTGGCTACGGATCACAGGTATAGAACTGACCTTACAGCAATTTCCTTTCCCAGAATACTAGTAATGCATCGTTACCAAAAATTTATACTCGTCATACGAAAACTATGCTCCCATTTTAAAAAAACAAATATATAGATTTTACACTATTCATGTACATTTTACATTATTAGTATATGTATTTCCAAACGTACAGGAATATTATTTCTGAACAATTGATTTTGGAATTGCTTTTACAGAAGCTTTAGTGATTAATCAATAGAATATTCATATTTCTAATACTGTAATTTTCAGCCATATTTGCAAAAACTTCTATAATTGCAAGTTACAGCAGTATCAACTGTTTTTAAAGTTGTGATTCGGGACAATTTATTGACTGAATAGGAAACAGTTTAGATTGTACAATGCAACTTATGGCATTTGTAGTCTCAAATTATAGGCTGTTTTGTTCAAATTGCGCTATGATTAATTGCGCTACCATTACTCTTTCTTTCTGTGGGTGAGGTCGTCGTTATGAAAATAAAGAAACTTAAATATTGACGTGGTTGTAGCAAGGAAAAGAATATGTTTAAACTGATTTGCACTAAACCTCACGTTTTTCAAATGCAGCTGCATTACATAAACGAGGTCGGGACAAACAGCTAAAAAGTTTGTGAACACTGTTTTTGTTTCAGTTTATCGTAAATAAGAGTGTAACCCCTTCAAATTACCCGCTTATTGATATTATGTTAACTATTTATTTTTATAAGGAAATGCACTGGTGTGAAGGAAGTGACCGATACAACAGAACCGAAGTTGAACCCTTCTGAGGTACAGTCCTTGGTAGGAAAGATAGATATCTTGCAGACGAAATTTCAAGATTCCAAAAAGCGAAAACAACGAAATATGGAGCATATTGACGCAAAAGCAAAGACACTTGTTGGAGAAATTCAGGCTGCACATAAAGTGTTGGTACAACACATCAATAAACTTCAGGAAACAGCATTTTCATCGCTAAATAATACGCGTCAAGAAGTAATAACACGAATCAAAACAGAAATTGCACAGGGCGTTGATATGGAAGCGACCTTACATAAATGCAGGGACCAAATTTCCACATTGGATTGCATGTTTAACAACCAAAAGTTCATTCAGCATGTTCTCGGTCAGAAAACTGTAGCCAAAGCTGAAGCCCTTCTTTCCAGTCTAGACACATACGGAAGTAAGCAGATTGAACTAGATGTCAACAAAAACCTCAATGACTTTGTCCTACAAGCAAAGTTTATGGCACAGCCGAGAGAGAAAACCATTGAGCTGGAAGGTCGATCAGAAGACCCGCCTAAAGTGAAGACCATTACAGATGTGAATATTAAAGTTGCTGATGATACCGCTACCTGTAAAATAACTGGAATTACTCAACTTCCTGATGGTACTATAATTATCTGTGACGCCAGCAACAAAAAGTTGAAGAGACTTGATGACCTTTGGAATGTGAGAGACTACTGTACCCTTGACAGTAGGCCTTTTGGGGTTTGTTGTACTGGTGACAATGAGGTGGCTGTGAAGATGTGTAATAATTCTGTTCAAATTGTTTCCGTTGGAACTACTTTATTACAGACAAGAAGCATTAAAATCAGTGGTGGAGGTTTTCTCGGTATCGAATGTATTTTCGGTCAGCTATGGGTGTCAACGGTTGGTAGTATAAATATTTATTCTATGTCTGGGTTATTGTTGAAGAAGAATTTGAAACCTAGTGGTATCATATTTAGTGGATGTGCACCAGGAATTGCAAGCAGTGGTGGAACTGTCTATGTATCAGGCTGTAAGAACCAAATCTTGTGTTTGGACAAAGAGGGAAGTTTAAAAGCTGTTTTTGAGGAAAGACAACTCGAATGGTCGAGAGGTGTATGTGCACTAAATGACAATATTGTATGTGCTGCAGGATATGACTCTAACAACATTGTAATGTTCAGAAAATGTGGCAAAAGTCTTTGTGAGCTGGTTGGAGCTAGACAAGGCATAAGACAACCATTGTCACTCTGTTATGCTAAGAGAGGTAGTAAACTGATTGTTGCGAATGATAGCAGTGACACACTTAAAATGCTTAGTTTTGAATAGAGGATCCTGTGAAACAAGATTGTAATAAATAACAACCAGTTGCGATTGTAAAATATGCTAAGGATTTGCACGAAGTTTTGCTTTTCAAAATCAAACGTGGTGGAAGAAAATTGAAAATGAAAGAAAATGCTAGAAACTATGCCAGAATGGATTGGACATAAACTTGTACATTAGAGTTTTACTTTGTAAATTTATAGACAAAAGTGATTTACATTTAATGCTTTAAGCTAATTGTAGAATATACTTGTCAAATATTAGCAATAAATTTGAAACTAGTATAGTAGCACAAGTACCATTCACATCATGCTTTGTTACACCTTGTATGTTATTACAGACCCAATTTTGAACAGGTCTAGTGTAATTGAGCAAAGGTTATAGACAAGTTTAGAGTGTCGGCATTAGAACAGTGTGTGTTTACAAATAACAAGTTTAACCTGGCCTATTGTTCAAACAAAAGTTATCGTGTACTGTCATGGAAATCATCAGTAGTCTTGATTCATATCCTGATGCCACATATTCATTTAATTAAATAAATATGTTCAAACCGCAAGAGAAGTTCATTTCCGAGGAAGATGCATGATCGTCTCCTTTGAAAATGCGCTTTCCTCGTATTCGGTTGCTCAGACCAGCTGATTTTGTTACTTTGGAAGTATATATTGACAACCGTTAATTTTTTTTTATAATTTTTGCTAATAAAGCCAAATAATTTATTCAGATAATTCAGATTAAATTAAAGACCCGAGTGTGACTCCCATACATATTGGTACTTTGCAAACGTAGGTCTCTCATGCCTAAATGTTTTGATTAGGCCGATAATTATTCGATACGGTAGTGGCCTTATATAGCTACCTTACTTTCTCCAACTCATATGGGGTTCCTATCTCTTTATTTTTACTACTATTACAGGGCAGGGTCATATACTGATAGACACTTACCTGAAACTGCTCCTCATACATGTTTTTGAATTATGCTTTTTTAGGAACTAATGTATAATATCATACTGAACCGCCACATTGAGTATTTACTATATTTATGCTAATATTCTTTAATTTGAATTGTGGAACACATAAGAAGTTTCAACAAAAGGTTGTGGGTGAACTACAGAAAGCAGTTACAAAAACAGTATGACTCGGGAAAACAGGAATTTCTCAAATCGCTGACTCCTTGTGGAGCATTTTTGCAGGGCTGAGAAAGCTTATATTATCAAAATGACAGCACAGCACTGAAGACGTTTTGTACAAAATACAGGTAAAGTATGAATCAAAGCAGGCAGTTTTCTAGATTCAGAAATGCTAAAGAAAGAAAAGAAGACTACTCCATGTGAGTTTTCAAGATCAAAGGCGAATATCTCTAATGAACTAGCGAAACATTTACAAATTGCTTTACTTTTGATATAACGAAGTAAGAAAGAGAACGTTACTGTTCATGAAATGTGTCTTAGTTTAAAGAAGAGTTTCAGAAAAAATAAAGAAAGAAAAAGACTGCGCCAAGTGATATACAAAATCAATTGCGAAAATAGCTTATGAGCTAGCGAAAAATAAAACAAGATGTAGAAGTCTACCCTAATATGCATATAAATTGTTTTCTCTATCTTCCTATCTAAAAGTTAATTGAATTCTCCAAGCTGGCTAGCCTACTAATAGTCAGGTGAAGGAACTTGACTTGAAAACAAAAGAGACAGAGAAGTTCTAAACAGATTTTGTATAAAATAACACTTAATTAAAGTGCAGACATGACAGCAAAGCGGACGCCGGTCCTTCCCTCGTAGTTAAAGAATCCGTTTGTTACCCCATTTACCGAAACTTCTCACAAGGATTTGCTTGGGTGAGCTCCGTTGGGACGGTTTTACTGTATACTGTTAGGGGAAGTAACCGCTGACCCTTTACCGTAATAATAATAATTGCAAAGGGAGACAACCACATTATTTCTGAAACCGAAACAAGATCAAACAAGACATATCAACACTTGTATAAATGCAAGTTTAAACATATTTTAAACTGTTCTGGAATACTTTGTATATACTTGTAAGTATTTTGTTGTTCCATTTAATTATTTTGAGCACGGTGTGTGTGTCATCATTTTATGTATTCTTCTGTGTTTCGAGTACAACTTTCGTTTTCAACAACTTCAGTTTGTATGTCTTCTAATTTAAAAACAGTTGATGCAGTATCTTCTTCGTTTGTAAGATTCACTGAAAGTATTCATGTATAATGTTGACCATCATTGTACATCACTAAAGGTAAACCCTTAGGTCATTTTTCTACAATGTCAAAAATTATAACGACATCTATCGTTTTATCAGGTCAGGCCTAATATATATAGGCGTCTATGGCTGACCCCAGCATTTCTCCAATAATGTTGTTAATGTAAATTTTTGATGTCAAAAAAGAAATTTTCAAGCATGTGTAAGCCAAAGAAGGCCACTCATGCGACCAATTCGACCTGGATTTGAGTGACCTACCCCTTAATTAAAAGGGCTGTCTGAAACACATTTAAGGGACGAAGTGCTGAAAAAGGCCCATGTGCCTCCCCCAGCATAAATACTGACCTCTTAAGGATCCGTAGTGCCCGCCACCTAGTAGACGTCACCGAGCACGGGGGTTCCACATTCGGTGTCATCTTTTCGTCGTATGAGATAGCAAGCTCCCGCCAGTCTCTACAGAAGTCAAGTATCTAGTGATACCATGTGCCTGCTCTGCGATGTGCTTGTCACGAAGGGCGAGAGCAGAACGACATCTATCTGAACTGATTTGATAAGGTGTATAGTCTTTTGCCTTGCATTGGCGTCTATCCTTACATCAGTCCGTCTCTTTATACTGCCTCAAACCACTCGCGAGCATTATGGGCAGGGCGCACGCGGGGTGTTAATAACTAAAAATTAAGTAACTGCAAGATAGTACTTTCAGTTATGAGAAGCTCAATACTATTAAAAATTTTAAAAAGAGTAAAAGGTCAAAAAGCAACTGCTGTATAAAATTAATTATAATTTTGGCTTGCCACTGCTATTGCAACACTGCAATATGCGAGAGTAACTTATTCCACAAAGTATGGTACGGGAAAAGTCCAAGTTGGCATGGGTTTGGCGGAGACTAAGGGGCTGCATATGCCTAGTAAACCTGGTTGGGGCTTCTACATAGTTGGGTACCATCATACCGTTTTGAAAATTACACTCAATCATACTTCAAACATAGGTAACCGTATCAAACTGTTACTGTGACAATAAAAATGATCAATATAGACTCGAATACAGAAAAAAAAACAGTTTTCTTTATCATGGTGAAATGTTGTGTACTTTTTGTTGTTGTTTCCACAGATATGTCATATCTAAAAAAAAATTGGGAGCCAGGGGCATAAACTTGGCAAGTTAGATACAGGTTGAATCTCTATTTCATCGCATGACTCATACATGTGTACTACAACTGCACAACGTAGCAGAAAATCTGTTGTAAATGCAATATTTGATGTGGTTTCCTGTCCGGAGAAATATACCATTAGGAAAGCTTACGATCTGAATTTCTCAAGATGTATAGTGCAATTAAAAGTTTTTTATGTTACGCTTCAACGACTATGATATTGTTGATAAATCTGAAAAAAAAATATCATTCGGTTTTACATTTGTGTAACAGGTTACTTAATCACTAATATAACGAGTAAAAAATAACCATACAACTTACCTGTTATCAATCGAATGACTACGTAACACTTCCATTAATGCATCGGTATTTGGCGTAACATGGACGGGGCGGAAGTAGGATTTCGGAAATCCCCAGTCGCATATTTTCAATGTATATCAGTAAAGAATGACGAACACGGAGCAAGGGCTACATGCTTACCTTCACACTTTCTTTTCGCATAGGTTGTAATCTCACATGTAGTAAAACATATTGAAATCAATTATATCTTTTATAAATATATTTATTTAAGATTATATATTTGTAGTACGGGATAGCAAATACGGACTTTGAATGGCTGATGGTGGATTCACTGTACTTCGTCGAAATATGATTTCCGTTGAAAATTTAATACAATTTACATGTAATAAAAATATTCATTCTTGATTTTCAATAAAAAAGCAAGACACGAATCTACATTCCCGTTTCGCTTCCATACAGTACTCTTAGTGCTTTGATTGGAGATACGCTCATGGAAATTGGTGAACAAAATATTACAAAAATTCTTATAATACTTCTTTGTCTCGTGAAATCAGAAAACCTCAGAATAACCGGTAATAGTGTGTTCGTTCCAAATTACTTAGAAAAGTCAATTTTTTATAGTTTATAATTTCAGCGATTATTTCTCCTGTTTTTATAAAAACTCACATACTAGCGGAGTTTACATTCCTAACCTTACACCGATTTTTCTTTCCCATGCAGTCAACCCTCATACCTCGTGAGTTTGTACCATGCTTAGAAATGTGTTCATACTACAAATTGACCATGGGTGATTCTTGACAATTATCAAACATCAAATTCCTATCACGATGGCGGGTAAGTCCAAGCAAAAAGTTTTTTAAAAGAGCAAGAATTCGCCAGTGTGCTCATTTACCTGCCCGCGGTAATATAATCTCAAAAAACTGGGTTACTGTGTTTACATAGCTGAAGACCATTAACTGTGGTGAAATATTAAGATCAATCTTTAATGTTATGATTATTAAATATTCATCATTGGAAATTGAATAAACAACGACATGTATTATAAGTGTATACAATTATATTTAGAAAAGTTGATGAGGATGTATGCCTATATTTTTATCTTCGAAGACATACCGATTTTATGGATTTAAATTTTATTTTGGCATAGGCCATCTGAAGGAAGTGACAAAAATGTTGAGTCAAACTAGATTTTTTTCGAAAGCCAAACATCGACAAAAAGAAATAAATGGCAGCCCTAATAGTGCTATAAGACTGTGGTAATGTCTTGATATCTATGGCAACATGTCTCACAGACTTATTTTAACTGGACACAACCAAAACCAATTTAGTGATCTGTCCACTTAAAATCGAGAAATTGACAGGAATGGATATATTTAAAAACAACTCAACAACAACGACTCTAATGATGCCAAAATCTTTCCTACGAAGTTCGACTAAGAATACTGTCTGCCTTATATATTATATGAAACCATACCGTGCGATAGCTCTCACTTTTTGCACAAACTTTTGTATCATTGCAGCTAGCATGTGTTAACAAAACAAAATGGCGGAAGGCTTCTCAAGAACTATACAGGCTGGTTCCGACGCAGACATCGAGGTTCCATGCACCCTGTGTGAGGAGGATGGTGTGAGAAAAGGAGCCGTCAACTATTGTCCTACCTGTGACCAGTATTTCTGCACAGCGTGTTCTAAATGCCATGCTCGATTTCCATCTACTAAAGGCCATACAGTGTCAGATATACACAGCAAGGATAAGCATGCTACTAGAGTCGTCAGGGCAACAGATGTTGCAAAGTGTCCTGTCCATCCAGACCGTAACATAGAGATGTACTGTGGTCAGCATAATATGGTGTACTGTGCACTATGTGTGGCTACAGATCACAGGTAACCGTGCAGTAATTTCCTTTCCAAAACTCGTCATACTACAATAAGGCTGCCACTTTAAAAGACAAATTCATTTTACACTAGATTCTATTAATATTCATCATACATTATTATAATTGTATTTTACAGACGTACAAAAATGTTATTTCGGGACAATCGATTTTAAGAATTGTTTTAAACAGAAGCTTTAGCGATTAAACAATAAAATATTCATATTACCAACATTGTCATTTTAACCCTTATTTGCAAAAATTCTACAATTCAAGTTGCTTCAGCATTTATCGTTTTTAAGTTGTACTTCGGACTATTTATTGACTGAATGGTGAACAGTGCAGATTATGATGTTTCTTCCAGACAGATCAGTTAATGAAGTCAGTTCTAGGCCGTTTTGTTCTGAAAATTCGCCAAAATTAATCGCGCTACGTTGACACATTCCATTTATGACTCGGGTCGCCATTTTGAAAATAAGGAAATTTAAATAAAATTGCCGGGGCTTTAGCAAATACTAGATCTAGAATATGTTTATCAAAACTGGTTGGCGCTAAACCATACTCTTTTCAAACTGAGATTATTAACAAATAAACAGAGTTGATTAAATCAACTATTACCCTACGAGGTCGGGACAAACAGCTTTGTGAACACTGATTTTGAAATTGGAGTGAAACTACTTCTCATTACTTGTTCATTGATATTATTTTCACTATTACTTTTAAAAGGACGTGCACTGGGGTGAAGGAAGTCACCGATACTACACAACCGAAGATGAACCCATCTGAGGTACAGTCCTTAGTAGGAAAGATAGATATCTTGCATATGAAATTTCAAGATTCCAAGAAGAGAAAACAACGAAATATAGAGCAGCTTGATGCAAAAGAAAAGGAACTTGTTGAGGAAATCAAGGCTGCACATAAAGTGCTGGTACAACACATTGATAAACTTCAGGAAACAGCATTTATATCGCTAAATAATACACGTCAAGAAGTAATTACCCAAATCAAAACAGAAATCGCACAGGCCGTTGACATGGAAGCAACCTTACAGAAATGCAGGGGTCAAATATCTTCATCGAATAGCTTGGCTAACAACCAAAAGTTCATACAGCAAGTTCTAGGAGAGAGAACTGTAGCTGAAGCTGGAAGCCTACTCTCAGGTTTAGACACATACGAAAGCAAGAAGGTTGAGCTGGATGTCAACAAAAACCTTCACGACTT
Source organism: Saxidomus purpurata (assembly GCA_022818135.1). Classification (NCBI taxonomy): domain Eukaryota; kingdom Metazoa; phylum Mollusca; class Bivalvia; order Venerida; family Veneridae; genus Saxidomus; species Saxidomus purpurata. The sequence continues at coordinate 42,228,093 of JAFMSR010000008.1, read as the reverse complement.
AGTCCTAAATGCAAAGTATATAGCACAGCCAAGAGAGGAAACCATTAAGCTCGTAGGTCAATTAGAAGACCCGCCTAAAGTGAAGAAAATCACAGACATTAATGTTAAAGTGCCAGATGATAACAGATACACAATGTGTGCAATAACTGGAATTACTCAACTTCCAGATGGTACTATAATTATCTGTGACGCCAGCAACAAAAAGTTAAAGAGACTTGATAACCACTGGAAAGTAAGAGACTATTGTATCCTAGACTGTTGTCCATGGGGTGTCTGTTGCACTGGTGACAATGAGGTGGCTGTGAAGATGTCTAATAATACTGTACAGTTCGTTTCCGTTGGAACTACTTTATCAAAGACAAGAAGCATTAAAATCAGTGACGTACGTTCTCTCGGTATAGAATGTATTTTCGGTCAGTTATGGGTGTCACAGAGCAGAGGTATCAATGTTTATTCTTTATCTGGGTCTCTGGTGAAAAAGAACTTGAAGCCTAGTGGTATCGAGTTTAATAGACATCCACAAGAAATTGCGGGCAGTGGTGAAACAGTTTATGTATCAGGCTGTATGAACCAAATCGTGTGCTTGGACAAAGAGGGAAGTTTAAAGGCTGTTTTTGAGGATGAACAACTCAAACAGTCGAGAGGGGTATGTGTACTAAATGACAACATTGTATGTGCTGCAGGATATGACTCTAATAATATTGTCATGTTCAGGAAAGATGGCAAATGTCTTGGTGAACTGGTTGGAGCTAGTCAAGGCATAAAGCAGCCATGGTCCCTTTGTTATGATAAGAGAGGTAGTAAAGTGATTGTTGCAAGTTTTAACAGTGACACACTTAAAGTGCTTAGTTTTGAATAGAGGACTTAGGTATCCTTTCCTGTGAAACAAGACCCATTTTCCTGTGTCGCTGGTCGAATAAGTTTATTAAAAAATTCAAACATTATTTTCTTTGTAAAAGTCAACAATTTTTCAAAAAGAGCAATTTTATTCATTGTTCGAAATCTATGACTTATTTAAAAGGTTGTATTTTTAAAGTACTGGTATACATGTAACAGAAAATGCTAGAAAATATACTAGATTTAAAATTAAAATCAGGAATCGGAACAGCTTTTTGTAGTACATAAGACAAACGTTAATGACAATTTTACCTTGCAAATTTATAGACGAAAGTGAATATACATGATGAAAGCATAGTTAATAGTTCAAGACACTGTGAATATTAGCACTAAATTTGTGACCAGCACACAGAGTAAAAGATCTTTTTTATCACGCTACATTACACATTGTATGTTATACTAGCCCCACTAATGAAATTCAATGTAGATGTTACCAATATTTATGACCAATGAACAATTTATTTGTATACATGTATGTATAAACATGACACAAAATATGCCATAATCAAAGATAAATGTTATGTACCAGTACAATTATTTGACACAGTATTCAGTAGCTTTTGTATATTTAGAGGACTAACTAAGTTCGAACTGAGGCATTAATGCTATATTTGAGATTGCTTAGTTGTGTATAAAATAAAAGATAATATCTAACACACTGAACTTCTGGTAGTATTTTCTAATTATGTTGATTAAAGTATATACATATACAACAGAGTTGCTTGAATTGTTACTTATTTAATGACTTCATGCTCAGTTGAGCTAAACATTTTGTATGTAGATCTACAACTCCTCACTAGGACAGCACAAATTTAAAGTTTCAAATGGGTGTGACTGCTACTTCCAGGATCAGTATGTGAGACTTTGAACAGCTGTGCTACATGTCTATTACATCTTTCAATCCGCATACTGTATGCCATTATAAAATGTTCTTCATAATACAACATGTACAAGGGAAATATGAATAACAAATTGAAAGAGCACATTCAGTTTTTTTATACTTCATTTATTTTCAATGGACACATTTCTTAGAATCTTACAATTTTTACATTTCAAATCTGATGTTATAAGTACTTCTGAAATCAATAAAGTTCCTCCCATATAGTAAGTTATACACTATCATACACGTTCTTCGTCAATGGATGATTTGTATCCTTTTTAAAATACACAGTCATTAAGATTTGAATCCATTACCCAAGCTATAACAAATTTTACATTTAGACACTACAAAAACTGTGAAAAGAACCTGTTTGAAAACATTACATATTGTTACTCTGACTGCTTCAAGCACTGCAAAAACTTTGATTTTAAAACAAACTACACCATTTTTATGAGATTTATCTTCAGAATTCATGACCTCAACCATACCTAGACTTTATGTATGTTACTGATTCTGATGAAAAAGATCAGTGGCTCCAATAAAAAATTACAACATGATTTTTTTACATTTCAAAAATATAGCAGCCAGTAACACTAACAAAAGACATGGATGATGGGAAGATGAAAAGTTTCAAACAAAATGCATTTACACAGTCAAATAGCTATTTTGATATCACTGTCATTTTAATATACAGAAGTAGCAGTATCTTGCATATCCTTTGCAACACTGATATAGGAGAAGCAATTCTTGGAAAGTTTTTTTAAAAGAAACTAAACTTGGTTACCACTTCAACGGATGTCCATGCTGAAAACTATCAAAGCACTCATCAGTGATTTCAAAGTTTATCATCAGTTACTGTTGTTGCATATATATTTGGGCATATTTACAAATTATTTTAAAATTAAGAAGCAGTACAAATGGCCAAACTTAGTTGTTTTCAGCTGCTTAAAACAGTCACATGAATTTGTACACTATGAATCAACATTATGATACATAAACACTTTAATATCAGTGCTAGTGATGCAATAGTACATTCAGGCTGCCCCTAATGATAATCAAGCAAATTCTCTATATTGTAGATATTTACAAAACTTCAGTTTAATAATTTTGAATCACTTAGAAATATCCTTCCTCTAGTCACAGTGAATTCTGATGGAGAAGTTATTAATCATGTAACATCTGAAACCACCGGTCATGTTACAGAACATAGAAAAATTCTCAATTGTGGCACTGTTCAATCAAATAGAAAACCTCCTATCTCTTGCCACGTTTTGACCCCACGGGAGGTTTGTTGAGCTGAAAGGGCTGCTCAGTTGCTGTGGACAAGTTGAGTTGTGGTGTGGCTCCAGGAAGGGTGCTGGAGAACAGGGAACCAGCCTGGGTTGTAGCGAGGTTGGATGTGTTCCCAAAGAGATTGGATCCGGTCCCAAATCCGCTGGTACCTGTCCCAAAGCCACTGGTACCTGTCCCAAATGTGCTGGTTCCAGTCCCAAAGCCTAAAACAGAAATATAGTAAATACGTTTAAAGAGAATGTGAAAGTAGTAAAGTGATTCCAATGGTCGGATTACTAGAACTGTACCAATTATTCAATCATGCCCAGGAATATAACTGACAGGCTCTTCTCATGTGTCAATAATTTCAGAACATGCAACTAAAAAAAATCACAATGCTTTGGAAATTGAAATATTAGGAAACATTAATGCAAACATTTTATAGCTATTTTTTAAGCTGGCCAATACTTAGAATACTATTTACTAACAAACAAAAGATTTCAGGCCTTTTTAGTAAAGAGCACTATTTACTAATAAGTAAAAGATTTCAGGCCTTTTCAGTTGTCTACAGAAAATACACAGAGACTTTCTGTACTACTCTGGCAAACATTTTATATTTTGGTATTTTTCTTCCCCCAATCACCTCTTCAACTATTTTTTTTTCAATACCTTGTTGGTCAGACTTGATAAATAGTATGGCTGCCCTCTTTGACAGTGATGTGAATATTCAGCAATAACAAGTTGATGTTCTATACATACTTGATTAATTTTATATAAAGCTATAATAAGCAATATGCTTTATAAATGAAACTAGACCTATCACTAAATGTGATTAATACCCCCGAAAGACTGCTTTATAAACTGAGGAAGTTCGTAGTCAAAGAATGCTTCGCAAAAAAAACTAAAATAGAGATATTGTTCTTTGGCAATAACTCTGTAATTTGTCAAGATAGAGTTATGGTTTGTGTACACTGCACTTCTTCTCATTGTGCTGGATCATTGTATGAAGTTGTATTGAATTCCAACCAGTAGTTTTCAAGTTCTGCTCCAGACAAGGAAAAGTTACAAAAGGCAATAACTCTGTAATGAGTCAAGATAGAGTTATGGTTCCTGTTCAAAGCACTTTCTCTCAATGTACTTGACCATTGTATGAAGTTGTATTGAATTCCAACCAGTAGTTTTCAAGTTATGCTCCAGACAAGGAAATGTAACAAAGGACAATAACTCTGTAATAAGTCCAAATAGAGTTATGGTCCCTGTGCACTGCACTTCCTCTCAATGTACTTGACCATTGTATGAAGTTGTATTAAATTCCAACCAGTAGTTTTCAAGTAATGCTCCACAAGGAAAAGTAACAAAGGGCAATAACTCTGTACTGAGTCAAGATGGAGTTATTGTTCTTGTGCACTGCACTTTCTCTCAATGTGCTTGACTATTGTATGAAGTTGTATTGAATTCCAACAAGTAGTTTTTAAGTTATGCTCCAGACAAGGTAAATGCAACAGACCGCCTGACCGCCCGCCCGCCTGACTGACCGAACAACCGCCAGGTGACTCCTATAATATACCCCCCTAAACTTCGTTTCGGGGGTATAACTAGACCTATCACTAAATGTGATTAATATCCCCGAAAGACTGCTTTATAAACTGAGGAAGTTCACAGTAACAGAATACCTTGCAAAAACAAACTAAAACAAGAGCCATGTTACACATGGTTAATCCCCCCGCTGGGAAGAAGTTACCAGAAGGTTGTACTTTCGTACATTTTACTTGGTGAAAGGAAATCCTTAAAAAGCCATATAGTTATGGTCATGCTGAGTACAGTTTTCAAGTAAGTGGAAAAAGAATAAGGCAATGAAGAGAAGGTTTGCAAAATTATATTAATGTTCATTATCAGTATAGGTATGATATTTTTCTATTTGACTAAAAGTAGGCAAGGTAGAGTTATTGTTTTTGCACACTGCACTTCCTACCAATGTGTTATGTCAGTGTATTAAGTTTGAAGAAAATCCCTCAAGTACTTTTGGAGTTATGCTCCGGAAATTGTTTTTCAAGTAAATCTGATAAAGGGGAATAACTCTAAAAGTAGGCAAGGTAGAGTTATTGTTCTTACACACTGCACTTCCTACCAATGTGCTATGTCAGTGTATTAAGTTTGAAGAAAATCCCTCAAGTACTTTTGGAGTTATGCTCCAGAATTTTTTTTCCAAGTAAATCTGATAAAGGGGAATTACTCTAAATGTAGGCAAGGTAGAGTTATTGTTCTTGCACACTGCACTTCCTACCAATGTGCTATGTCAGTGTATTAAGATTGAAGTAAATCCCTCATGTACTTTTGGAGTTATGCTCTGGAAAAAACGTTTAAAGTAAATCTGATAAAGGGAAATAACTCTAAAAGTAGGCAAGGTAGAGTTATTGTTCTTTCACACTGCACTTCCTACCAATGTGCTATGTCAGTGTATTAAGTTTGAAGAAAATCCCTCAAGTACTTTTGGAGTTATGCTTCGGACAAGTAAATCTGATAAAGGGGAATAACTCTAAAAGTAGGCAAGGTAGAGTTATTGCTCTTGCACACTGCACTTCCTACCAATGTGCTATGTCAGTGTATTAAGTTTGAAGAAAATCCCTCAAGTACTTTTGGAGTTATGCTCTGGACAAAACTTTTAAAGTAAATCTGATAAAGGGGAATAACTCTAAAAGTAGGCAAGGTAGAGTATTGTTCTTGCACACTGCACTTCCTACCAATGTGCTATGTCAGTGTATAAAGTTTGAAGAAAATCCCTCAAGTACTTTTGGAGTTATGCTTCGGACGAAGTTTTTCAAGTAAATCTGATAAAGGGGAATAACTCTAAAAGTAGGCAAGGTAGAGTTATTGTTCTTACACACTGCACTTCCTACCAATGTGCTATGTCAGTGTATTAAGTTTGAAGAAAATCCCTCAGGTACTTTTGGAGTTATGCTCCAGAATTTTTTTTCCAAGTAAATCTGATAAAGGGGAATTACTCTAAATGTAGGCAAGGTAGAGTTATTGTTCTTGCACATTGCACTTCCTACCAATGAGCTATGTCAGTGTATTAAGATTGAAGTAAATCCCTCATGTACTTTTGGAGTTATGCTCTGGAAAAAACTTTTAAAGTAAATCTGATAAAGGGGAATAACTCTAAAAGTAGGCAAGGTAGAGTTATTGTTCTTTCACACTGCACTTCCTACCAATGTGCTATGTCAGTGTATTAAGTTTGAAGAAAATCCCTCAAGTACTTTTGGAGTTATGCTTCGGACAAGTAAATCTGATAAAGGGGAATAACTCTAAAAGTAGGCAAGGTAGAGTTATTGTTCTTGCACACTGCACTTCCTACCAATGTGCTATGTCAGTGTATTAAGTTTGAAGAAAATCCCTCAAGTACTTTTGGAGTTATGCTCTGGACAAAACTTTTAAAGTAAATCTGATAAAGGGGAATAACTCTAAAAGTAGGCAAGGTAGAGTATTGTTCTTGCACACTGCACTTCCTACCAATGTGCTATGTCAGTGTATAAAGTTTGAAGAAAATCCCTCAAGTACTTTTGGAGTTATGCTTCGGACAAAGTTTTTCAAGTAAATCTGATAAAGGGGAATAACTCTAAAAGTAGGCAAGGTCGAGTTATTGTTCTTACACACTGCACTTCCTCCCAATGTGCTCTGTCAGTGTATTAAGTTTGAAGAAAATTCCTCAGGTACTTTTGGAGTTATGCTCCGGACAAAATTGGGACGGAAACACGGACGGACGGACGGATGGAGACCATTACTAATATATATATATAATATAAATAAAGATATTGATCTTGGCAACAACTCTGTAATTTGTCAAGATAGAGTTACGGTTGTGTACACTGCACTTCTTCTCATTGTGCTGGATCATTGTATGAAGTTGTATTGAATTCCAACAAGTGGTTTTCAAGGTATGCTCCGGACAAGGAAAAGTAACAAGGGCAATAACTCTGTAATGAGTCAAGATGGAGTTATGGTTCTTGTGCATCGCACTTCCTCTCAATGTGCTTGACTTCCTGAAGTTGTATTGAATTGCAACTAGTAGTTTTCAAGTTATGCTCCGGACAAGGAACAGACCACTCGCCCGACCAACCTACCAACTACCAGGTGACTCCTATATAAAAACTTCGTTTCGGGGGTATAAAAACGCCAAACATATTTACCTTTGAAGGTGGAGCCCTGTGTTGCTGTTGACCCAAATGCACCAAACCCTATAAAACAATATCATAGCTTTTACAAACCTTTTATATCTTTGTGCATAATAGAAGTTAATGAACACTCTCACTTTGTGTTCAATAGAAGTTTATGATCACTTACTTTGTGTTTAATGGAAGTTACAACAACAACAACAACAATACTTTTATTTCATCCCAAATACAAAAACTGTATCAATATGGGGAGTTAATAAACACTTTTACTTTTAATGCAATTGCTTAATAGGGAAGCACCTTAACTACCTGGTTAACAGTTTTATTTTATTGAACAGCTAGTTTGCAAGGTCCAGGAGCTTACAAGCAGCTCAGAAATAGCATGGACAGAGCATTCAGACTCGAGCGAAGTAATGATTTAAAATTTCGTAAATAGCGTAGTATGACTGCAAGTTCATGGTTCCTTTTTTTGGCACTGATCAGACTCCAGGAACCAGTACTTGTTAAATCAATTTATGTATTCAACTTGTAATTCATGGAGACTTTCAAAAGAATTTTAAAATAATGTTGATCGGACGAAAGTTTGTTAGTCACACAGTAAATTTGCTCTTTACTTCTTTTACATCACCAGGCATGTCTTAACAAAATTGTTTGAGTGAACCGCAACAAAAAAAACATTTTCCCGTTTTTTTAAAGTAAAAATTTTTTTTTCCACAAAAATTGTTTGAGTGAACGGCAGCAGACAGAATATGAAGACTTTTACAGGTTAATTTTCATCCACCAAGTCAGACCAAAAAATTACTTCCATAAAATAGTTATGCCTAAAATTTTGTTAGGCATATACCCAACTTACCGGCAGGTGGTGCACCAAATCCACCGGAGGGTTGAAAATTACTGAACCCTGTGACTGGGGGAGCCCCGGGTGCTGGCTGAGGTTGTTGCGCCCTAGTGAGAGCAGTTGCCATGGCAACAGCAGCTGCATTGTTGACACCTGGAAATGGTGGTTGGCCATACATATCAGTATGTGACTTGGCTGATACCTTGACTGGAGCTTTTTTCTGACGCTCGAAAATGTTACGACTGTCACCATGGAAAACTTTTCTGTAGTTAAGATAGTGTTCCTTTTGTGTCTATAAAATAATACAATATCCATTATAACTTTTCTGCAAAGCATTATAAACTAATATTAACTTGCACCAAAATAGTAACAACATCTACGTAATAGAAATGTATGTGGGGATTTCTACATACTACACATTTTACTTTGAGTAGGTTTAATAAAGACTCCGTTAAAGTAAAGTTTTACATAAAAAGAACTGATACTTGCATAGAGTCATTTTCCTCTTTGTTGAACATTTTAAGAAAAGGTAAAGAACTTGTAATCTTTATTTGAACAGAAAATGTCACCATGCTCTTCTACTGAAGAATACTGTACTAACCTTGACAGCTTCATGTATCTGCTGTAACTGTGCTGCCATGGCAACAAAAGCTTCATGAAGTTTCCTTAGCAACAATATCAACTCTGGAAAGAAAACACAACCATTTCAGTGCTGCCAATTAATCTATTAGAGCTTTTGATTATACTTTCTAACATAAATATATATATGTACATTAAACCCATATATTACAAACTCTACAGGACCATTCAAATATGTTCCTTATATCTAAAGTATATTATATCCATATAGCATTTTCATATTAAATACTGAAAAAATCTGGCCCAGGAAATGTTTTTCCTTATATACAAAATTTTGCTATATCCAGAGGCGTTATATACTGAGTTTACAGTACCTGTATGTATTTTTTAGAGAAATTAGTCTTTTATGGTACAATGGATAGTAACTGTCATAAGTTATGCCGTCTCTCATTTCCCATTAATGAGATTGCAAGAATGGTAAGAAAAACAGTATTTTTAGTAAGCATCTTAATTTATACTAATTTGTTTACTCTTGATTGTACAACTTATATCAATCGCTCTTGAGCCTCACTTCAGCCTGGAAGAGAGAGACAGGCATTGCAAAATTATTGGTGTCCTGCTTAAAGACACTGCCACTACTAGGGCTCTGGTGGGGATCAAACCGGAACCTTCAGATCTTGAGACGAGCACACTACTAATGCACCTGTGTGGCTCCACATTTCCTCTCTGCATTTTGTGCTCTCCAGTTTCATGGGACTTAGAGTTAAAAATACACACAATCATAATTCAACAAATGTTCATGCTACACTAGAAAGAACTGCATACCTTCAGGGGTGAGCCTGTTAGGCTGATGTACACAGGCTAGATGATTCTCCAGCATCTCTATCTGCTGTCTGTACGTTAACATCTGTGTCTCAAAGTTCTCTATCAAACTCTGGAAGTACCTGCAACATATATAAGTAATACTTGATTTATGACTTCTACATATTTTCAAATATACCCCAACATCAAACTTTCAACCCTACATCTTATATTAAAACTACTCAAAGTTACATTACAATAAGAACTGGCTACATTTTTCAATCTGACTGATTTTCAGGTTCATTAATTTATCACTACAAGAAATTGATGGCTTAATTTCCTGACTGCCTTATTTTCAAGACAGGCTTATTATCAAGATTTTGGTGTATTATAAACTTGGTGAAGAAAGACACTAAACACAAGCAATGCTTTTAGTTATACACTGCTGCCTATCTTATTGACAGATAAGAATAAAGCTAAATCAAACATTCAGTGGATTTCAATTTTTGGCTGGGATTGTCAAAAAAGATTTTCATGGATTGACACTATATTCAATAGGAACAAATTTATATACAATGTATTTTTGTAATATTTTTTAACATCAGAGTCTAAAATTAAATCCCGATCTCCTCCAACTGTGACACTTACTACCACTGGCTGGCTATTTTGATAATATAACACCTGTATTTAGGAGTCACCTCTCAGACCACTCCTGACTCATCCCTTGGCTGGCTGATTAATACAGGTTTAACTGTTCAGTCACAAAATTAAAAATCTTAATACAGGTTTGAGCATTTTGTAGCTTTGATATTTACGACTGTTCATACAGTTTTCAATGGTCACAAATATTTTTAATGGCAACAGCGTTAGCCAGAGCTATTAAAACCATTCGGAAACATTAAAACCTTATGTAAGGTTGCAAATTTCAAAATAAATTGTTAACCCTATTCTAACATGTTTAAATGTGATAATTAAAATGCCATATGATTTTCCAGTCACAAAATTCAAAACCTGAAATACAGGTTTGGCTGTACATTCACCAACTTCTAAATTTTGTAACATGCAACATAAATGTGTGCCTATAAAAAATAATCCTTACAATGTAGGGATAGTGTTTTCATACTGTAACCCAGGTGGTGTCTCCTTGGTTCTAATGGCCATCTCTGCATTCTTTAATTCCTGAAGACAGAAATATAAAGCCAAGTTAATGTTAACCTGGTACAAGATAAGTGCAAGAACAGTCAGATATTACCTTTCAAAGAGAAGGAATAAATTTAACTTCTGTTTTTTAGAGAAAGCTGCAATAAATACATAGCTAAATAATTTCTCATTCTCTTCTCTCTCTCTCTCCTATTTTTTGACTATCTGTACAAGAGGTGTCTGTAAGACAGCACTCTCAACTATTCTCAGTGCTTGCATATAGAACAAAACTTTTGGCAGTAAAAGATAGAACAAGATTGCCACAATGGCCCTATATCACTCACCTGTATATCAATTGCCAATAATACAAGGGGTCATGACTTTAACATAATTAATAGAGGTCCACTATATAAGCCTATGTGAAATCAAGTGACCCCACCCCCCTACCGGGAAGGTTTAATTTTCAACCAGGAGTCATGACTTTAACAATCTTGGTAGAGGTCTACTGGACAATGCTACATGCCAAATATCTAAGCTCTAGGCCTTGTGGTTTCAGAGTAGAAGATTTTTAAAGTTTTTCCTATATAGCCTAAATTGACAAAATCCCGCCTTAAGGGTCACTTGGTTTTACAAACCAAGTGACCCCTAAGGCGGGGTCAATTTTGGCCCGAGGCTCATAATTTGAACATTCTTTGTAGCTGTCCACTACACAATACTACATGCCAAATATCTAAGCTCTAGGCCTTGTGGTTTCAGAGTAGAAGATTTTACAAGTTTTTCCAATTTTTTTGCCATAGCAACCAGAGTTCTGCATGGATGGAATTCTTTGTACAATTTTGGTAGAGCTATGTGATAATTTAAATGATCTAACAATTGATACATTATACATGTAGCTTAAGCTACAATCAAAAGCCTATAATGAACAAGTTTTGGAACTACAACCGACAATTACCTGATTTTTCATTTATACAAATTATGCTAATTTTTAATCTTGATTACGAGTTCTTATAACTTATATTTATCGCTCTTGAGACTCACTCCAGATGGAATCAAACTCGAAGGGAGTCAGAGTCAGAGGCAACCTGCATTAATTGGCCGCTTCTGGTGTTCTGTTTGACTCGCTGCTTAACAAAGGTTACGCAGTCTAACACGAGACCTGTCAAAAAGTCCTGTATCTCTACCTGTGTCATTTCTCTCTTCAGTTTATCAACAGCACAAGCATTTTTCTGCAGTCCGCTCGATACAACCGACAGCAGCTGCTTGAGAGCGGCATTGTCTTCTTGAACTTTACTCATTGGCGTTGAGGACAGTCTCTTCATCTGCTCCATCTCGCTCTTCTCATCTTTCACATATTTTCTGTAAAAATAGTAAGATGTTATTTGGTATCGCTTTCATATGCTTTCATGTCATGGCAACATGAACATCATGTCAACATGAATATCATGTCATTTGCCAATGTAACATAATTTATTCTGTTTTTACCTTAAAGATCCCCTACAAGGTATTGTCAGTAACAGAAAGGTCAGGAAACATTTACTGTGTTAGGGCATATTTTATGATCATACAATCTTGTCTGTGAAATTCTGAAAGTTTATTTACTCACATGCACTTTTTTTACTGACATATCAAATAGCAGTCATACAACGTACATTATTACAAAATACTAAAAACATCTACAATAAGGAAATACCATTTCATCATACATAAGATTACTTAAAGCTGCTAGTTAACAGATTCTGGTGAAAAAATTTAATTTCTCCAAACTGATTTACTGAAACATAAAATTTAAAAGTAATGGCTAGAATCAACAACACAAGTAACAAGAGCTGTCCATAAGACAGCACGCTCGACTATTGTGGGTGTTTGCTAATAAAACAAAACTTTTATCAGTATAATAGCAAAACAAAATCTGCTAACTATTAAGTATAAACTAGGAAAGTTGAATCATAAAAAAGACAAAATCTATAACTATAGATTTAATTTTTGGTAAATTAATTGTTTGATACAAAATTTACCCTGAACACTATTGCAAGGTTTGATATAACTACCATAAGTGGTTACTGAGATATGTGCATGATAGTACCTTGCATGCAAAACTTTAATCAAATTTTCAAAAGTCAAACAAGGGCCATAATTTGCACTAAATTTAAACAAGAGTTATCTGTCTTGACTGTGTGACACCTCTTAAGACATTAAACAAGTTTCAAGTCAATATTATAAGTGGTTACTGAGATATGTGCATGATAGTACCAAGCAGGCAAAACTTTAACCAAATTTTCAAAGTCAAACAAGGGCCATAATTTGTACTAAATTTATACAAGAGTTATCTGACTTGACTGTGTGACACCCCTAAAGACATTAACGAAGTTTCAAGTCAATATCATAAGTGGTTACTGATATATGTGCATGATAGTACCTAGCAGGCAAAACTTTAACCAAATATTCAAAGTCAAACAAGGGCCATAATTTGTACTAAATTTATACAAGAGTTATCTGCCTAGATTGTATGACACCCCTAAAGACATGAACAAAGTTTCAAGTCAATATCATAAGTGGTTACTGAGATATGTGCATGATAGTACCTAGCAGGCAAAACTTTAACCAAATTTTCAAAGTCAAACAAGGGCCATAATTTGTACTAAATTTTTTCAATTCAAGAGTTATCTGCCTTGATTGTATGACACCCCTAAAGACATGAACAAAGTTTCAAGTCAATATCATAAGTGGTTACTGAGATATGTACATGATAGTACCTAGCAGGCAAAACTTTAACCAAATTTTCACAGTAAAACAAGGGCCATAATTTGTACTAAAATTTTTCAAGAGTTATCTGCCTTGATTGTATGACACCCCTAAAGACATGAACAAAGTTTCAAGTCAATATCATAAGTGGTTACTGAGATATGTGCTGATAGTACTTAGCAGGCAAAACTTTAACCAAAGAAGCAACGCCGCGCCTGACGCACAAGTGACTGTAATAGCTCTCCATATTCTCCGAATAGTCGAATGTGGCTAAAAATCTTGGCAGCAATTCAAAAAAAAAATGTGTTGAAAAGGTTTGTGAGCTTGGTTTGATGGCATCTCTATACTATTTTAAAAGCATTTGTAATGCTTTATAATTTGGTAGCGTAGAATTTCAAAAATACAGAAATACTTTACAGGAATTTATACACAACCTTTTTATTTGATGATTCTTTCTAAAATATGCTAATTTCAGACAGTTCAAATAACCTTTTTTCCCCCCACCAAGTGTAATAGCAAGCAGCTTTAACAGACAAGATTCAATCTACCTACTAATACAAGTGGTAAGTAGGTGTTACAAGATTATCAGAAAACTTAGAAGTGACTATCTATGACAGATTCAACCAGAAATACCAGTGAATGGTGGCCAGAAGTTATTGTGTGAGAATAACAAGTCAGCAACCTTAACCACTCTACCATGGAGATGGTGTTACAGATTTTCAGTTTGATGATGAATGCCTCTGTCACAAATTGTGATGTAAAGTCTGGTGAATAGAAGAGTTTTGACTATGAAGGCCAACCTAGTTTAAGTTGGCTAAATATTGAGAGTAGATTATTCAGCAAGACTACAGGTTTTCTCACTGCTGAGCAGATTATTAAGTTTTGGTTTTAAGGAGGTACCAAGTTCAACACAATAACTTTCTTCCTTCTTTTTTGATTGATTATAGTCCCAATCAACCGTGGGATTTCTCCTCTGGTGGACTTGCCAAGACCCCAGTATGACTCCCATGCATACTGGTAACACCGTCTTCATGGTAGAGTGGTTATGGCTGCTGACTTGTAATCACAAAACCTCTAACTTACTGAGGGCCATGGGTTCAAGCCCTGCTACCCGCCATGTCTCTTTATGAGAGAAAGTTGGCAGTTTCTTACAGAGGATAGGGGTCTAGTAGCAATGGTTAGGTAAACTGCCTGCTTGTATATGACTGTGAAATACTGTTGAAAAATGGTGTAAAATTCAAAACCAAACCAAAACTTGAAAATCTGCCTAGTTTTGCTGTGCAGCAGTTTGCCAGTGCTCAACCAGAGTGAATTCTTTCTTTAGGCTTTGAAGTAATCAGATATACAAGTTAGATGCTGCGACTGATTACTTACCTTAATTCATCTACATCAAGTAATATATTGTTCTCTACTTGTGTCTCCTTCACTGTCTTACTGTCTCTGAAAAAGAGAATACAAAATACAGAACAAGTAAACATCTATGCAATAAAGTTTCTCAATTAAGACCACTCCAATCATTTTGAGATCATGCAAAACTTTTAGATTCTTTTGAAGCACAGTTGGAAATTTAGAACAAAAAAGGTCCACTATTAAGATCGATTCACTATTCACACCAACATTTTGCACTTTACTGTACATATAAACACAGCATCTGTGTTTACTGCCTTTCATGTTCTTTTGTGTTTTTTGCTCACCCTGAGCATATGCTCAGGCGAGCTAAAAAGATTTAGTAATACTTAAACATAAAAGCACTAGTACTTGCATATCTTACGTAGGCAAGATGAAACAATACAATGTAGTTACTTACCCTGGTTTCCCTGAATTACTTGTAGCTGTAGAAGTTGTTGTTTTAGGATCTACTCCACCTAAACCTGATGATGTTGTCTTGGCAACAGACTGGCCAAATATACTGCCGCCACCACCAAGTGTTGTTGCTACACTACCGGTCAGACCAAAGCCTCCGAGACCACCACCTAAGGCAGGTGCTGTTGTTGCCGCTGCAGTTCCAAGCTTAAGGCCGCCACCAAAACCAAAACCACCTGTTGTTGTTGGCTGGGTGCTGACTGTTTTTCACAAAGAAAAATGTTTCAGGGTCTATCAATTGAAACTGTAGAACAGATCACAAAAAATGTCCAAAATATAAGGTAAACGCTTTGGGATAGATGATATAAACTGGAAGAGACTCTATGGAATTTTTCATGTCAGGATCTATTCAGTGCACTTTACACCTGATCTAAACGGTACTTATCATTGGACTGACCTTGTTCTGATTAAAAGTAATATTAAAACTATGCGCAAAGTTTATGTAGCTAATGGCTGACAGCTGAGAATTGAACTTGAGCCTCGAACCTCTTGAAAGCAGACCTCTCAAATCCCAAAACCAAGACATTATCAGCAATACCCCTTTCCCACAACACTAAAATAGTGCTGGCTGTACTTAACGCAGCATTCTCCACTACAAGCAGTTTATTTTCAGAAAATGTTAAAAAAGAGCTAAAGGTATGCAGGATAATAAATAAAACAGTTTTGAAGCAGAACATATACCGAGAAATGTATTGTTTATGCACTGTGTGCCAATATAGCCATGTTTTATAATAAATAAATATTCGCCCAAAAATTATGAAACGACTGTTTATGAAAGTTTTAGGGAACTACAACAGGTATGATTATGCTAAGTTTACTGATTTCTGCAGGAAGATTTAGCTGAAACTTTCAGGCTTGGTAGCATTCCTTTTAATCATTTGAATAAAACTTGTTTTGTGGTTATTTAAACTGATCCCAGACTTAATGTACGCCTCTTTAAGGACGGACACATACATTAAAATCAAAGCAGGGGATGAGATAAATTTGCTATTTTTTCCATTTTATTTTTTTCAGTTACCTGGAATTGGTTTAGCAAAACCGAATGAAGGGGTAATTGAACTGCTGGTTGTAGTGCTAAGCAGGCCGGTTCCTGATGCTGTTGTTGTCGCCAACGATCCCGCTAGTGAAAACCCTGTGGCTGATGATGCCAGCTGACCAAGGCTTAATCCAGAACTGGTTGCGGCTGCTGGTGTGCCAAATGTTAAATCTGTGAGTGAAATATGCATTTTATGACAAAACGTATTTTTGAAAGAATAATACTGGATACTCAAATACAGCAAATCTTTATTAATTTCTTAACTAGAATAACAAACTACCCCTTCAACTCACCTTAAAACTATGTCACTATATTTCTTTTAAGAAGTCAATGCAACGCAAGTATCTTGTATACAAACCTCTAGTACTTTAGTGGTTCAATCTGCTCTAAGGACACCATTCTTGAACAAATGTTTATCCTTCAGACTGTAATAAGCACTGAACACATTAACTTACTTGAAGCTGCTGCTGTTGATGCAGGCGTAGTAAGTGGTAACCCCGCTGCTGTTTTCTGTGCAGTTGCAGGAGTACCGAAGTTGAATCCTCCAGCAGGTGTGCTCACAGTGGCTGGTAAAGCAGTTGCAAAGGCAAACCCACCAGCAGCTAAAAACGACACAAGTAAATATCAGTAACATTAAAAATGGAAAATACTGCACTAGTTCTGCACCTGAACTCTCCAGTAGCCTGTGACTAAAAGTTAACCTTTCCAAACTGTTATATTTACTAAGAAAATCTCCAACATTTTAAAAATACCTGAAAAGCCCTTTTTATATGTTGTTTTTTCTTTTTCTGTTTTTTTTTTTTTAATGCAAGGTACATGTACTTGTAGCAGACAGGGGCCAATTGATTGAAGGATTGAAGTATTTCTCTTTTATATCATGCTTCAGATCATTATGCAATAAAGTTACTCAATTTATAAATTTATGACACTTTCTAGTCGGATGTCTTAATCAGTGACTGTTACCAGTGGTTGCTGCTGTTGTATTTGTGGTGACTGGCTTTGCCAAAGAAAATCTGAAAAACAGAAATAATGACATGTAGAACTATACACATAATTCGAGGGTTGACTGCAAGTGTCACAAAGTCCTTTATTTCATTATTACGGTTTTGCAGTCAACCCTCGATATACTGGGACATTAATGGAAAGCAACATGCAAACAAAGTATGTATGATTGTATATATGACTTGCCCTTGGAAGTCATGACTAGCTACATGTATACCAAATATCTAAGCTCTAGGCTTTGCAGTTTTGGAGAGGACATGTCTATTTTTCTTTCTGGTGGCTGTTCAGTAATAGGAACCATCTGAACAACAATGAAAATAAGAGAGCTAAATGCAGGATGCTTCTGGCCAAGTTTGAATACATTTCATGAAGTGGTTTATGAGAAGAAGTCATTTGCATAAATTGTTGATGACGTACAGACAACATACATCCATCTATCCTAAAAGCCCAACTTCTGTCAGTAGGACAGCGTGCTCGATTTTTTAGTGCTTGCCAATAAAAGAAAACTTTGACAGTTAAGGGTACACAAGACTTTAACTAGGAATTACAAATCAAGAAACATTTTCACAGAGTTATCTTCTCTTGCTTACAGATAGGTCTCATGATGGTACATAAGTACTCCAACTTTCAAAGTGATATCTCAAATGGTTTTAGTAAGTCAACAAGTGGACAAGAATGAAAATTTTAACTGAGTTTCTAAGTCAAAAAGAGCCATAATTCAAATAAAATCCTTCACAGAATTACCTTCTCCTGCACATGTTTGGGGATCATGATGGTAATTAAGTATTTCAACTTTCAAGGTAATATCTCAAACAGTTTAGTCAAAAAGTGGACTGGTACGAAAAACTGAACCAAGATTGTAAGTCAATAAAGGGTCTTAATTTCTAATACAAATCCCTCACAGAGTTACCTTTTCTTGCCTACAGATGGGGGTAATGATGTAATCAAGCATTAAAAGTTTCAAAGCAACATCTCAATGTGTTAAGGCAAAAAGTCGAGCTAAAAATGTATAAAATTGTTTTAGATGAATCAAAAATAATTATTGACAAATAGTTATTCAACAAAGATTGGCAGAAACAACATGTGGTGTGACTGTGAAAACAAACTTTAAAACTTACAGAATGTATTTCAAGTTAACTATTTGCATGTCATCATATAGCTTCAAATGGAACTGCAGTTACTCAACCAGGCCAGGGTATTTACAGAACAGCTGTGTTTCAAACTGTGTTGGAGCACAGAAGTATTCTTTTGTAAATCCAATATAATAAATATACATTGTATTTATAGAATTTATATTGAAATTTCACAGTTTTCGGCTTCACACATCTGGGTACTGATAAATTATTTATATTTGTGAACTTTAGGCGACTTCTCAGCTTTCAATGCTGGTCTCTTAGCATGCATCTTTAATCTTTATGTAACCATGAAAATACTTTGCCCCGAGCTTGATTCGAACTCGGGTCCTCCAGTATCCTAAGAGAACACTCTACCATGTCGCCATAAAAGCTAGCCCAATGGCAAGGAAGTACAAGTGCCGTATACATCTACTGCACACATCCCTTCCTGACCAGAATTAGTCCTCAAATTCTTAGAGTATGAATGTTTGTGGGACGTTCTAAGGGTGCTATCACTTCTACACTTGTGGGTTATTCATGTTGGGCGCCAAATGTAACCGTGAAAAATACTTTGCCTCAAGCTGGATTCAAGCACGGGTCCTCCAGTATCCTAAGAGAACACTATATCACGTCGCCATAAAAGCTAGCTCAATGGCAAAGAAGTATAAGTGCCGTATTATACATCTACTACATTTAATGTACAAATCCAAGAATAACAATGAAAGTGGACGGCAGCCTACCATCATTTAGCTTGCAATCAGAGAACTGAATTTATGTTGTTTGTTTCGTGTGAAAAAAATTAAATTTGCATGTATATATGAGTCTACAGTAAAGACTTAGTTTTAACCTTTCATCGAATGAAGAAATGAATGCAACCTAATAGTAATAATCCAATTGGTTAATTTGTCAGTATGCCTTTACCATCCCATGTTATTTTTTCTCATTTTGGGTGCAAAGTGAGCTAGACTCTAATTTTTCACAAAATGAGAATATGTTAGATGTCGGTTTTTCACAATTCTTTATGACAACTGACAAAAAGGTTTCACAATATGAGTATGTAATGGCTTCTGTTCTTCACAATTCTTTATCACAACTGTCAAAAAGCTTATAAATAAATTCGTATTGGGAACCCAGAATCTTAAATCAAATTATGGGAAACCAGACATAACATTTTGGGAAACCAGACACATAATTAGACACTATTTTCATAATCTAAAACAAATTTGTTTTCTCGATTACACTGTAGCTTTGGTAGGATGATTTTGATAATAAATTTACATGAATAACTTATCACCTATTTTGAAAGTGATCTTGTAATACTAGTTGTAAAAAGATCCGATTTTAGTTGTATCCGACTTTACCGTTTCTTCAATAATGTAACAATATTCAACTCGCTTCTCAAGTCATAGGGCAACTATTATGCCCAAAGAGGTTATATTTTTAGTACTATAAAACCAAATAACACCATTTTAAACCATAAATCTGCTTAAAAATAAATTTTAAAACAAAACACATTTACCCTGCGAATCCTGTCGACATTTTATTTGACCTGTTCCCGCTCAAACTCCCCGCAACGGTTACTTCCCCTTAAGGTACAGCTCCTGGAACACACCAGCATTAACATTGTGAGTTTGTGACAGTGAGGAAGTCTAATGATATTATCCCAAACTGTCGAATTTATTGCAAACAAATATTTTTTTAAAAAAAAAATTTTTAAATTTAAAAAAAAAATTTTTTAATTTTTTTTTTTTTTTTTTTTTTTTTTTTTTTTATTTTTTTTTTTTTATTAAAAAATATACAAAAAAAAATTTTCCCCCCCCCCCCCCTTTTTTAAAAAAAAAAAAAATTTTTTTAAAAAAAAAAAAAAAAAAAATTTTTTTTTTTTTTTTATTACTATTATGCCTTTTTTTTTAGACTTTTGGTCAAGATCCCAGAGGATTCAGGTTTCCGGATGATAACTAAAGTTCCTTTTTCCCCCCCCCCCCCCCACCCCCCCAAAATTTTTCCCCCCCCCCCCCATACCCCCCCCCCCCTCCCCCCCCTCCCCCCCCCCCCCCCCCCCCCCCCCCCCCCCCCCCCCCCCCCCCCCCCCCCCCCCCCCCCCCCCCCCCCCCCCCCCCCCCCCCCCCCCCCCCCCCCCCCCCCCCCCCCCCCCCCCCCCCCCCCCCCCCCCCCCCCCCCACACCCCCCCCCCCCCCCCCCCCCCCCCCCCCCCCCCCAAACCCCCCCCCCCCCCCCCCCCCCCCCCCCCCCCCCCCCCCCCCCCCCCCCCACACCACTTCAAATTTGTTCTTTTCACATCTATTGTTTTTGGGTCACATTTCACACTGTTTAAGGTCACTTGATTTTTTTTCGGTTTTTGTTCTAACTCAAGTATGGCATGATGTGTACGGTCTATTTAATCAATAGTTTATACCTAATCTTTAGCGTTACAATAATAATGTGATAAAATATAAGTTATTTACTAAGATTTTTATTGTTATAGATAGATTATGCAAGGTCTTTGAAATAGTTTTTTTTAAATACCTTGGATTATGTGAGAATATGTGAAATGGTACGTGTATGTAATGTTACTTATTGTTGTCATCAAGTCAGCCAAAAGCGACAATTGTACTTTTTACCTGACGCCGGGAAATAGTGAAAATCTCTATTTTCAAAACAATTTTGAAGCAAGAAGATTTCATCTCATTCTGTAAAGTTTTAGAGTGGTGGAACCTATGCTGGTGGTATCCCTATGCTGGTGGTATCTCCGAAAAACGGCTATTTACAAAAAACAGATGAAGCAATAAATTGAAGGGTATATTCAGCATTTACAGTTGATGAAATGCTTCAACAGCAAACATATTGATATCCGCGCATGCAGCTCTTTGATGTCACAGCAGCCGATACATTTGTACCGGTCCATTTCGCTTGAAAAAGTCTTAAATATAGACATCAAAATCAACCAGTTGAAGTTAGCATTTTTGATAAAACTTATTTCTTTTGAATAAAAATATATATTCTATGGAAACTGCTATCTCTTGTTAGTTAATATTTAGGCTCTAAAAACTGTTCCCGCCTGTTGGTTGTCAAATATCACATACCACCAGCATTGGTTCCCTTCGTGGTGAAATTTCAAGTTTTGACATGTGTCGTGTCAATAGCTCCCAGAAGGACATAGTCATGTGATGAAGCACATCAACATCTTGTTTCAATTTAGCAGGGATAACATTATGTTTTCGCTGAGGCAAATCAAAATGGTTAGGATTTCCTGCTTTCTAAACAACTGATATACATTCAAAATACCTCCAGCATAGGTTACCCCACTATATATCTTCATAATGTACATAAAATGTACTCTGCAAAAATATCAAGGAAATATCAAGGAAAAATAATAAGATTTTATTTTTCCATACAATATCATGAGTTAAAACTGCTGTTCCGTTTAATTTGACCAAAAAGAAATTGAAGCAAGAAGATATTTACTTATTCTATTATATCATATACCGTTGGAAAGACATTTAGATAATTTTTAATATCAAGGAAAATATTGAAGTGTTAAAGGAAAGCTTTATTTAATCGGTGTATACATTATTTCCCTATATAATTCAATGTATTTTATCGTCTGTGGCTAATCGATTGAACTGACTGGTGGTTTATCAGATTCTGTGCCGCAGGGGTTCAGATACAAGGCCTGTGATGAGAACCTGTCAGTACAGTTCTTTATCGGATGGAGACTATAAAAAATTATTCTCCCGACTTCCAGATAAGCTACTGTTTGCGCGGATAAAGAAATGGATGAAATGCTTTCAAGGTCTTGATAAGAAAGGATATATGGGATACGGTCGTATTACCCCTTATATGCATAATTTACTATATCACGTGCCATCTTTTGCGGAGAAGTACCAGGGAATAGGTCGGTTCAGTGGACAAGGCGTTGAAAAAATGAATGGCCAAATAAAACTTGTCCATCAAAAACGCAGCAATAAGATCGACCAAACGGTTGATGATATAAAAACCAGGAAACGAATGGAAAACTAGATTGACCTTAAATGTGAGAGAAGCAAACAGGAATACAAAAAAGTAAACAGCGAGTATTGGAATGAAACAATTAAGGGTACTCAAACAAGCAAAAGACGTAAGATAGACTTTGAAATACAAACAGCGCACCAGAATTACGAGAAAAGAAAACGAAAAACCACTCAAAGATATGTCCGTCGAAGAACTTAAAAAGAAACTTAAAGCGTATGGAATAACAACAAAAATCAGAAAACGAGAAAAACTTTTAGAACTTTTGTGCAAAGCTGTTGATAATTGACCACAGTAGGCGGTTATCTGATTGATATGAACAGTATCTAATGCCAGATGTAGTCTAGTAGCTCGTTTACATTATCACTACATGTACTTCAAGAACAT
Organism: Saxidomus purpurata; assembly: GCA_022818135.1. Lineage (NCBI taxonomy): Eukaryota > Metazoa > Mollusca > Bivalvia > Venerida > Veneridae > Saxidomus > Saxidomus purpurata. The sequence goes on along the minus strand of JAFMSR010000008.1, from coordinate 42,205,361 downwards.
GTATTTGTATGTTTAATGATAATCTATATGAATTTTTATATTTCTGTAAAACCATGAATATGGACTGACTGTACATATGTTATTAGAACCATCATCATGATACTTTAACAGAAATAAAATATAAAACATACGATACTCTTGCTCCTTCCTTTAGTTAAGTGATATAAAGTTGATGATTTTTCATATGTCCATTCGTCATTTTAAAAATAAAAAAAATCAGAAGAAAATTAATACTAAAAACTTTAGATATAAAAATGTTTAATAGTTGGTGGAAAAAATTATGATACAAAAATAATTCCACATTAATTAAATTACATTTTATGTTACTTTACAAATTATTCAAAACGTCGCAAATAATTTTTTATAACCGAATGAGTGGACAGATGCAAGTTCTATCTATATACGAAAGTCTTAGTCACAGACCGCAATACAATATATTCTTATCTGCGACCTCCCGCCCGCTTATAATGAGTTCATGGGCCTCCAAGGGAAGCAACAGTTATATCTGGGGGTGCTTACTGAGACGGAAAATACATGCTTATCTCCCCTGATAAATGATGAAAATAATTCGACTTGTATTTGACACTAAACTAAACAAAACTATGGAATGCGGGTTGGGACATGCCACTTGCTAATGGATACTTGCTTATTGCCACTTGCTTATTGCTAATTGTTACTTGCTTATTGTCACTTGTTTATTGCTACTCGCTAGCTGCTACTTGCTAATTACCACTTGCTTATTGCTAATTGCGGGTTGGGACATGTCACTTGGTTATTGCCACTTGCTTGTTGCTAATTGCGGGTTGGGAGATGATACTTGCTAATTGCCACTTGCTTATTGCTAAATGCAGGTTTGGACGTGCCATTTGCTGATTGCCACTTGCTATTCGAATTTACTATGTTTTCTATGCAGTCCTCAATTACTTTTTCTTTCATAGTCCATTAATTTTGCAATAGTTCCTCTGCTGATTTTTAGTGATTCTAGAAATCGTATAAAGGGGAAAAATGTAGCATTGATGCTTTTGACTGCTACGATTTGTTTTTAAAGAGAAATAGTATGTAATTTTTAAAGTAATGTTCAGAGCATTGCTTAGAAGTAATTGTCCTACTTGCATGGACGACCAACCCATGTATATCGGTATCCATTTATTAAAATCTGTTTCTGTTTAAATGTCTTTCAGTTATACGGCTTTAAGTACGTGGCATTCCCTGTTTGATATTATTTTTGTTTTTATATGATACTTCATAGTTTCTGGTTCTCGTTCTACTTTATACTTCCAACTATCATCAGGGTGTAGAATAAGGGTACAGTAAGCAGTCGCACAGCAAACATGCTAAGACTGGGGCTGGACTGTACTGTGCTTTGGAGGCCATTCCATAGAAGTGGAGGAACGCAATAATTTAGATGGTAACTGCGTAGATGTTATAAAATTTTTCTTTAACATTATGCTTTTCCAAGAGAGGGTTTGTCATTTGTATCGTAAAAGCTTCAAGTAAGTTGTTTATGCCATCATGCATAGCCAATTACTGACTGATTTATCGGTTTAGAATCAGTAATATCTGAAATTAAGCACATTTAATGAAATTCTATGAATAAAAGTTCCCTGTCGCCACAAAGCATGACATTAAAAGATTCAGCTTCTAACTCGGAATAATTTGTCCTGACACTAAAACCAAAATAATATCAAACATGGAATGCCACGTACCAAAAACCCAGCCTCCCCAAAACGAACTCCACAGCACCCAGAAGTGCACACCACCAACACACACACACACACACACAGCACACACACACGAAACACAAACACAATCATGTACACACACACATATACACTACCAACACACACTAAGTCATCCTTATTTCCACCAAAAAATCGGTTTCACTTCTTAATTGGTGATTTACTACAAAAGTTATGGATTGGGATACTATTTATTTCATAAGGGAACTTTAATGCGACGTTGTAAAAATATTTTCAAAAATTCAGACTTGTAAAGTCAATGTCTCTTAGGACATTCGGCCAATAGCTTTGTGAATATATCATTTGTTTGTGGTCTCAGACTGAAAAGAACAGGAGCATACTGGCTAGAGTCCTAAAACCGGACACTTTTCAAACATAACTTTCGATAACTGTGACAATGTTTTTATCTAGCAACCAAAATTTTACCAGTAGAAAGTTAGGTTCTTTTCCACTGTACCATGTTTCCGGACAGATAGTGTAAATAGATTTGTTTAATTGTTATGTTAGCTTTTAAATTATGTTAACTGTATCAATCATTTGACACATTAATGAAGTATCAAGATGAAAGGTTTAACTTGTGAAATTATTGTTGCTGGGCCTCAGAAATATTGCACTTGCACAGTCTGTCACGTTCCACGTTTCCCCCCGACAATGTAAGCATGCTTTCACTGACTGACAAAATAAATAGTGAGATATCTGGTCAAATAGTTACATTAAACTGTTGTTGTTGCACTTTGTGGATGGAAAATATTAACATGTGTGTAACAATTTTCGAATTATAAAAGATGCTTTGACCAATTTTAAATAGAATTCGTTTGTATAAATGAGAAAAAGAGCGCACCTAGACAGTTCGTTTGATACAAAATGAGGTAACTCGTACAAATTTATAGCGTTAGCTCCAATATACATACGAAAATAAGTTAAAATATCTTTTATTTTTATGAAAACTGAGTAGCAAAAGCAAGGAAAAGCCTATATTGTGTACCAGTAAATAGAAATGTTTATTAGTTAAATGAAGGTCTAAGTTAAATCAGTGTAATTTATACAACGACAAACCAGTTAGCACTCATGAAAAAATATATCATACGTAAATAATAAGATTTTCATTGAAATAACGTCATAGATTAAAAAATCAAACTACAATCTCCGACTATATCGATGTATCTACATTTCGTAAATATCCACACCGTTATATGCATATGATCATCTTCCGTAATCAGCAGTAATTTCTATAACAAAAAGTCGGTGAAAAAAATGTGTAATGTGTAACTTGAAAGTGTCTGTACTAGTTTTATTTTGTAATATGGTCTTATCGTATGCTACATTCAAACACCAATCTTGCACAATTTCCCCATAGCGCAGTTGCACAGTTGTTATCAGTACATTTTATAGTTAAATTGTCTACGGTATTTGAAATGTAGTATGCTAACTTGCTAACCCCAGGCCAAAAACCGTATTTTCGGCTGAAGCTTTTCAAATGGCATTTAAACCGTACGAATTACACGAAAACAATTTAACGATTAAGTGCTGCAAAATACACGCAGGTTGTAAGAATTGATACAGCTATATGGGACGCTAGAGTAACTGGCTAAATCGGGAAGTTAATAGCAGAACACACAATTTCTCTACTAACAAGACTTGAGTCTGTTACTTTATTAGCATGTAGGATTAACATTTAACTAACAACTTGTGTATGCACAGGGTCTATGGCTTGCATGGCACACACAGCTAAGGGAGCCCCAAAACCAGTTGAACACTTGCAAACTGTATGAGCGTCTGGTCTGTACACGTCGCCTTTCTTTATGATTGTACCATCCTGGTGTTTACAATTTTCACCTGTAAATATAAATGTTATGCTCTTTTAGTACATTGAGCCCCGAAAGTGTACTCGATGCCTTTGTTGGAATAAATCTGTAAAAGATCACAACCGTACCACCTGTTCAAATTATTCTGGCATAAAACTGTGTCACGCAAATGAAAGTAATTTTAAATTGTATCCCTGCCCTCCCCCGGTCCAAAAATGTTTGAGAGTAAAATTAATATTCGTTTAATAGAACATGAAAACTTTCCAGAAAGGGAAAAAAGGTTATGCCCTCTGCATATTTAAGAAGTTATGTGTTATAACTACATGTCTACATGTATGAATATAGTTTTAATGCGTTAGTTTCTTCGTGAATAATTTGGTTTGTAACATTCAATTACCGTTAACCTTTACAATGCTTAATTTCTAAATTGACTTTTCCATCTCAAATTGAAAAGTACCACTAAAAGTTAAAAAAGGGATTATTACGAAGTCTTTATTGACTGAATAGAGAATATTGGAGATCATTATCGATACTGCTCGCAAAGGCAGAATCGATTGCCGACATCAGGGTAAGGGTTCGCTGAAATGAAACAAATAGTAAACATTCGTACCATTCGGACACGTTGCACAGCATTTCGTCGGATCATGCACTGCGTCAACACATGGTGTAAAGAAACAGTCGGCAATTGCACATGGAGTTCGGCCGTCTGGTGAACAGAAGCAATGTTCACAAGGGGTTGGTTGAAAACTTTCACCGACATTGTAGGTTTTCCCGTTGTGTGTGCATCCCGGTGGGATAGTTGTGGCGGCTAAACCAGTGGCGCATACTGCAAATAAAACATAAACGACTGAAAATATGACTTTCCTTAAAGATTTCAGTTTTAAAAAGAACTCTAATATTCGAAAAAGAATTTCACATTCTGTAGATAAGAGATAACATTGCCATTGGCCTACCTTAGTCATCAGGCAGTTCAATAGTTACGGTATTATATAAAACCTCCAAATTTCAGAAGGTTAAACATGTATATCTATAAACAGGGTCAACGTAGTTCGTTATGAAAAGTTTCATTATCTTATCTACTTAGTGTTGGACATAAAGTTTAATGCATAAAATCTATATAAGTTTAATGCCGAAAAATGTTGCCTTTATTATATGATGTTTTTTTAATTTCTTAAATGGTAATCCTTAAAAATTGAAGCAAAATAGCTAACATTAGCTATATTTGTAGAGGCGTTTGTGTTATAACTACTTAAATTTAAGTTTCATATACATATGGAAACCACAGAATGTTTACTTCACTTTATTCACTTTATGTTGGTCGGATGAAAAATATTGTCTCTGCAACATGTTTGTTAATTTCCGTAAATCATATTCCTTGAAAAAATTAAACCAAAAAATCAGCAAAATTGCCTTAACTTGTGTTACAACTACTAACTTTGGGTTAAAGTATCATATATATATATATATTTGGAAACGTTAGAATATGGAACAGTTTTGGTGCAAAAATTACATTGAACCTTCTGACATCCCATCTTGCATTGTTACGTGTGTATTTGTCCATCTGATATTACATGTTTTTTTTTATATGTTCTATGCTTAAAACTGGAGAAATGATTACACCTTTCTGAGAGATGAATTGTTGTATTCTACATTATTTCATATATCAGTGTTCTGTATTTGCTATTAAACTGAACTTATATTTAAAGATGATTGAGTAAACGGTCGAAATTAAGTTGAACAACCTGGACAAATACACAAGTAACAATGCAAGACGGGATGTCAGAAGGTTCAATGTAATTTTTGCACCAAAACTGTTCCATATTAGAAGGTCTTCTTCACAATGATACTAGTTTTATCAGTCGGGTGAAAAATGCTGTTTTTGGAAACATGTTTTGTGATTTCCGGGGTTTACATTTCTTGAAAAATTCCGTCCAAAATAGCCAATAATACCGTACTGTATTATGCAAAAGTATTTGTGTAATTAAATTTTAATGTTACTGGTATATATATTTAGAAACGTCAGAGCGTCAACTTCACAATGATTACAGTTTTAGTTCAATCGGACAAAAAAAGTAGCTTTTATAGCATGCTTTAGATTTCCGGGGTTATCTTAAATATTTTCTATTTTTCCCATTTTCCAATATTTCCGGGTTTTTAAACTTGTCCCTCACCAGTCTGTATCGTCTACTTCCGGTAGGAGGTGTCATGGCGCAGACAGGCGAATAAATTATAAATTTTACGTAAACCAACGTTTTACGAGAAGATGGACCTCATAAAAACACCAAAGGTATATCAGTCCTATCTTTCTCTCTCAGCTCTGTTAATATGAAGGGTTGTCATTACCGATCGTGTCTGGGTTTGTTGTGATAACCGCACTATTTTCCTTAGTTAGTGGGTGGGGTGCATGTTTTTTTAGTTCTGGCTTCCATAACTAAATTGGTCTTTTTATTGTGTCAGTTGACCATATTTAGTTATGGAATTGTAGCCTTGCAAAGTTAACAGGATAAGGTGCGTTTTTATCACTTGGCATAAAATATATCGCACCTTTAATTTTCAATAATAAACTATCGTCCCGTATTGAGTTCTCGAGCGACATCCCTTCTCGAACACTTTCGAAATTCGCGTGATCTTCCGATATTATGACGCGTTTGAACAGAAGGAAATCCTTACCTGACACACATCGGTATATCCAACCAAAATCCAAACTATCTTTAGATATGCTCCGTATTAATCTGTTAATGTAAGACTTTTGTTGTTTATTTACAACAATGAGTTTTTGACCATTTTCACAAATGCAACTTTTATCCTCACTTTCAAACTGACCTTAATCGTCGAAAAGTATTTGTATCAAACAATACTAAATCTAGCTGAGTACTATGTCATTTCAAAACGAGGCACAACCGGAAGTGGAAATTCCTCTCGCGCAAAACAAGAACTATGGAAGCCCGAAGGTGCTATGTACACTAAATGTTATTTTCATATTTTGCAGGCTTTGGAATACAGATTTTTTTTTTGTAGAATGAAAATCTTCATAGAAAATTTACTTTTATTACTCTTTTATAATTCAAATCAATGGTAAATAGATCGTACATTAATAATTTGGGTCTGCTAACACTTTCAATTACTTTGCTAATGATAAATGCAAATGACAATTGAGGCAGTCGTAGATGGGTTAATATGTTCGCTAACCTTGTCACTTCTGTTGTTGTAATTATTTTAATGATATGTTTCAAGAAAAAAGAATTATTCGTAGTTGAATTTGTTGAATTTCATTTGTTGCTACATGACCCCCCTACGCTTCCACACCATGCTTTTTATGGCAGTCCACCAAATGACGTCATAAATTACAATTCTTGGAAGTGATCGAGAACGAAATACAACCTTTTGTTCTGGGGTCAAATGACACCGCCATATTGGAACTGAATGTTTACAGTTTAGAATGTGTTTATCATTTCATATTTTTTATACATTTTGCGGAAGATGTTATCGAAGTAAGGCATGAAGAAAGAAAAGGTAAGTCTTCGCTTGTTTATTAGTTATGAACGCTTGGTCGCTTAAGTGCTCGAGAAGTGATGACTCCATGATACCACAGCATCCTTAAAGTTAAAACACATTTTAAATACTATTGACACCAATAATTAACAGCTACCCGCCATAAACGCCCCAAAAGCCAATTAAAACCTTTTATATCTTTATTTTCATATTTGAAAATGAAACTTATCTCATTCTGACGAGACGAGAATGGAAAACCACCGTCTAAAAATAGACATGGCTTAATGTATAAGAAACAATTAATATAAATATAGGTGCTACCTATCCATGGGAAAACCCAAATACATTAACTAATTTGTAACTGTTATCATAATAAGTAATACACCACATTTTACACCACATTTACTACAGTCTAACCAAACAAAAATACGAATAATGATACAACTTTCCGTATAATGGTACGATGACGTCCATTAAACAACATTACAGTCGGAGGTCAGTAGATGCTTTTAGAATAACATACTGCAACGATTACCTCCCCTTAAAGTCGGGGAGCTGCGCCAATTCAGCGTTCCTGAAAAAATTGGGGAAATACTATTACATAAAATGAATTTCTTTTAAATAGCTTTAAAAAATCATTAAGTTTAACAACCAGTTATTAGCTGGTTGCTGAAGAATGAAAAAAGGTGGAAGAGTTGTTTTCGGAAATATTTAAGTCATGACCACCGGAAGTCGAATCCAAAATGGCTCCTGTAACGGAGAACCTAATTTCAACTTGGACGTATATATATTGAAATTATTGTAAATTCATTTTACACTTAATTCATCAATAATTTTTAATTATTGTGCTATTTAAGGATAGAAAACCCGGTTTTTCCCGTATTATAATATTGAATGAAACATACATAATTATGTTATGACAAATTTTTTTTAGACATTTACAGCTAGACACCCCTTATGTTCTTACAGATGGCTTCATAAACTTTTGGTCTAGGTAGCCAGTTCTGTATTTTATACAGAGTTACGTTGGTTCATTCTTGAATATATGGGAGTTCCAATGATTTCAGATTAATTTCGAGTCATGAATTTGGAAGATTGCAAGGAAAAAACCATAAATCCATGAAATATATACTTTGCTAAGCTTTCTTAAAATGTCGAGTCTACCGCTTTAATCACATGACATTCCAGTGTGTGTTGTCATATAGCTTCGGGCACTTGTTGCATTTCTCGATTAAATTTTCAGTTTTTGATAAATTTGTTAGACATCTACTTTCTCCTGGATTTCTCTACTTCTTACTTATAAAACGACACAGAAGTGTAATGTAACCACACAATCAAAGCAGGTTTAGTTTGACACTTTTATTTTAAGACCAATGTTTCGGCTTTTTTACAAAACCTTCTTCAGGGTCCGTTTGAATAAATAAACAGTACGACAATCCTGTTGAATCTAGAAAGAGAAACCAGCCTGTGATTAAACCATAATAATAATGATAATAAAGAACCTGCTACCTAGCCACTTTCTTTACAGATAGACTATTTTTCAAAGTATGTATTCAATACAGTAAAATGAAGCAAAAGTTTTTTTATAGTGGTGTAAACTATGTCTTAGTTCCTCTATTTCTACTGATTCTGTCACACAGTCTTTGTTAGTGAATGAGCAAGATAATACATCAAATTGTATGTTCTTCATTATAATTCTCTTATTTCAATTTTCATTTATTTGAACTACTGGTAATAGTAAAAGTATACTACAATATTATGATATTCCAACCTAGGTAAAAACGTTTGTTGTAAAAAGAAGAAATGAAAAATAATAAAACATGCACCATGCCCACTAAGGAAAATGGTTTGCTACCTAGTAACTTTAAAAGTGTTTAATTTCAGACACAGCAAATGAACGGATCAAATGCTTTTTCTAATGTTTGAAAATGGTTTGTTCTAAGTTTTACAAAAAGTATCCATAGTGAATATCTTTAAGGCCCTATGGTTACACCCCATATAGGGTTACAGGGGTGTGGAAATCCTATATTTTTTCACTTGTCCATGGACAAGTGAGATGTAAAAATTCATTAGTCCAAGGCCAAAATTCATTTGTCCAGATTTTAACATTAAAAACAAAGTTAAACAAACAAGGTTCAGGTTTAGATTTTTTATTTTTGCATCTGAAGTGGACATACAAGACACATTGGTAAAGTTTCCTAGTAAAGTTCTCAATAATTTGTTTCCTGTATATAAGCTCAAAGTTGTTTATGCAAGGTTAGGAGAATATACGGCAAATATGACAAAACACCTATCATGCAATAGTGTCCACAACAGTGTCCATGTGAAGGCAGCTTATTTTGAAAAACAAAGTGTCTTGAAGTTTCCTAACATGTTTTGTGTCATATTTGCAATCACTTTGTGTTTTGAATTTTTCGCAAATCACATAAATGAACAAATCACAAATTCTGAATTTCCGGTTTTGATTCACCTGCATAATCCCATGTGCAAAATTCATGTGAGAATTTTTGGTAGTATTGAGAGCCAATCAGATCGTTGGAATCTGTACTTAATTTAGATAAAGATATTGGTTTTCCCAAGACTGCAAATTAATCCAGAGTGTCTTGGCAGGATTATGTGGGACTGTCGTAAAATATTAATTTCATTTTTCTTTATTTACTCGAATTTCAACTTGTCCCAGGATAATTTGGGCAGAAAAATCCACTTGTCCGCCAGCAAAAAAACCCATGTCGGACAAGTGGGACATAGGACTTCCACACCTCTGGGTTACCATACTGTCTGTCAAGGCCTTGAGTAGTTGAAAATACTGAAGTTTACATGGATTGTATGCTTGTCAGAGCTTAATCCATAGCACGGATCGTATACATAGTTCCCATGTGTACAATATTTACCTCCCTTGCTCTGAATTGTCAGCCATTTTAGTAGGCAACTTTCCTTAAAGTTTGAGTTAGAATCCCCTTGTCAAAATTGACACTTTCTGCTATTGATGACATTGTACTAAAGCCAATGGTAGCCAGGTGAGTGATACAGGGCCATCTTGGCCATCTTATTTTTTAAGAAATTATGACAATTGTATAATTTGATATTGAGGTGAATCATACAAGAAAATCTCTTAGGCAATATTTATCCTGTGAATTAAATTTTCGTAAATATCAGCCTTACATCTTGGTCGGCATGTCAACGGCATTCTGCTCCTGTCAACGGCATGTAATAGCGGCTGGTTAAAGGAAAGTTACATGCATGCATTGAAATATTAAAGTGGATTTGGGACAACTTCATTACAGTCAGTTGAACAGATTTACACTTTTGAATAATTGTTTAGGTATATTTTTACTACATACTCTTGGTAACATATGCATGATATTATATTCTGTAAAAAGAGCCTATGAAAATCACCATGGGAATTTCCGTGTTTACAGTCAGCAAGCGTGATTAATTAGACGTAAAAGAAAGCACCTATCCTAAAACAGTCTAGCTTGCTTCAACGTTGAATTAATTAGACAAAATCCTTAGTAAATACTTATCAGGAACTTTGTTTACACATGGATGTGAAACTTAATGAAGTCCGATCGAAGTCCCAGCCGTTCACATTTTCCCCGCAAGATTACAGCTTTATTCTATGTCAGTAATCAGAAAAAGTTTTATGTATTTCTTCATTTATTATCATGTTTAAGTTATTAATTAGAAGAAATACTTTATGGAATAATGGATAAGTGTTAATTATCTTGACTGGTTGATTACATCAGCCTATTCCTGGCAAGATTTTGTGAAAAAAACAAACCTACAAATACATTGTATTTAGCAGAGAGAATGATCTGAAGTGTGAAAATGTTGGAGCCTTGACTTGGCTTATCTTGCTAACGGACCTTGAGTCACCAAGCTTCATTCAATTGTTTATTATGATAAGAAGTTGTGTAGTCAGAAGTGTAACTTGCTTAAGTCATTTTGAAAATGACCTTAGTAAGTTCTATTTACAACAGTTTGTTAAAAAAAAAATTACTTCCCTTTGCTGAAAAAATTTAACTCCTTTGCATGTCGAGGTGAACAATATAATAGCAATTTCTGAAAATAATTTCTCTATTATCTAATTTTCAGTCTGTCACAAAGGATAGTTGATAATAGTTTATCAATTGACTCGAACATATAGCAATGTAATGTAAATCAAACGTGTTGATCATTTGATTTCAAGTCATGATTGTTGGATTTTATAATATAAATCCAGATCAGATCTGCCTAGAATTTAATAATTTGCTCTTAAACAACTGTTTTTGCCAAAAGTGGTGGCAGAGTTTTGAAATTCATGGGAGGTCTGCTTTACATTCTGTTTGCTACCTTACTATATTTGATGATACTTAAATTTGGATGTAAATGACATAGATATTGAGATGTCCAGTTTTGTTCAGACTGTGAACAGGCAGGCTCCTGTAGTTGTGCTATGAGAAATTCTATATTGATTTACAAGTTACAGAAACATTAATGTGATTACTGCAATATCGGATCCTAAGTTTTATTAAGCAAGTTTACCCTGTGGGAAATAAACAGAAAGATCAATTCTTTACAATTTATAAAGGGAAGTAAATCTATTTACTAGCATTTATCTTACTTTTACTAGTTGATTACCTTCTTTGACCATGACTAAAAGAGATATTTTTCATGAACTGGCAGATATATCTGCGATTGATAAGTTAAGGTGTACTTTTCATGCTCCCAGAAGGGGGAGCATAATTTGTAGTTGCCACTTTGTCCATCCACCCATTTGTACATGTGTCTGTCCAGCTAAAAGTGAAAACGGATTGCACTGATGCTTCATACATTGATACAGGTCATTGAGAGAAAGTCAAGTGATAAAGAACCATAACTCCTAACTTTTTCCATTTTTGAATTATACCCCTTTATATAAAGTAAAAAAAATGTCAGCAGCCAAACTTAAAAGAAGTGATGGGATTGTGTTGATACTTCAATCATTGATAGGAGGTCATTTAAGGGGGATGTGCACTGATCAGGAACAGTAACTCTAGTATACCTCATTTTTGAATTATCTCCCTTTATGTAATATGCTTGTCAGGAGCATTACTGGGAACTTATCGAAGGGATTGAGTTGACATTTCACACATTGTAAGAGAAAAAATGCACTGATCAAGAACAATAACTCTAGCTGACACCATTTTTTGAATTATCTCCCTTTATCATATGAATGTCTGAGACAATTCTGCAAAGGGATTGAATTATCTCCCTTTATTATGTGAAATTTAACTTGTAGGCATTATACACAGCTTGAAAACTGTTCACTATGTTTAATTGATATTATACAATGAAAAAGGATATTAAAAGGAACTGCAATGTTGAAGAATCATAACTTTATGTGGGCCTATGACTGAATTATGTCCCTTTATTATTTTTTATTTTGCTTGTCTAAAATTTCAATTTTCATGCAAATGAATTGAACCTTGTTAAGTCTTCATTTGCAAGAACAGAAAAATTATTATGTAGGCAGTTCATTAGAAGATGCTTTGGGGAGCATCCATTGGTGTTACTGATGCTCTTGTGTTAAAATATTTACTATTTCTACTTTGAACCCTTTTTAGCTCACCTGAGCTGGCTCAGGGTGAGCTATTAGGATCGATATGATTTCAGTGTCCAGCCACATTTAGTTGATTACCGCTCTAGTGGTCACATTTTTTCCTCAAGTTCTGTCGCGAAACTTAAACTAGGATAGTTTGTCCCAGTAATTACTCGCAACGAGTTCGAATATGGGTCCATCTGGGGTCAAAAAATAGATCATTCATGAGCCCAAAAATAGAAAAATCTTGTTAAGGCTCTAGAGGCTACTGTTTCAGTCCCAAATATCCTGGCAATTTGTCACCAAGGTTGTTTCTATGATTGTCTAGCTAAAGTTTTAATATGGGTCACCTGGCTTCAAATGAAACTAGGTCACACAGCCCAAATATGGAAAAACCTTGTTACCACTTTAGAGGTACCATTTTAAGCCCAAATATCCTGGAAATTTGTCAGAAAGGTTGTTAAGTTGATTTCTACCCAAGTTCGAATAGGGGTCATCTGGGGTCAAAATCTAGGTAACAGCCCAAATATGGAAAACCCTTGTTAACACTCTAGATGTTACATCTTTCAGCCCAGATATCCTGGAAATTTGTCTGAAAGTGCAGATCATGATCAGACAGCAAAATAATGAAAGTGCAGATCACTGATCAAGAACAGCTAAATTAGTGAAAGCAGATTCATGAATTAGACAGCTAAATAATGCATATCAAACAGTGCAGATCATGATCAGACAACAAAATAAAAAGCTGACAGTGCAGGTAACTTGACCAGCCAACATACAACTTGAAAAGTTCACAGTGCCGATCATGATCAGACAAGCAAAAAGAATATTAAAAGCCAACGTGCAGATCTTGATCAGACAGCAAAATAATGAGGCCTAGAGCTTAGATATGTCAGCATGTGGCAATAATTGACTTTCTACCAAGATTGTTCAAATCCTGACCTCAGGGTCAAAATTAACCCTGCCTTGGGGGGGTCTTTTGATTTCAATACAGAAGGCTTATTAAGAGGCATATCATGAGCCAAAGGTAAAAATTGATCCTTTCTGCTATTAATAACCTTTTTATTTTTGCCAATGGTAGACAGGTGAGCGATACAGGGCCATCATGGCCCCTCTTTTTTAAAATCCCATGATTTCTCGAATTGGCTTGGACAGAATAATGAATTACTGATTGAATTCTGTTCTATTTTAATACTCAAAAACAATGCAGTGTTGCTGAATTGCCTCATGTGATATAATGTACTTTAATTTCATTCAAAAAGCAATTGTTGCAAAATGTTTTTGTATGCGTAATTGTTAGCTTTGAGGATAAGACATCTTTCTTTGTAATTTACATGCCACAACTTAACATCTAAAGTGATTGTGGGTCTTTAAGGTTTGAGTTGTGTTCAGCTGGCCTAAAGGGAGTGTAGGGTAACTCCAAAAGACATTTTTAGCAACCAGATCTACATGTAACATTCAGATAAGCTGCCTGCTACTTGCCAGGAAGAAACACTAGAGTTTCTTTATGCCAAACCAAAACTGCTTGAGTTTTTTTTACTGTAGATCTTGATCCGTCCTACCCAGGACTAGCTTTCATTGAATTTTGGATGAGAAACTGACATGGTATCTCATTGCAAAATCTCTAATAATTGTCATTTTATTGTAGATTCTATAATCATGATAATGTGATGTTTGGTTTTTCACCATGAATTATTTGTTTAAAATAAGCCACAAATCTGACTTGGCCCACCAAAATTGATCGGATTGGAAATTTCCTAGAATTTCATGTTTACTGAGGAATCAGTGATGAAGTTTATTTTTGTGTTATGCTAAATAATTAACTCAATTTAACATCAAGTAGGTGCTGTTTCCTGGCTTCCTGAGGGTTTCAAAAATCAATATTGAATGATTGGTGCCAGGTTTTGGAAACGTATCTTCAGTTGATAAAGTAAAGAACAAGAAGGCATTGTGGGAAGGAGTTCTGCAGGAGACATGTTTCTGAGTTACAGAGTAGGATTTGAATAACAAATTCTCAGACTTTGTTTCGGTCAAAATAGAAGTTTATTCATGTCATTGTAATAAATAGTTTTTCAAATATCTGAGTCCCTGAACTACAGGAATTTAATATGACTCCAAACTTTTAATTTAAAAATATGATATTTTTTGTTTTAAATGCATGTAGTTTGTGTTTGTTATTAATAGTCATATTGGTAAGTTTGATTTCAATAAATATTTAAAAGGCAAAACGTTTTGGTTTAAATGTATGCTAGCTTTGTGTCATTGAGTTCGTGGGTTTACTCCCCGCCCACGTCATACCAAAGCGTAAAAATTGGTACCAGTAGTTCCTTGTTGTCAATAAAATATTAATAAAAGTTGCAACCAACTTGTTTCACAATCGACCTAAAATAGATTAGTATAAACTAAACTATATAGTTACAAAGGTTCCTGGATTCAACCACCACTGTGGAAACCAAAAGGACTGTTACTTGATTCTCATTGGTCAGCTGATTGTTAGATCAATTCATTGGTGAAACCACTCACTGGCCAATAGCAACAGAATAACATTTACCGCTTCAGTCCTTCCTCAGTATTAATCATTGGAATAGGTTAGTTAAAATTAAGTTGTCAATTCAACCAGTATTGCAGTGTCTATTCTAGAAACTCAAAAGTAGTGATGAATTTCCTCCTCTCTCTTAAAAAAAAGGGGGTTTTTCAAAAATATAGGGGGGCCCAAAGAAAGCCCAATATCAAAATGAAATACCTGTTTTTTAATCATTGTACAGGTTTTATTGCATAGACCTTTTAGTTTTATATGCATTTATCAAAGGACAGTTTTTGAAAAAAATTTCTTTGCTTCTGCTTGTTGCTTTTACGGAAAAAAAACGTGATACTTTTCTTTGACATGACATGATTTTGTCACTCTGCACTTCGTTTACATGTAAATCGAACCGATCAAAATTGTTTAAATGAAAACATTTACAGTGATAAGAGTCGCCTCCCTTAATCTTTTTGAACGAAAATTTTTACATTAATTCTGCTTAGAGTTACATCCCTTCTGCTTTTCTGGTGCTCATGTAAACAAATACGCCGATTGGAAATTCAGCAGATTTTGAGTTTTTTATTTGTTTGTGGGATTTTTCACGCACATGTTACAAAAATATGCGCGATCTTTGAAAAAATAGATACTGGTATTGAAATGAAATATTAGCTGCAACCTCTCAGGAACGAACACCCTTGGGAACACATAAATGTTTGTTGTAGAGAGGTGTTGTTCTGGGGAGGTCAGTTCTTTATATAATTGATGCAACAGTAAAGAAAATGTGTGTCTCTTTAGGGATGTTGTTGCTATAGAGACCTGGTGTCGTTCAGGGAGGTTGGACTGTAATTAATACACGATTTCAGCTTCATACAAGAACAAAAATGGCCATAATATTCAAACATTTTGACGCCTCTTGCAATACAATTACACTGGTTCTTTGCTTAACATTATCTAATAGTGGAACTATTATTCTTGTCTCAAGCACTGTAATTGTTAGACCACAGACAGGGCTGTTGGTGAAAATTGTGTACTTTTATGGTTCGGTGCAACATATTCATAAGTTATTTGCAGTCTGTTATGCCAATTTTGCAATAAAGCCTTGAAAATACAATTGCACTTTTACCAAGCAAAACATTTTGCAACCACAAATTAAAGTCTGAGGACCACATTTACCAGTAGCTCTTATTAAGATGTCTTACCGGTGGAAAAGACCGTTATTTGTACCAAAAACATTCATAATCAATGTACATGTTAGAAATATAGAGCAGTATTTTTCAATAATATTGCAGAAATAAAAAAGGCTTTCTGGCAACTCTTTTTTGTGAAAAAGGGACTTGAATACAAAAGAAATGAATATATTTACATTGTTTTAGAGGGAATAGAACATGCTTCTATCATTATCATATAAGTATATTTATGTTACAATATCAGTAAATTCAAAAAGATCCTGGGACTTTAGATAAGGAATACAACTACAGTGGAGCTTCCGAAAACCGCACCTTCCAAATACCGGAAACTTCTGAAAAACGGACGATTTGTTTAGTCCCGAAATTTCCTCCTCTATTTTCTATGTAAAATGTACTTCCGATACCGGAACTTCCAAATTCCGAATATCGGACGATATTTTCGTAAATTTTAACTTATCTCAGTACAAATTGTCTTCCAAAAACCGGACACTAGAAACACTCGGATCATAAATTAATTGCTTCCAGCAAAATGATTGCCATTGTTTGGCCAATTAACGGTACTCGTTTATTTTGACAAGTGTTAGAATCGCAACCTGTCAATCAAAGGATTAAGAATGTAACATAAGACTGTAATTATTAGATAATGATATCAAATAAAGAAAGGATCAGCGCATTAATGTTAGGTGAGTGAAAACTGAGAACATTTATTTTGACGAAAATATAAATAAAATAAATTGTATCATTTTGGAAAAAAAAATACCTGAGACAACTCCGATACGTCAGAGAATTAAATGTCCCTAAAGAACAAAATTAAAATAATTTGTGAGTCTGAAGTGATTCCAAAACCAACTCTTGAGGTGTGCGTTTTATTTTGAAATTTATTTAACATGATATTGATCGAAAAGTTTTCTACAAGTACAAATGTATCTTATTTTCCCCGAACACGTCGCAATTTGAACTTTGTTTGAGAACAGTGTCCAATATATTCCATTTCGTGCTGCAATATGCTAAACAAGGGTTACAATCTCTTCTATGCTTTAAAACCTAAGGACTTTTCAAACCATGAAGAACCTTTGATTATCTCTCCCTTTATCAGTCCAAATGACCCTACACTTCCAAATACCGGAAACTTCCAAAAACCGAACTTTTCTGCAGATCCCGTCAGTGTTCGGTTTTCAGAAGTTCCACTGTACCCAGAAACTGCAGCTTTGAAAGGATTTTATGACAGGAGTTTGGAAATGTTATTTGATGAAAATTCACTGAGACAAAATTGTGTCAGCTCTTATCTTCTTGCTTGACGTATTACGGATCACGGCAGCAATGGAATAGGGATGTTTTATGTCCAGCGTATTGCTGATAGACGGCCATTACATCTGTTACTGGATTGGAAAACTTTTATATGAATATTTATCTTCTTTATGAAATGTCAGTACTAATTGAAGCCATTGATTTTGTCCTGCCTTTTTCTTCTGTAAGTGTTGCCAAAAAAGATATTTATATCTCCGTAAAGAAAGTGTAATTTAAGGTGGGATACTGGAGTCAGTTTGTTTGTCTGTTTGTCCGTCTGCCTGTGTATATTTTGTCCGCGCTATTTCTCTGCAACCACTGTCCTGTGAGATTCCAATGAAACTTTACATGAGTGATTGGTACCAAGCCTACCTGTGCATATTGTTGGCATGTTGTGCTCGGATAATTTTTCATTCACTTGTGGACCTTTGATTGTTTTAGCAAATTTTGTCCGTGCTATTTCTCAGAAACCAAAGGAGGGAAATCAAACAAACTTCAATGATGTAGTTGATACTAAGCTAGCCTGTTTGTGAATATATTGTCCTAGGATAATTTTTAATTGAGTTAGGGCCCTTTGATTTTTCAGCAAATTTGTCTGCTCTATTTCTCACCAACCACTGGCTGGAAGTCAATGACACTTCACAGGATTGATTAATACCATGCTTAATTATGCACATTGTCGGCATATATTCAATTTAAATATATTTTCTATGAGTGACGGCCCTTTGATTTTCTCAGCACTTACTGGATTGAAATCAGTTAAACTTAACAGGAGTGATTGGTACCAAGCCTATTTGTGCATATACTTGGCATCTTTTACTCAAATGATTTTTCTTTGAGTTTCAGCCTTTTGATTTTTGTCATATTTTGCTATAGTGTACATAGAGATTTTTGTCAGGCTATTTCTCAGCAACCACTGGATGGAAAGGGAATTTGTTCACTTTTAGGTATTCATAATCCATTCCTGTGCCACAAGCAACGACGGGGGCTATAAATCACCTCTAGTCACTGTTAGTGATTAGTAATTAATAAATAAATGAATAAGTAAATGATTGAATAAATAGATAAATACACTAATAAATACATGTAAATAAACTACAGAATGAAAAAATATTTGACTTGATATTTAATTAATTAATAAATTAGTTGATTAATCAATCAGTTAATTAATTGATTTAAATTAATAAGTTAATTTATTTATTAATGAAAAATGTGTTTTTACAGTATACATTTGAAGACTGTGAAGCAAGGATCACTAATAATTACAAACTTTTAATAATAAATGAACAGATTAATAAATGATTAATTAAATAAATTAATGAATGATAATATGAATGAAAAATATAATGTTTACATTTGTAGACACTTAATAATTATCAAGCTGTTTGACATAAAAATCTGGTAAGAGTGATGCCCCCTAAATAGTTAATCAGAATATGTTCTGCAGAAGTTGACCAGTGTTTATTTATCATTATTGCCATTTACTTGAAACCTGTGTTGACATTGACTGTTCAGATGTTACAGGAAAGAAAAAATTATTGGCCTGATGTTAATAAAACCAAGTACAGTGTGACTAAATGTCATAATTAATTGATTTATAAGTCTCCCTTGGCCTGGCCGAGATCAATAGCTCTTCATTAGACAACATTGATCTTTGGCAGTCAAGTCCCTACAAAGTATATACAATCTGATCTCTTCTCACTTGAGACCTCCTCCAATGTTATATTTGTTGCAGTGTAAATGGAATTTATGAAGTCTGTGGAGCTTTGTATGTTAAGTTGAGTTTTGTTGAAAATTGGTTTGAGTGCTTTCAGATGGATTATGAGGCTTTTATGCATAGATTATAGTGTTTCATGTTGAAAGTTGAGGATAATTTCAAAGATCTTGTGACAGATTTCATATGCAAGTGGTATTGTTTGTATGATGTCGTTGACATCATGAAAGTTTTCTATTTAGTATTTAGCTCACATTTTAAGTTGGTTTACGATGTAACGCTTACATGGCATGATAAAAATTTCTTGGTAGTGTTTGGCATCAGTGTACTCTCGTACTTTAGTTTTTGACCATCAGTATGGTCTTGGACTGTAGTGTTTGACATCAGTATGCTCTGGGACTGTTGAGTTTGACACCAGTATGGTCTGGGACTGTAGTGTTTGACATCAGTATGATCTTGGATTTTAGTGTTTGACACCAGTATGCTCAGGAACAATTGTGTTTGACACCAGGATGATCTGGGACTGTAGCGTTTTACACCAGTATGTTATGAGACTGTTGTGTTCGACACCAGTATGCTCAGGAACTGTTGTGTTTGACACCGGTATGCTCAGAAACTGTAGCATTTGACATAAGTATGTGCAGGGACAGTAGTGTTTGTCGCTATATAGTGTTAGTCAGTATGCTTTCTGACTGTAGTGTTTGACATCAGTATGGTCTGGGACTTTAGTGTTTGTATCATTAGGTTCTGGAGCTTTAGTCTTTGGAACCAGTATGCTTCTTGACTAGTGTTTGACATCATTATGGTTTTGGCCATAGTTTTTGGCATCAGTATGCCCTGGGACTGCAGTGTTTGACATCACTATGCTTTTGGACTTTTGGCATCAGTATTTAATCAGACTGGCAGACTGAACATTTTTATTGATCATTCCAAAAATAGCATTCTTCTTGTGGGCTTTCATTAGACCTTCTTTGAATTTTTGTTTCGGAATTTTCGAGAAAGTGGACCTATTCTACTATTTTCAAGTAGTAGTTGTTTTTTAAACTGAGGCATTTTCTCCTGGTTTTCCTTGCCTGAAGTGTAGTGTACATAGAGAATGAAAACTCGAGTTTTTCACTTAGACATTTAAAGAATTAAATAATTTATCAGTTGCATTCTAGTGGCTTTTAAAAGTGATGTGTTAAGACATTAATATATCCCACATCCCCAAGATTCCTTGCATTATTACAAGACTGGCTTAGTCGTTTTTGTGCATTCTTCGTATTTTCCATCACATGGCTCTGCTATGCGATAGAGATTCACATGTAGGCTTTAAGAGATGCCAGCTAAAAAATGGAATTTTCAAATGAGGAATTTGACATTAACAGCACACCTAAACCCATGGATGTAATCACTCTTGTCCACCTCCCCCATTGGCAGTATTGCAATATCACTTCTTAAGATCGTCCGTCTGTGCGTCTGGCCACTTTCTCGTGTCTGCATGAGCTGTAACTTTGTCATACATGGAGGGATTTTGAAATAACTTGGCGCAAATGTCAACCATATCAAGACAACGAGTGACAGGTCTTGTTATAAACTTAATTCAGCCTTAGAACTACAGTTTCTGAAAGGTTCTGTAGTTTATCAAGCAATATCTGGAAATTATCTAAAATAGTAGTTTATCAAGCAATATCTGGAAATTATCTAAAATAGTTCCCTGTGCAGGGCACTATGCCATTTACAGACATGTCACAGTGATGAACCAGATCAAGCATACCCAGGGGTGTTTGAAACAGAGCAGAGTATGTGGATTACTGTCTTCAAGTAATAGATAGTGTATTGTAGATAGATCACAGTTTTAAGCTCCGCCCCCATACACAGCGCAAATTATCAGAAATACAGAACATTGTTTTCCTATAGATTATGCAGTAGCAATAATGCTAACAGTGGAAACAAGCAACTAATGTTCTTGTAATCTAATGAGAAAAAACGTGTGACTAGTGACTTTACAAAGATTTTCCGTTGCTTATTTTTCATAACTTTATATACATGATATGTACATTATCACAGATTCTTATGACTATTTTCTGGATATTTTACAAATAGATGAGAAGTGCGGGTAAGACATCAATTGAAACAGCTATTTGGGAATTTAGCAGAGCAGAGTATAGAGTCATATATACTTAATTGTCACATTGGAAAACCAATTTTGTTAAATGCTCTGTTATTTACATAGTACTTCCCTTGCTTTGATTACAGATTAATATTGTAAAGAGCTCTGAGAAAATGCTGGATATATTTTCCAATACTAAGAAACTACCTCTTGGGGACATTTTCTGAGAAATGTTCCTATATTTTTTCTACAAATTGCTTATTACTTCTCCTGTTTGGAGTTACATTTTCCAATAAATTGATACAACGTTTTGTGACAGGGGATATTTTATGTTATAGTTTCTAAGATATTGACAAATTTGGCAATTCCGTTTGATTGGGGGAGCATTGATTTTGTTACACTGTTCAAAGGAATGAGTCTTGTTTTCTTGGCAAATACTCTGTTCCGATAAGAATACTGCCTGATCTCTGGACGGATTTTTCAGACTGGTTACAACTAGTTGTGCGTGGTGGTTTTTGTTTACTGTGATTATTAGAGGATTTTCGAAGTAGGAGTGATTAAAAAGTGAATTTCCCAGTACTCTTTGTCAGTGTGATACATGTTTTGCTGATGTAATGAATTTGGAATATTTAGCATGTGCAGTGAATGGGATGACCGTTAAAAAAGAAAAGAAAAAAAAACATGATATCATGTGAAGCGTACATTAATTTTATCATCTACGTATTAAAGACATTTTTGTTGAATCAGCAACATTGACTAGATTGATGAATTTAATGTCTTGCTATCTTCAAGTTATAGATCAAATGTAAATCTTTTTTTGTTGTTGCATCAATTGCGTGGAATTCTAGATTTCGTTGTTGGAATTAAATTGTTTTATTATACAGATAAATAGATCCCATGGTACAGCCTTTATACATCTAAAGTGTTCGTTGTAACTGTGCAAATAATAAACGGTCTACAGAGCATTGACTTTCCATTGATTTTCAGGAAGGGTATTAACTGCATCTCTGAACATAATCTGTTAGTTTTGAACTCATAACTTATTTACTAATGTCATTCAGGGAATAATAACTTCATTTGATATGAAATTAAAATTTCGCTTTATTACACATGTTAAGGAAAAAAAGAGAAAAGGAATCATCAATATGGCTATAACTCATACTTTAATTGCAGGTGGCAGGTGATTCAGCCATTGCGAACAGTGTAGACTATGAACAGTGTAGACTATGATCAGCCTGCTGTATGTGCAATGTGCTCATAATCTGCTCTGTTTGGCACTCAAGACAATAAATTTTCATTGAACGTTCCAGTATAAACAGTAAATGTTATGATACTGACCAAAATTTATTTCAAAGACAGTCCTGTTTATATTAGAAATTTAACAGGGTACTATTTTAGTTTGATTCCTTTGTTGCAGGTCGTCCAGCTAAGCATGGTTAAGAGTTACTGTTTGATGAAAATTGGCTGACTTTTTAAAAATTAGTACTGAGCTGAAAATGTGTACAAGTTTTAAAGCTTTCTTTTAGAGTTGTCTGAAGAACACATATATCTCAGTTTTAAAACTACAAATTCTCTTAAGGACACCAATTTCTCATTAGCTCGACTATTCGAAGAATAAGGAGACTATTGCACTCGCCCCAGCGTCGGCGTCGGCGTCGGCGTCGGCGTCTGCGTTGGTTAAAGTTTTTAATAAAGTCAAATATCTTGAATACTATCAAAGTTATTGACTTGAAACTCAAAATATATCTTTACCATCAACATCTACACCTGAGGAAACAATCCCCATAACTCTGTTTTGATTTTTGACAGATTTATGCCCCTTTTTAACTTAGAATTTTTGGTTAAAGTTTTTTATAAATTCAAATATCTTGCATATTATCAAAGGTTTGGCTTGAAACTCAAAATATATCTTTACCATCAACATGTACATCTGAGGAAACAATCCTCATAACTCTGTTTTGATTTTTAACAGATTTATGCCCCTTTTTAACTTAGAATTTTTGTTAAAGTTTTTAATAAAGTCAAATATCCTGAATACTATCAAAGGTATTGACTTGAAACTCAAACTGTATGTTTACCATCAACATCTACACCTGAGGAAACAATCCCCATAACTCTGTTTTGATTTTTGACGATTTATGCCCCTTTTTAACTTAGAATCTTTGGTTAAAGTTTTTTATAAATTCAAATATCTTGCAAATTATCAAAGGTATTGACTTGAAACTCAAAATATATCTTTACCATCAGCATCTACACCTGAGGAAACAATCCTCATAAGTCCGTTTTGATTTTTGACAGATTTATGCCCCTTTTTAACGTAGATTTTTTTGTTAAAGATTTTTATAAATTCAAATATCTTGAATACTATCAATGGTATTGACTTGAAACTCAAAGTATGTGTCTACAATCAACATCTACACCTGAGGAAACAATCCCCATAACTCTGTTTTGATTTTTGACAGATTTATGCCCCTTTTTAACTTAGAATATTTGGTAAAAGATTTTATAAAGTCAAATGTTTTGAAACTATCAAAGGTATTGACTTGAAACTCAAAGTATGTGTCTACCATCAACATCTACATCTGGGAAACAATCCCCATAACTCTGTTTTGATTTTTGACGATTTATGCCCCTTTTTAACTTTTGATTTTTTTATGGACTTAAAATGACTTAAAATGTATGTTTACTGTCAACATCTTCACCAATGTTTTTGATTTTTGACATTTATGCCCCTTTTTAACTTAAAATTTTGTCACAGTTTTTACCAGACTAACATGGAAATACTCGAAATGGCTTTCTTTTGAAATATCATAGAATAACTATGCAGCATGCAGCGGTCATGCTTTTTAATTCTATACTTTCAATTTTGAAAAGTTACAAAGTTATTCATGATCAAATTTACAGGTTATGTATTTGTTTGAAATTATCCCCTCCTCCCTCCACTTGGCTTACGAATCCAGAGTAAGGCTTTGAATGTATGTCATTTAGAAAGGTCTTTGAACAAGTTTCATATCTTTGACCTTAATCTTACAGACAATTACACAATACTCCTGTTCTTTGACAAAAAACCCATTTTACCAACAACCTTTCGAATAGTCGAGCGTGCTGTCATGTGACAGCTCTTGTTTTTATAAAGCTGTCACGCTTTCGTGTAAGATAAAGTAGCAGAATCCATGTCAAGTCTTTAAGGAATGTGACAGTGCCATTATTAATAAGGCAAGAAGATTGCTTTCCTTAGAGAGATGTAGTTAATGTTGCCGCTGTCCTGGTGGCGATAATTTGATTTAGCTGTCAGTTTCTATACATTAATTGGAGTTATTAGTGGGTGCTATGGTAGAATTCTGGACAGGAATAAAAAGGACGGTTCAGTTCATGGGGTACAGTTCATTTTGAACGAATTGCCAATGTTTATTGATTGCAGATTATGTAATTTTGCTGTCACTGTAAAATCTCAGCAAATTGACTCAACCAGATGCTTAAAGAAGTCATAAGAGGATTTTGGATCATTAAATGATTTTGGGTCATTAGAGGATTGGGGATCATTTGAGGATTTGGGTCATCAGATAATTTTGGGTCATTAGAAGATTTCCGGTCATTAGAGAATTTTAGTGCATTTTGAGTCAATAGAATATTCCCATTATTTTGGGAAGGCATGTCTTCTCTTGGAATCTGTTAGATTATAGGATTATACATGAATGCTTGATTATTGAGGTGTTCAATATAGACGCATAAAATTTAATTAAATATGAACATTAAAACAGATTTTGATAAATTTTTCAGCACCACTACAGCCCCAGTTGGCTCTTTCTCAAGACATTTGAAAAGTAGCGATACGGATAGTAGAGCTCTTGTAATTTAAGTTACTACCGATATAGAAATTGTGATTATTTATAGAGGCTTGACTTTGAGTGTGCTGCTGGTATGGTCGATCAAGTGTCCGTTGATAGTCTGTAACAGCTAATTTCTGCTGTTTTCTAAGTTTTCACAATGATGGTTGTTATACTTAGTTTACACCGATACTGAGATAATTTAAAACAACTATAAACAATAGCCTGAGGATTATTGCATCCTCTTGTGTTCACATGAGAGTTCTCATAGTCACATCATAACAAAATTGTTAGGGTTGCTAATGTAACTGACGTTTGAAGTGACACGTGTAACAAAAACCATTAAATGAGTGAGGAGGAGGTAGAATTATCACTTCCTAACATCAAAACGAGTGCGTCCAGCGAGAGCCTGATGAATCTGCTTGAGTGGACGCAGCAGAAGCTTGATTCTGGCATCCAGGTCGTAAAGGAGGTTGGAAACTGGCTCGATATACATTTCCTGAAAGAGAATGATCGACTTGACAAACAGGTATTGTGCACATTTTAGTCTGTGATAATGTGCCATTGTGGCATGTAATATTGTGCCACATGCGTTTCATATAATACAACACGTCTTTTTAACAGGTTAATGATTCCAGTCAGTGGTACATATATTTTATTTCTGAAACTTGAAAGCAAGTTGTGTTTAGAAGTTGCATGTCTTATATTTCATAAGAGATAACTTCTTAAAATGTTCAACGAACAATTCTCTTGAAAACCTTCTTTTCTTGGAGAGAAGAGTAGCAATATGATGTTATAACTTTAGCTTGATCTTTATACCCCCAAAACGAAGTTTAGGGGGGTATATAGGAGTCACCCGGTGGTTGGTTGGTTGATCGGTCGGTCGGTCGGGCGGTCTGTTGCAGTTTCCTTGTCCGGAGCATAACTTGAAAACTACTTGTTGGAATTCAATACAACTTCATACAATGGTCAAGCACATTGAGAGGAAGTGCAGTGCACAAGAACTATAACTCCATCTTGACTAATTACAGAGTTATTGCCCTTTGTTACTTTTCCTTGTCCGGAGCATAACTTGAAAACTACTGGTTGGAATTCAATAAAGTTTCATACAATGATGTAGCACAATGAGAGGAAGTGCAGTGTACAAGAACCATAACTCTATCTAGAGTATTTACAGAGTTAATGCCCTTTCTTACTTTTTCTTGAACAGAGCATTACTTGAAAACTAAAGGTTGGAATTCAATACAACCTCATACAATGGTCAAGTACATTGAAAGGAAGTGCAGTGCACAAGAACCATAACTGTATCTTGACTCTTTACAGAGTTACTGCCCTTTGTTAATTTTCCTCGTTCAGAGCATAATTCAAAAAGTACTAGTTGGAATTCAATACAACTTCATACAATGGTCAAGCACAGTGAGAGAAAGTGCAGTGCACATGAACCATAACTCAATCTTGACTCATTACAGAGTTATTGCCCTTTGTTACTTTTCCTTGTCCGGAAGATTATTCGAAAACTTCTGGTTGGAATTTAATACAACTTCATACAATGGTCAACCACAATGACAGGAAGTGTATTTTGTATCGATATATCGATTTAGAAATATCGACAATACAGCGATATATCGATACATGGGCGTTAAAAAGTCACAGACTACATATTCTACCAAATCTCTTGACTTAATTTGCCCTTAACATATGGTTCTGGTCTATAATATATATCAACCCTTGCAGTGCTGAAATATTTTTGCCTATGAGACCACATTTCATTAAATTATCATTCGTTAGAAAAACACTGAACTATGGGTAGAGTGGTTGTTTATATTCTGGCTGAGTTCTGATGGAATTTTGGAACGTGAAACTGTAGGTCATTGCATGGTAAAACATTATTCGATATATGATTTTTCAAAACTGCAATCGATATTGAATCGAAACTGTTTTATCGTTGATATATCGATATCGTTTGAATCGATTACATCCCTAGTATTAAGATCACTAAAACTGACCGGATGAAATAGCTTGATCAAGTGATAAGATAAAAATATCTCCAGCCTTGCATAAACATGATAAATAACTATCCCAATTTTAATTGATTTAGATAGTGAAAGTATCATGAGTATTGTGTTTGCTCAAAGCTGGTCTGGCGATTAAAGGTGTTGATGGTGGGATTTAGATGATTCTCTCATTCAGTGGGATTAATCAAACATTAACTGTATGATGTATTATGCATGATTGTAGCAGATGATAGCTTAATTAGCAGGAAAAAGGCGAGAAAATAAGCCTTATCATGAAACTGATTGGAAACATTGTGCACATCCTGGCGTTTTCGTCAGTGATGGAATATATGCATTGTGTCAGCTTTGCCATATTTGGGTTTTCGCTATTTCACATGGTACTGGATGATGGCAATGCTAAAGAATTTTTAGATTAATTTTCAGTTGACATTGGGATTGACAAAACTCTCAGAACTGGCATCTATTATCATATGGCATGTATCAGTCATGTGACTGACGTTTGAAATTGGTGGTTTGTCCTTTCTTAAAGCTTTGTAGCTGTTTTCCAGTTCTGCTAATACTGAAGGAACACACATGAAAAAATGGCCAGCATTCAAGTCAATGTTGACATAAAACTTTCCTTCATGTTGTGACATTTATACAGGTATACAATATAATGTACAGTAGGTGGTTAAGCCTCAGAGTGTTGCAAGCAACTGTGTTCATTATACCCCCACAAAACGAAGTTTGGGGGGGGTATATAGGAGTGAGCTTGTCGGTCGGTCGGTCGGTCGGTTTGTTTTCGTTTCCGGATGATAACTCATGAACGACTTTACCCTTTTGAATAATTTTTGGTACACACGTGCAACTTTATGAAATACAGGTCAAGTTCGACTTTGGGGTCAGTAGGTCAAAGGTCAAGGTCACAGTGACTCTGAACTGTAAAACAGTTTCCGGATGATAACTCATGAAAGGCTTGACCAATTTCAATGAAACTTGGTCTGTAGGTAGCTTGGGTGGAGACGCCGCTTGGGATTGCATTTGGGGTCACTAGGGTCAAGGTCAAGGTCACTGTTACTAAAAAAAGAAAAATGGTTTCCGCTCAATAACTCAAGTTAGGAGTGACTAATTGCAATCAAACTCAGTGTGTAGGTAGCTTGAGTAGAGAGGAAGCTTGGGATTGCATTTTGGGTCACTAGGTTCAAGGTCAAGGGCACTGTTACTAAAAATAAAAAAATGGTTTCCGCTCAATAACTTGAGTTAGGAGTGACCAATTGTAATGAAACTTGGTGTGTAGGTAGCTTGCGTGGAGAGGAAGCTTTGGGTCACTAGGGTCAAGGTCACTAGGGTCAAAGTCAAGGTCACTGTTACTAAAAATAGATTTTTATTTATTTTTAGTTTTTCGATTGTTTTAAGCAAAAAAAAAAAATTTCATGGTCAAGGTCACTAGGGTCAAGGTCAAGGTCAGTGTTACTAAAAATAGATTTTTATTTATTTTTAGGTCTTTTAAGCAAAAAAAAAATTTTGGGTCAAGGTCACTAGGGTCAAGGTCAAGGTCACTGTTACTAAAAATAGATTTTTATTTGTTTTTAGATTGTTTTAAGCCCAAAAAATAATTTGGGGGTCAAGGTCACTAGGGTCAAGGTCAAGGTCACTTATACTAAAAATGTATTTTTGCTATTAAAACAATACATTTACACAAGTTATTGTATAATAACTCAACTCTATGTCCTTGTGGCCATTCCTTTCTTATGGTTGCCATACTTCTGTGACAAAGCTGTATTGTGGGGGTATAATTCGTCACTCTTGTGACAGTTCTAGTTTTGTTTGAAAGAAATGCTCTAGTCAGCACATATTTTAAAATTTCAGCAGTAGAGTGTTATAAACACGTCCAAAACAGTGCTTGTTTAGTTGTATGATTTTAACGCCCATTTCAAGCATATTTCAGTACGTTTTACAGGCAGGCAGTTAACCTGACCATTGTTCCTAATAAGAACCAGTACTACATCCCAATCCTCCGTAAGAAACTGCCAACATGGTCAGTAGCAGAGCTGGAACCCATGACCCTCGGTCTATAAGAGGTTGCAGTGATTTCAAGTTACTGCCACAGAGGTGAACAAAACAGTGCTACTACTAAATGAGAGGCTGAAGAAAATGCTACGCCCGAAATTAATGTTTTGATGTGCCAAATAATCCAACATATCTACAGAAGGACAGGATGTTGGGGTTAAGGTATTGATTGTCAAACCTTGAAGTCAGGGGCTCAAACACTGGATCTTATCTGAAAAGTCTCCACTGTACTGGTTTTCCAAATTAAAACCTCCGATAGAATATTTGAAGTTCTTCACATCCACTCTAGACTAAATTGTCGTCAATTACTAATCAGAATATAAAAGTGAATAAATGTTACTATGTCACATAAATGAAACTGTTTTGATCATTACACAATAGTTTCTCCAAAGGCTTCATCAATAATTATTGCACTTCATTAATATATTTATTAGAAATGCCAAGAGAATACTAGGCATATGGTCTTCATCATTTTTGAATGATTATACATTCCAGTTCTTATGACTTCTTGCCAAATAAGGCAGTGTTGCCTTTGTTGGAAAATTCCGTGAATAATTATGGTATATCAGTGAAATAGTTATTTGGAAACAGTCCAAATCATTTTCTTCAAGACTGTTCTTATTGAATCATACGGCTTTTTGCTCTTCTTTTTAGAATTTCTTGGCAAAAAGCTATAGATCAGGTGCCGTCTGATGTTTTATGCAATTATTATGGATCTTCTATCCCATCATTGTAGAATGGATTGACAGACACAAACAAGTTTTGCATGGAGCTGTAAATTATAAAAAACACAGTACTGTAATGTTGTTTGCAGACACAAATGGTTTAAACTACAACAGTAGTTTCTATAAGTACTAGTATATATAATGAAAAAGATGATTTTTTTTTTAATCTGGAAATTGTAACAGGGAAATACAGTTTGAAACTGGCTTCTAAAACTTTACAATAGTCATGGAGTATTTCCCTGTTTGAAACATTACTGTAAAATGAATGTCCAATGAAAATATCCAAAATTTAAAATGTTCCCTCCCAAACTTCTGACAGGTTACTAAGTTCTTTGTATCACTCTGTCTTGATAGAGCGAGATTCTATAGACCTGTTTGCGCATGACGTCATAAAATGTAGTAAATAAAGACTAAATGTAGGGCAAACACACTGGCACCAGAGTACTAGACTGCCCTGTAATTTTAACAAAATAAATACCCCAAAATATACCTAAATAACTCTTTATCATAAAAAAAACCCATAAATAATGGTAAAAAGTCATTTTCTGACAAACCCCCGTATACACTGTTCTATATTATTCACATGGTGTTGAACGTTTTCGACAGGGGGTCCGGTCCCCGCTCTTTTTGTATTATTCAAGCAAGCAATTGAAGATCAACAGCGGTCGCGTTTAACAGACAATATATTTATCTACCAAACTGGTAAGTAACACTTTTAAAAAGCTACCGTTTCTATAAAATTCTTAAAGAATATTGTGCTATTTCGCTCACTCCGTTTTCCTTATGTTTTTCTGTCACTGCCGACTTCCGGTTCACCTTTCAATTTTGAAACAATTCGTTTTCATTGGTTGAAAATATTCCGCGTTATATTTCGCGCACTGTGTCAAATTATTGCATTTCGTATGTAAACAATGCTAAATGCCGCTGTAAGCGGCCGTAGCTGTTAACTTGTGGACAAGTAGGTACAGGAAAATTTATTTACTGTAAAACCAATTTGTAAAACGTCGCAGCGCAAAGTATCACTTCTGTGCATAACCGTATGACGTGTTTGAAAGGTCATTTGAGTTGAACCGGAAGTCAGCAGTGACAGAAAATATCAAGAAAATGGAGAGAGCGAAATAGCTCAATATTCCAGAAGATTTTATAGAAACGGTAGCTTTTTAAAAAGTGTTACTTACCAGTTTGGTAGATAATTATATTGTCTGTTAAACGCGACCGCTGTTGATCTTCAAGTGCTTGCTTGAATAGTACAAAAAGAGCGGGGACCGGACCCCCTGTCGAAAACGTTCAACACCATGTGAATAATATAGAACAGTGTAAACGGGGGTTTGTCAGAAATGACTTTTTACCATTTTTTTTCATGATAAGGTGTTATTTAGGTATATTTTAGGGTATTTATTTTGTTAAAATTACAGGGCAGTCTAGTACTCTGGTGCCAGTGGGCAAACACTAAGTCAGTTAGAGGCTAAAATTGAGAAATTTATACAACATAGAAACCCAGTCGGTCGCTAGCGCTCCCTCCTTTGGGTTTCTATATTGTATAAATTTCTCTATTTAGCCTCTAACTATTACTTAGGCATTCTTATTCATGTACAACCTAATTTACAGCCTCTTCCTGGGAGACTTTTGGAAAATTACAAAGATATTTGATAAGTAGGAAAACCTACTTTCGTTTTTGAAAAGGTAAAATATAATTTATTAATTCTTTTGTTAAACTCAAATTTTAAATACAATATCATGGTCACATTCGATGCAGTATGTCATTTTCTCCTTCTGAGAAGACACCCATTATAATTCCAGATTTAAAAGAAAATTTGATTTGGTCTATAAGTAATGGACCTTTAAAATCTGGATTAAATTTTAAGAAGAAATTACTATAGATTCCACTTAGTTGCATATATATTGCTTGCATATTCCGGATATATGTATACAAACTTAATCCCTATATAATTACTACTAAAACTTTTTCGCAGAATTGCATAATATTTGTCATCAGTTCCCCTTAATTGCATAGCCCAAAAGCTGAAAAGGCCAACCAGTCTAGTGTCAATTAATCATCAAAGACGCTGACAATTATGATACCCGATCAGCTGGCGACAAGAAGTGCAAAACAAAATAAGCGACGTGTGAATTGCTCATTTAGGCAAATTCAGTGACCCAGAGTAAGCTGATAACATTCTTTTTTATACGCTGCACATAAAAAGTCTAGATCTATCCATTTAATTGATCGAGATCTAAATTTTCATGTATAATGACCTCATGATATTTTAAGATGTTAATTTTTATAAAATGTTAATTTTTTAATTTTTAATTGACATTCTGTATCTTTGACAATAAAAGAGATCTAGTTATAAGAAATAGATAAAAACTGAAAACAGTTGAAGCAATCATTATCCCAACATGTGCCTTCCATAGCAGGTAAAAGCCAAGCATTTGTCACATGCTGTGTAATGCTCACGAGCCGCCAAGAATTCTACTTTCGCTTTTAAACATGTCAAAAAACATGAAAATTTACGAAGCTAACACTTTTGCGAGGTAATGAAATGATGTGGAGGTACAAGTTGTATTCTAAATGTGTTACTCTATTACTATTTATTATTATGATATACTGTATTGTGATAGAACCGTGTCAAAACTGCCAAATACGTGATTTTCGGATATATGCATATTCCGGATATTTGCATATTTTAGTCTTACAAACTGGGTATGCAAACAACCGGAATCTACAGTACCATGTTTGTTAAAAAAACTTAAATTGATGAAGAGGCTTGATGAGTCGAAACGTAGGTATGAATAAATGTTCTAAATCTTTCCTACCTTGATCGTTTGTTCCACCATTCCTTGCATTGAACTAACTTATAACAGACTGGTCTTATTAGTTTTATAAATTTGCGTAATTCAGTTGACTTATAAACAACAAGAAATCTCCCATTTAAAGAGAACCAAACCATAAAATACATGTTACATGATACAAATGCATCAGGTTAAACTTAAAAAATGGCAACTAAAACTAATGATTTGCTAATGTTATCTCTCTCTCTATGTGTTTAGTGAATTTTTTTTTTATTTATTGTCTGAATATTTTAAAACAAACCATCAAATAAAAAGGTTCCAGTGTAAATTCCTGTAAAGCATTTTCTGAATTTTTGGAAATTAAACACTACCAAATTGTAATTAAGGCATTACAAATGTTTTTGAAATTCCAGTATAAACATAGATTGTAGCAGTGCTGTTAAACCATTTTAGCTCACCAATACTTTCAACAAATTCTCTCAAATTGCTACCTACACTTTAACTTGTGTCGTTGATTCTAGCAATTAATTTTATATTTTGTGTTTATAAGTATATCAATTTTGGAGAAATTAGTTTTGTTCACCAGACTCTGAACAAGCAGCTTTAAGCTATGAAGTCTTCAGGACTGTGTTTCTTCAAGAAATGTGCCATTGTGTTGAATATAAAGGTCTTACAACTTCTTTTGACTGACATTTTTACACACAATGTCTAACCTGTCAACATAAGAAAACAGACATGATGTTTTTACAGGACACTGACAGGTTTTAACTTGATCTTCATTGATTCTGGACAATATAAATCTTGTTAGAATGGTCTGCTGTCTGTCAGGAAGGAAGGAGTGAAGACTTCTGGGATACCAGAATTACAGTAGACTGGTTCTCATTGTAATCCACAGAATGTAAATAGACTGTGTCCTCTTACAGTCAGAATAAATAGCATTAAAGAAAGGAAAGAGTGTGGCAATTTAGACAGTGTGATGAAGACATGTTAGTGCTATTCTGGGAATGAATGGGATTGATTAAGTTTGACAACAAAAATAGAAGCGGGCTGTATATAAGCCCCCAGAAGTAATCTTACAGAAGTCTTCTGTGACTTATAGCAAATACCAGAGTCATTATTTGTAATTAAGTTTCAGTTATTTTCTGTGTTTGGTTATTTTCAATGTTCATGCAGTTATTTTCTCCGCAGTATTCTTTTGCTTTATTTGGTTAAATTTATACATTCAGAATTGCTTTATGTATATTTAAGGTCCATTTTTTTCTTGGTCTGTCTAATGGACAGTTTATCAAGGTTTAGAGATTTTAGATTGGTTTCAATTACACAAGATACAATTAAATGACCAAAATAGCAGGTAAAAGTTGAATTTGACATTAAATGAGGCCAAACTTAAAATTATGATTTTCTGGTTTCTTTCTCAAACAATTTAAGGTTGTTTAGCAGGGTCTTTTTTAATGTTTGTTTGCCATTTTGTTCTGAAACTCCTTACAATTTTTCTTTTTCATCATTTTGTCTTAAAAAAGTTATAGGTTGACTGTAAAAAGTTACAGTTGGTGAGGAGACATTTTTTTTTGGCCTAAGCTAATTTTGCAGATGGTAGCAAGTAATACTGCCCATGTGACCGTTGGAGTCTAATCAAGTGAGCTGCACTGAATGCTAGTCCGTATGACAATGTTCAGTGACGACCAGGTGGTCGAACAATTTATGGAACGTGGAAAAAGCCCATGTTAGAAATCTGACAGCAATACATGCATGTATAAGTAGACTGTGCTCCAGCTACTCAGACATTGGTATGATGATCCAGGTCAATCAGGATAGTTGTCTTGGCAACCAGGAGGTTATACGCTTGACTTTTTTCTACTTTCAGGTTGAAAATGTGAAGTTACTTGACCGGTTCAGTGCCAGGAACACGGCTGTTGGAACGCTATACCTTACTACAACACATCTTATCTTTGTCGACAGTGCTGGAAAAAAGGAAATATGGGTAATGAGTTTCTGGCAGAATTAAGAAAATCTTAGTATGCCTTAGTCAGAAGACATCGATTTGTTTGTTTGTATATGTGCTTATTAGGTCCACGACCCTCGGGCGAAGTATATATAGAAGACACTGAGAAATACACATGACTTTGTGTCTATAAACCAAATTCTTCTTGGCTATATAAAGCATTGGTAGACAATTATCTTGATCCAAGTTATAATTTCTCTGTGCGGTCATAGATGTGACATGTTAATCCTTATCATGACTGTGAAATGAGGGGAATAATCTCTGTTCATAATATTCATTAAAACTGTTTCCATGCTGCAAAAGGGAGATAATTATATAGTAATGGTGTTAATATTCATTGTTACTGTTTCCATGCTGCAAAAGGGAGATAACTATATAGTAATGGCACTGTAAGTTCATTTATATCTAAGTCATAACTTTGCTATTGTTAACACTTGGGTCTTGAAGGGCAGTCAGATGTGTCTTGGGTCATAAGTTTATTACTGTTTATGGGATTTCCCTGGAACTACCGGTACACAAATTTGTAGTGAGCTTCTGGAAGATGTGTTGCATACAGGGCACTGGTCTTCAGCTGAGTCCAAGACCAAGGTAACACTTGTGTCAGAGCCCATTTTCGGGAGCATTATCACATTCAGTCACATGGTGATGAAACATGATTCTGTCTGTGACTGGTGGCCAAATATACTTTTCCAATTTTTTTCTCACACGGTACAAGACTTTGATTTGATTTCAATTAAAATCATTTTCTGGTTACAAGAAAATAAAATTTAATATTGCCAAAGGTGTAAAAAATTATTTTCCCTACAGAGTAAAGTGATGTCAAATAAATATCAAATTTTCAGACAGTTTTCAATAGCTAACTCCGGAGACTGCGAGACATGGTAGATTATGCAATTTTCAAATTGAAAAGTTTTTTACATGAAGATAATTATTTCTGTACAAGTAGGGAGAGAAGTGGGAAGAAGGCTTACGCCAGTTACCTAAATGAGGTGGTATTGATCCGCGGATGAGGAAGGCGAAATGTAAAACGTATCAAAGATAGGATGTTATGTATTTCTGATTGATTGTTCATGCTGATGAGGCATGCAGAAATCAGTTAGAATGGTTTTATAGCATGAAACAGTTCCCAGACTAGATCAATAATCGCGCTAAGATTTTGGAAAACTTAATCGTAAATCTTTGGGAAATTTAAATTTGCAGACGTTGCCTATTTTGGTTGTTACTGATAAAAAAAACCTGGCGGACCCAAGTCCCAGACTGAAATTGTTCAATTTTATCATCTAGGCGTATGTTCAGGAAATAAGCTAGATTAGGAGTTTTGTTTGAAAATGTATAGGAAGAATAATGGATGTTTTTCATGGAGAGATTATATATTTTCTAAGAGTTTTCAAAGGGTGATCACGGCTCTCTGAATGATGTATATCTATTTTGTTGTGCATTAGTTTGTGTTCTTGTTAAAAACACCAAGGGTCCTTCTAAAGAATTTATGCTTAGATAAACTGCCCGCATGTAAATAAGTGAAAGTATAAGTGTGCCGAAACGGGCATTAAACCCCTAGACTTGAATTTGTTAACAATAGGTTTCTTTGACAAGAGAAAGTCATAATAATTGCTCTCTTTGGTTTTAAGACATTGTGTACGCGTTATTATTTTATATTTCTGTGCCTAACAGGAAGAACAATTTAATCTCTTCACACATGATCTATTTGCTGGGGAAGGGGCTAGGGTGCTCGTTGTAGAGGTATGAATGGCGGAGGCATTTTGTCTCCTACACTGCCATACTTCTCATTGGACAGGCTGGAGTTTTTGGTTTTAGTGTAAGGGTCAGGGGTCAAGGTCATTAAGACATCTCTTTCAAGCAGATGGGAAAATGGCAAATTGCTATTTAGCAGTTTAATATGAGATTCAGTGATCATCAGTTATATATGCAAAAAAACTTTTTTGCTGATGTCATTTTGGAATAAATGTCACATGCAATTAGTGTTAAGAAGCAGTTTTATACTGCATGCATCTTTAAAAAAAATGGCAAGAAAATGAGCTGTATACGGCTATATCAATTATTTTCTGGTTTGCGGAGACTGATCACAGATGTCAATTGTAATAGAAAATTGTTACCGATTTTAGTAGCAAATTGCTTTTAGAAATAGAATGAAAAAAAAAATTACTGGTTTGTGAAGAAAATCAATGACATTTCTAAAATTACAAATTAAATGTCTTGTTCAGATTAAAGTAAATGGATTTAATAGAATGATTTAATATTGCTTGATGTTTTCATCTGTAGGATAATTGTTTTTCTTTGGGTTTAGTGCCTGTTTCAACAATATTTCAGTTATTTATAGACTCCTATTTCAGACTCTGGCAACTGTCTCACAAAAGGAGTCATGTTGCTTGAACCCATGAACCTAAGTCAGTGAGGGGTTAAGTTATTAAGTTGGGAACATTCACTACTTGACCGCAGAGGCAATCCTGTATAATATTAGTTTGTTTGAACCTTTTTTACATTAACAAAAACATTATCTACATCCAAATAAATATGCCAGTGACTACTTCTATTTTGAGGATTCTAAACATGCTAATTACAATGAAAAAAAAATGCATAAAAACTGGAGTGTAAACTAGGTCTTGTTTGGAAATGGCTGTTGCATTTTCAGGGAAACTTAATTAGAAGAGACTTCAGGTTTTGGCCACCATGGAATAATAAAGTTACGTTGGTAATTTGTAACATTCAAACCTATTGATCACAATATTGTGATGCCACTTCCCAAGAAATCCAGTATGTATGTATTTTAGAGTTTTATTGTTGGTACCAGGTAATCCATATGGCCACTTACTGCCCCAGAAGAGTTTAGTTATTTTAGGATTCCGGGGATAGTGCCAGATACAGAATGTTCTAGAGACACTGTTTGGTTCTTTATCATGCCCAGTGTACAGCACCGATACATCGGACCTCTGTTTTAGGTCTCATCTGTTAGACCATTAGTTATGTTAGTGGAGGAGCGGGGGATCAAACCGCAATCCCTGGATAACAAGTCCAGTGCAAGAAACCACTGGACCACTGATCCGCTCAAAGAAATCCAGTACTGGTGAACTCATGACCCATGTGTGGGAATGACACCAAGGCCTCAAATGCTTGATTTCCTTAAATGAAAGGGTTGTGCAAATTCTTGGTCACTCACAATATGCACTTAAGCCTGATCAGTTAGTGTGCTAAAAATTTAAAATGAGTCCATAAGTTGCAGGCTTGCTTCTGCATCAAGTGAAAATTAAATCAGCAGAAGATAATTCAGGTTTTCTATGGCGTGGAAACTTCATATTATCGGATAGATTGTTATAAAGATAAACATGTAATGCCTGGCTTCCTGAACTAAAAGATGAAAATAGCAGCAGAACTTCGTGTATGCCAATCATGGTCAGACTAATGTTCTATCATTTTATGTAATATCCGATTAACCATTAGCTGCATTGACTTCAGACTGCTGGAACAATAGCACACCAGGGAAAGTAATTGAATTTTAGAATCTGGCAGTGAAAAAAGCATAAAATTCCTCTTTGTTCGATTGAATTAACCAAATTAAGTGTAAAACAAGTATATTATGTAATATGATTAGTTAGATGTTGATTGGAAAAAGGAATCTTCTTATCCCATTGTCTTATCAATAATTAAATTGTAATGTTCACTTAATCTGGAAATAAATTTTTCTATGATCTGAGTGTCTTGGCTAACGGAGTGAGGCCTAAATAAAGGTATAGTCTGATTTCGAGGGTCGAACTCAGACCAGACTGTACTATAATGAAATCATGTTGGTTCAATCAAGCAAATGGTCTTGGGTTTGAGTCTTGGTCAGGCTGCACATTTTTCTCACCCTGTAACACAGATACACAGAAGTTTACCCAAGTTTTTGAAACAATACACTGTTATGCTGCATTGTAATGTGGGGAAAAAATTCTGAATTTTTTAGATGATGTTTCTACATACACAGCCAGGTTACACGCTTACCTACTTATTGAGCATATAATACATAATATGGTGTTGTTATATATTTCAGATATTACATATGCACCTTTCCCAGGTGGAGAAGCTACCAATCACTACAGGGGGATCCCCCTTACAACTGCACTGTAAAAACTTCATGTGTATCACATTTGTCATACCGAAGGAGAGAGACTGCCACGATATCTACACATCCTTATTAGAATTGTCAAAACCAGGTATACTCATTTTAAAAATTTTATAAAATTTCTAAGGTCCTTGCGCCCCTTTAATATCCAAACTAACCATCATGCAGCTGTATAAAAAAAGAAGGTCATCAGAATATGTTCGTGATTTTAGATACAGTAAAAGCAATTTCAAAAAGTAGGTGAGCAACGTTGGCCAGCTTGTATGGTCATCTTGTGATACAGATGTTATTTAGCAATCTCCTATACTGTGAAACATATTTAGAAAAACCTGAAAATGTCCAAGGCTTCAAAAGCTGTTGTAATTGCTGTTTCAAATATTCATGAGTCCAGAAATATTTGCATCTAGTTCTGAATGATTTCATGTGAAGAAATCACCAGAGGTATTATAGAACTTACTGAGACTTGATAATACGGACAATCCCGTTGCGGATGTTCTGTATGACCAATACATTCTTATAAAAAGTTTGTCACCCCCAACGCCAGACTGTCGAGTAAGTGGCAGGGGTTATAAATAATAGAGGAATACCCACTTTGTGTCAAACCTTGGTCGTGTCTAAGCACAGCTGCTTTAAAAGTGTTCGCTTCATTGCCTTTAGATTTATTTCTCCTTTTTCCTAGGGTTCATTGCAATGGCAGAGTAGTTTTGAGTCATTCTTACGTTACATTGCTATGTGATACGACCGTTTGATACAGGTTCGAATCCAGGCTTAATAAATTTAGTGTATATTAACATACTCATCGTCTTCGTGGTACTTTGAAGTTTAATAGCATTTTCTCCATATGTGCGCTAAATTCATTTTTCATTGAGTCAAACACATTTGCAGTGTTATGAATTGCCTTCAGTGCTAGCCGTAATTTACAAAGAGTTTAGAAATGTTGCAGCCAAAATCAATATTCAAACTATTTTGACAGTTCTAAATGTCTTCTTTCCTTGTCAAGTTAATGGAGTATTCTAAATTTGACCATCTGTCAGAGTACTTGTCTGCCTTGTTAGTAACTTTACGATGTCATTTATCTCAATAAAGGATATACCATATTGGTTGGCGGGGAGACTGATCAAGTTTTAAGTGATGCATGAGTTAGGAGAGTCATTCGATCAGACATACTAGGACGTAGAAATACCTAGCAGTTGTAACACATAGAAATGTTTAAATAAAAAATGGAAAAAAGAATGAAAATGGGATAAATTGTAGCTGTTGTAGCGTTGTGAAGCACATGTTAGAGCCTGTCTTATGTAGAAGTCTCACATGTCTATATGAAGTCAAGACAAGAATATAGTAAAACGTCCCCAGCTGACAGGAAGTACACTGCTTTGACTGTAGAGTTTGCTTAATAAAAAATCCATTGAATTTTCAAATTTTCTTCTGTTTCTTACGATTTTTAATATTTTATGGTACATGTAAATGGAACATTTCTGTATTCTTTAGAAACACATAATTATCATCATTCTGAATGACCCCCAATGTTGGTCCATTCAAAGCCCGATTATTACATTCAGGGCAACCTGTGACCTTGTCTACATCAATGCTCTAAGGTTTTCAATGTTTTTTTCTACTACTACTTATATTGTATTGCAATGTGTTCCAGCCAACAACTTGCTGGTATCTACACTTTATAATACTGTAGTGTCAATATTCTAGTTTTTCCATTTACCCTGCAGCGAGTGTGACCCACATTTTCGACAAAATATCGCCAGATGTCTGCTGAGGAAAATGGAAAAAGTGTAATAACCATATTATATCGTGAAATATCCTTAAATCTGGAAAGATTGTGCCGGAAACATGGGCGATACAATAAATCGAAATAACATAAGAAAATTTTGGAGTAGAGTGTTTAACAAGTGAAGCAAATACTGAACTCTTACTGTATGTACATAATTATATCTGAAATAAAGTGCCAGCTACATGACTAATTGAACTTCACCAAACTCTATTTAAGTCAGTAATTGAAGAGACTTCATTTCCGACTATCTGAATAAAATTTCACAGTTAAAAATGTAACATGGGTAATTTTCAAACAGCATTTTTTTTAAAGATGATTGCTTTAATCATGTTGATAGTGTATAATATCTTATTAAGCAAGCTGATACCTTGGTGCAGTTATTGTTTATTGCTGTCATTTATGACGGCTTCAAACAAAAGCATTTAATGGCATTGATTGTTTTACTTTTTACGCAGACAAATTAATCCATGGAGAAATTTCTCCCATGAACCAAATGAAACACAACAATAGCGTTTATTTACCACAAGATAATAAAATTCTTTTGTAATCAAGGCTTTATGGACAGGAAGTCACGCTATGTGGAACGAAAAATTGCCGCTGTAAAAATAATTTCTTAGTGGCTGAGCTGCTGTGATAAGTGAATGAGATGGGAAATTTGAGAATGCTTGATGACTCCTGTTGAATAAATTGTTTTTCTGTCCTCAATTCAGATGTTATTGAGATGTTTGTCCACCTTACGGTCAGTCACCGGTTTCCTATATCTCTGAGATTTTAGTCTGCATGAGCTTAGACAGTTCTTAATAGCAAGTACAGTATCACTTTATGATTTAGAGTTAAGAATTGGTTGCAGTTTGTGATTAAAGATACAGTGTAACTTTACGATGTAGAGTTTATAGTATGGGTGGCAGTTTGTGATTAAAGATACAGTGTAACTTTACAGTGAAGGGTTTATAGTATGGGTGGCAGTTTGTGATTAAAGATACAGTGTAACTTTACGATGTAGGGTTTATAGTATGGGTGGCAGTTTGTGATTAAAGATACAGTGTAACTTTAAAGTGAAGGGTTTATAGTGTGGGTGGCAGTTTGTGATTAAAGATAAAGTGATACTTTACGATGTAGGGTTTAGTATTGGTGGCAGTTTGTGATTAGATATATGCAGTGATACTTTATGATGTAGGGTTTAGTATTGGTGGCAGTTTGTGATTCAATATGCAGTGATACTTTATGATGTAGGGTTTAGTATTGGTGGCAGTTTGTGATTCAATATGCAGTGATACTTTATGATGTAGGGTTTAGTATTGGTGGCAGTTTGTGATTCAATATGCATTGATACTTTACAATGTAGGGTTTAGTATTGGTGGCAGTTTGTGATTCAATATGCATTGATACTTTATGATGTAGGGTTTAGTATTGGTGGCAGTTTGTGATTCAATATGCATTGATACTTTATGATGTAGGGTTTAGTATTGGTGGCAGTTTGTGATTAGATATATGCAGTGATACTTTATGATGTAGGGTTTAGTATTGGTGGCAGTTTGTGATTCAATATGCAGTGATACTTTACGATGTAGGGTTTAGTATTGGTGGCAGTTTGTGATTCAATATGCATTGATACTTTACGATGTAGGGTTTAGTATTGGTGGCAGTTTGTGATTCAATATGCATTGATACTTTATGATGTAGGGTTTATTATTGGTGGCAGTTTGTGATTCAATATGCAGTGATACTTTATGATGTAGGGTTTAGTATTGGTGGCAGTTTGTGATTCAATATGCATTGATACTTTACGATGTAGGGTTTAGTATTGGTGGCAGTTTGTGATTCAATATGCAGTGATACTTTACGATGTAGGGTTTAGTATTGGTGGCAGTTTGTGATTCAATATGCAGTGATACTTTATGATGTAGGGTTTAGTATTGGTGGCAGTTTGTGATTAGATATATGCAGTGATACTTTATGATGTAGGGTTTAGTATTGGTGGCAGTTTGTGATTCAATATGCATTGATACTTTATGATGTAGGGTTTAGTATTGGTGGCAGTTTGTGATTCAATATGCATTGATACTTTACGATGTAGGGTTTAGTATTGGTGGCAGTTTGTGATTAGATATATGCAGTGATACTTTATGATGTAGGGTTTAGTATTGGTGGCAGTTTGTGATTAGATATATGGAGTGATACTTTATGATGTAGGGTTTAGTATTGGTGGCAGTTTGTGATTCAATATGCATTGATACTTTATGATGTAGGGTTTAGTATTGGTGGCAGTTTGTGATTCAATATGCATTGATACTTTACGATGTAGGGTTTAGTATTGGTGGCAGTTTGTGATTAGATATATGCAGTGATACTTTATGATGTAGGGTTTAGTATTGGTGGCAGTTTGTGATTCAATATGCATTGATACTTTACAATGTAGGGTTTAGTATTGGTGGCAGTTTGTGATTCAATATGCATTGATACTTTACGATGTAGGGTTTAGTATTGGTGGCAGTTTGTGATTCAATATGCAGTGATACTTTACGATGTAGGGTTTAGTATTGGTGGCAGTTTGTGATTAGATATATGCAGTGATACTTTATGATGTAGGGTTTAGTATTGGTGGCAGTTTGTGATTCAATATGCATTGATACTTTATGATGTAGGGTTTAGTATTGGCGGAAGATTGCAACTGCATAATATCCTTTGCAGCCTTACAGTGAAGGGTAAAGTATTTTAGGCAGTACAGTGCAACTTTACTATGTAGGAATAAGTGTTTGTTTGATCTTTTTATTGTGTGTTCAGTGCAACCATATGCAGGGGTGATAAAATTCCTGAATGCCAAGCTTAGAATTGACATGTCATTGACTTGTTGTGCTAGAATACCATTTTTGCCTGAAAGAATTGAAACTTGAAAGATATTCTCCGACACACAACCGAGCATCCTGCACCAACATTCAGCGCTATTTGTCTACTGTGTCAAAGCAGCTAGCAAAAAAGTAGAATAACTGTTTCAGGGTTGCATCTTAGGATATTCATCAGCTTCATTTATATCTCTAGTTATTGGATGTGCAATGCAACTTTAAGATGTAGACATTATCTTCACCATTTCTGTTAATTTAGGCTTTTTGACATTGGATGCTATACTCTTAATGCATGCTTTTATTGAGTGGTTGTACAAATTTACTGAACTTGGCATTAGTAGATACTGTTTCTGACTCTCTTCGTTATTGCTAGTGGCAATGTGCGAGACAGTTTTATCTGGCTGTCACATTGGATTTTAATATCATACCCAACTTTGAGAAATGGTAAACTTCATACGCCTGGACAATATCTGATGAATTGGCATGTGGTAAAAATGTTTTAAAAATGTGTTTCTTTCACATTAGAGATTTAGTGGTTGGTATGCAATCAGACTGTTTTAAGAGACCCCCCACTAGGGAGTTGACAAAAATGTCAGTCACTAAAAGTGGGATTATAAAATGTTTAACATCTATATTATTTATACCATGTTCTATACAACGTAGGCACTGATACACTTTCACATTTATTATTTAATTCGTTAAAGAATACAAATTATTTATCGAAAAATTGGACATATTCTTTACTTGATTTTGTTTTTGTTTTTTTTGTAAAAATGTGGCATTTTTCTATTTTCAGGTAACCTTGAGTCCCTGTATGCGTTCTCTTACCATCAAAACTGTGATTACCCAAAAGATTATGGCTGGGACTTGTTTGACACACAGACTGAGTATATGAGAATGGGAGCTCCAAATGAGCATTGGGCCATGTCAAATATAAACAAGGATTATGAGGTAAAAGCTTCCTCCAAAGTGGGTTTCAGGTGTGATGTAAAATCCCTAATGCCAATTATTTGTGTAACCATACAAACTGTT
Organism: Saxidomus purpurata; assembly: GCA_022818135.1. Classification (NCBI taxonomy): domain Eukaryota; kingdom Metazoa; phylum Mollusca; class Bivalvia; order Venerida; family Veneridae; genus Saxidomus; species Saxidomus purpurata. The sequence continues at coordinate 42,160,778 of JAFMSR010000008.1, read as the reverse complement.
GGCTTGTGTACATGCGCAAAGTTCTGAGTTATTCTCATCTCTCACTGTCATTTGTCCATCTGTCTACTGTCCATCTTTCTTGGGATTGGTCAGCTCTAGACATTTCCTCCAAAACCTGTTGCCTTCACAAAATATTATGTTTATAGGAGTCACTGCTTTCGGACAGTTCGTCAGTTGGTGTGTTGGTTATCTTTTAGACCCCTTGAAGAATTTTCATGATACTTGCTCTGATATTCAGTTCTCCAGGATGATGTGCAGAACCTTTGTTGCGGTTTGCACTTGCTGAAGGTAAAAGTCATATGAGTGATCAAAGTTTATTGCACAAAGTTCACCATGTTTTATTTATTTGGGCTCAAGATCACACATAGGGTCAAAGGTCCTGAGACTATATTTCGTGTCAAAAGTGCTGAACTTTTATAACCCATAGTAGGATTTTAGATTAACATGGTACAAATTGTTCACCATATGAGGGGTCAAAAGATACAATGGAGGAAGACATGTTTTTTTTATCAAGAAAAACCTCTCAAAATGCTTGTTCAAATTTTACCAAGGATCTATGGACAAGAAGTGACAAAATTATGTGACAAACAAAACGTTGGTGAAACTAGTAATAGCCAGTTAATAATTTCAAACAAAACAGTAGAAACAAAATTTGAATGAAACTTGACCCTAGTCAAGGGACAAGTTGGGTTATGAAAGCACAAGGTAAACTGAAAATTCTGATAGCAGCAAGGGCGTGTAATCAAGCATTATACATGTACAATGTATTGGACACAGAACCTTTAATGAAACTGGTAGTTAATTAACAATTCCTTTTACATATAAAGATGATACTTGACAGATATTTTAAATAAAATTGGGGGACAAGTCAGATTGTATAGATATGCGACAATGGGAGAAAAAATTGATGTCAAATGGTTATTTGTAGGATGCAGAAGTCCTGCTTTAACTTGATATAAAGAGCCAGCTTAAAGCACTGTTGCTGTTAAAAGATTTCAACCATTAAAAAACTCCATGTGCTAAACATTTGCAATAATAAATTACAAAACTTAATTGTTAACCTTATATTAATGATAGGCATTTTTTAACTGGATTAAAGTGGGAACATGATTTTTTGAAAGAATAAAGAGTTAAGAACATACCATAAACGGTTGCAAAATTTATTGATATCGTGTTCACTACATATCACGAATGCACAGATATTATTCACGCTATTGATCTGATCAGTTTATAAAAACTTTTTTGGAAGGATTCCCAACATGAGTAGGAACAATTTGATTGCAATTCAGATACGGACGTTTCCTGCTAATGACAGCATTCAGCCGTAACTCTCCACAAGATTCGACAGTTAGAGGTGGAAAATCTTGAAAAATGTTCCATTAAAGTCCACAATAAATGTAAAAATGTGTCTGCCACATATAGTAGTTTGATGGTTTCCGTAGGGGATAATGTCCCACTTTCTATTGATTTTATTTATTTATTCACCAGAGGGCTGTTATTGTTAGTTTATATCGTAGGACTGACTAAATGAGGAGTTATCGTAGGTTTGATGCCCGGTTAATTTCATTTCCTCAGCAGTTCTCCCGTTAAATTTATAATTACAACTTGATAGTGCATTTGTTCTCACTGTTCTAAATATGCTATAGTTTCTCTAAAGTAAGATTTTTAGAGGAGGGATTCCACACATTCTGTGCATTTTCAGTCTTATTGTGTTTGAAATATAGGAAATAGAGAAAGTTCATTTTTACAGAACTATCTCCTTAATAGCTGCTGATTAAGAGTTTGATTTTTGCTTGACCACTGATCTAGAAGTAAATAATTAATACATGCAATGATTTTTCCAGCCCTACCACTGTCTCATATGTAGATTACAGATTGCAGGTTGCACCATATATACCTTGAATAAGGATGGTGGACCATATGCACATCTAACAAACATGATATCGATTGTCAAAACTAAATAATGTAAAGGAAAAAAAACTAATAGACACACTGGCAGCCTGTTCAAAACTGCAGCATTTCCAAAAGCTAGATAGAAGTAGCAGCAAACTTAACAGTAAAGCTCTGCTTTTAGGACCACCAAATACTAGAACCTCCCTAGATATTAAGATCAAATATTTTGGAACCAAATGGCTCTTTAGTACAAATGCCTCATTACAAGACCATTTTTAGCTCGACTATTCGAAGAATAAGGAGGCTATTGCACTTGCCCCAGCGTTTTGATTTTTGACAGATTTATGCCCCTTTTTAACTTAGAATTTTTGGTTAAAATTTTTTATAAAGGCAAATATTTTGAATACTTTCAAAGGTATTGACTTGAAACTCAAACTATATGTTTACCATCAACATCTACACCTGAGGAAACAATCCTCATAACTCTGTTTTGATTTTTGTTAGATTTATGCCTCTTTTTAACTTAGAATTTTAGTTAAAGATTTTTATGAAGTCAAATATCTTGAATACTATCAAACGTATTGACTTGAAACTTAAAATGATTGTTTACTATCAACATCTTCACCAGTGTTTTTGATTTTGACATATTTATGCCCCTTTTTAACTTAGAATTTTGTCACAGTTTTTACCAGACTATTATTAGAAATACTCGAAATGGCTTACTTTTTGAAATGTCATAGAATAATTATGCGCATGCAGCGGTCATGCTTTTTATGCCCCGAAGGCGCATATTAAAATCGCACCGCCTGTCCGTCCGTCTGTCCGTGCGGCGTCCCCACTTACAAATTCGTGTCCGGACTGTAACTCTGTCATGCTTGAAGGATTTTAAAATAACTTGGCACACATGTCTAGCACATTAAGACGACGTGTCACGTTCAAGACCCACACCCTACCTCAAAGGTGAAGGTCCCTTGGAGTATGAAGGTTATGGAATCCTCTATATATGCACACATTCGTGTCCGGACTGTAACTTTGTCATGCTTGAAGGATTTTAAAATAACTAGGCACACATGTCTAGCACATCAAGACGATGTGTCGCGTGCAAGACCCACGTCCCTAGCTCAAAGGTCAAGGTCATACTTAGAGTTTGAAGGTAATGGATTCCTCTATATATGCATATATGCACACATTCGTGTCCGGACTGTAACTTTGTCATGCATTGAAGGATTTTAAAATAACTTGGCACAAATGTCTAGCACATCAAGATGACGTGTCGCGTGCAAGACCCACGTCCCAACCTCAAAGGTCAAGGTCACACTTAGAGTTTGAAGGTAATGGATTCCTCTATATATGCACACATTCGTGTCCGGACTGTAACTTTGTCATGCCTTGAAGGATTTTAAAATAATTTGGCACAAATGTCTAGCACATCAAGACGACGTGTCGCGTGCAAGACCCACATCCCTACCACAAGGTCAAGGTCACACTTACGTTTATAGGTAATGGAATCCTGTATATATGCATACTTTGTGTCCGGACTATAACTTTATTATGCTTTAAGCCAAATGTCCAGCACATCAAGCGGATGTGTCGCGTGCAAGACCCAAGTCCCTACCTCAAAGGTCAAGGTCACACTTAGTGTTTAAAGTAATGGAATACTGTATGCATGATTACTCTGTCTGCTGGAAGGATTTTAAAATTACGTAGCACATTTATTGAGCACATGGAGAGGACACAGACTGTGAGGCCCTCTTTCGGGGCATTCGTCACTTGTGAGGGACAGCTCTTGTTTAATTTTAAACATATCATTTTGAAATGTTACAAAGTTATTCATGATCAAATATACAAGGTCTGTTTTCTTTGAAATTATCCCCCCTTTCTCCCCCAGTTGGCTTACAGAATCCAGAGAAGGCTTTGCATGTAATGTACATTTATATAGGTCTTTGAACAAGTTTCATATCTTTGACCTTAATTCTTATAAACAATTACACAATACACCTGTTCTTAGACAAAAAAAATATTTTACCGACAAGCTTTTGAATAGTCGAGCGTGCTGTCATGAGACAGGTTTGTTGATATTAAGACCACTTTATACTAGTCTGAAAGGTGGTCTTATTACAGAAACTTACTGTGTTATCTCCTCATGCATGTACAAACTGTGCTGCGTTTGTTTTAGATCTGTGATACCTACCCTCGTTACTTGTTTGTTCCCGCCAAAGCAGCAACGCAGGTATTGATAGGAAGTTCAAAGTTCCGAAGTAGAGGTCGACTGCCAGCGCTTTCGTATCTTCATATAAAAAACCAGGTGAGTATGAATACAGTCTCAACCTCCCCGAATGACACCTCCCTAGAGCAGCACCTCTCTAAAAAGACACACACTTTCTTATCCCTTGCATCAATTAGATAAAGAATTGACCTCTCTAGAACAATACCTCTCTACAACAAACACATTTCAGTGTTCCCAAGGGTGTTTGCTCCTCAGAGGTTGCACTGTACATTATTCTAGTGTAATATTTATTATGGAAGCACAGGGCCTTGTTGTTTTTTTGCAAATGTCTGTTCAATTTTCGTAATTTCCATATTGGGTATAAGCTTTGATGAAATGATGCCTAGGACTTGAAATTTAGCTCTGATACTAAAAGTTTGAACTTTTGGAAAAAAATTGTACAAGGGGCTTGAAAATAAGCACCAAAATTGTCCCTTATTGAATACATTAGCTCCTTATGCATCTTTTGAATATTTTTATACCGCCATTTCTGAAATGAATTTGACATCACTGAGGTTACAGTTTATTTAAACAACCAGTACTGCACTTTTTTTTAGCGACCCTTGCTTGTAAATTCACCTTAAGTTTACAGGTTATACTGTATATTTGCAGGCTGCAATTTGTCGCTGTAGTCAGCCGCTGGCAGGATTCAGTGCTAGATGTGTAGAGGATGAACAAATGTTACACGCAATACTCAAAGCAAACCCAAACAGCTCATATATGTATGTGGTGGACACAAGACCAAAGGTAAGACTTTCTTTCTGAGAGACAATGTGGATGTACATTTATTATATGAAACTGTTATTTGGGTAATTTTTCGCGTGACAAAAATTTCGCAATTTGTAAGCAGACAGATGTATTCGTGAATTTAAAATTCGCAAAAGGAGAATTCTCTAATAGTAAATCTGTGTGGAATTAATCTTTTGGGAGATTTTTATGTTGGCGAAGCGGGAGATTCACAAAAATAAAGAAAATGCAATTATCACAAAAGGTGCATTTAAATGTTAAAGTTGAAGTAATTTTAAAACAGTTAAATCAGTGACCTGTTGTTAAATTAGACAGTTTACTCTTAGATTCATCTTCTTGACTTTACAAAGAGTGTTAAAATTTCTCTGGGTTTAACATGTTGATATTTTCTGTTAAGGTACACTAGAAAAGCTCTGATTCAGAACTTGTGTGAGACTGATCTTTAAGTTATACTAAAGACACATCTTTATGTCAAGAGTCTGTCGGAACTTCTGCATTAGAAATAGAAATGGAATTATAGTTTCCGCCTATGGGAGACAGAAGATAAATATCAGACAAATGAATTAGATTTGATCATGTCATTTCCTTCAGTCTGTTGCAGAGTGTGCTCTGAACACAAACACATAAAGGGCAGACTTTCACCACTGCTCATTTTTTTAGATCTTGCTGAATCAGCAGAATTTCACTTGTTGATATAAAACCAGGAACAGTGCTTTCCATCATTGTAGCCCACATGTTGTTTTTTAATGGACCTATGAACTTACTTTTAAATGTGAGGAAGGAGTTTTAAAGAAAAATTATAGAGCAAAGGCTATTCTGAACAAAGTCATTTTTATACCCTTGTCAGTGGGTAGATGGTAAAACAGGATTACCTGCGGTCGTCTCTACCAAAGTTGTTCTCTCTTTTTAAAACTTAAATAGTTTTTATGCAATCATCAACAAACTTGGTCACAATATTTGTGGGTATAATATCTTGGTAAAATTTAAAAATTAGTCTCAATAGCACAGACCCCAGGATATTAAGGCCCTTTCATTACTGAAATTTTGTGAAATTTGCAATAATTTCTCTGTATCTTGGAAAGCCTTCGTCCAATCTTTGCCAACATTTCGGCATAAAAGATAAACATCCCTATGTCCTTTGACTAGGAATGTAATCGATTCAAACGACATTGATCTATCAACGATAAAACACTTTTGATTCGATATCGATTGCTGTTTTGAAAAATTGTATATTGAATAATGTTTTACCGTGCAATGATCTACAGTTTCACGTTCGAAAATTCCATCAAAACTCAACCGGAATATAAACAATCACTCTACCCAGAGTTCGGTGTTTTTCTAACGAATTATAATTTTAATGAATTGTGGTCTCATAGGCAAAAATATTTCAGCACTGCAAGGGTTGATATATATTATAGACCAGAACCATATGTTAAGGGCAAATTAAGTCAAGAGATTTGGTAGAATATGTAGTCAGTGACTTTTACACCCATGTATCGATATATCGCTGTGTCGTCGATATTTCTAAATCGATATATAGATACAAAAATTTTAATCAATGACATCCCTACCTTTGACTGATTGGTAATACCACTGACTGACACCTTATGTAAAGATGGCAAGGGAAAAATCGACTTTGTTTTTAAAAACGGCTTTTCTCTTGATTAGAATTAAATGTTATATATGTTGCCTTGTTCAAGTGCAAGCATCGTGTCAAAGGGTGTGTGATGTTTGTAAGCTGTATAACTGATAAGCCAAGCCTACTGAATCTGTTTTGTTTCTCTTCTCTGATACACAATATGTTTAACTGAATATAATAGACTAAGTTTTAAGGTGTTGTTTGCATTTACCACAGAATGATATGACAGGAATATTTTGTGACAAAATTTTGCACTTTTGTTTGAATTTACCAGCCCAGTTTTGTATGTCTTAACACAGAAATAGCATGTTTGGTTTGTACAATATTGTTTGACTAATTTTCACATAGATCAACGCAATGGCTAACAGAGCGGCAGGTAAAGGCTACGAGAACGAGGCATTCTACTCGGACATGAAGTTCCAGTTCTGTGGGATTGAGAATATACATGTTATGAGAGCTAGTCTACAGAAATTGATAGATGGTAATACTTAAACTTTACCCTATATGGTTATATCATTGTGCCTATTGTGAAACACTGTTAACTAATCATAAAAATCATTTTCTTTTTGTTTATGGTATGTTGAAAATAATAAAAAAATGTAATGAAACATTTTTTTGAAGTTACAGCTCATTGACTGAGTGTGTAAGATAGCTTACACATAATCACTGAAACTGTCAGTGATTGAGGGTCATTGGATTGAGCCCTGCTACTTACCTAACACAGTCATAATACTCCCAAGAAAAAAAAATTGGGTAAAATTTGTAACCTGAAAAACACAATGTAAAGAGTAGACAAAATTGAGACAACCAGAAATGTAGTTTAGTCATGGTCTACACGTATCACAATATACATCTGTCTTCAGAAGGCTGAGGAATATTTATATATATACAGTGCAACCTCCCCAAACGACACCTCCTTAGAGCAACAACCTTCATAAGAAGACACACATTTTCTTTCCCATTGCTTCTTTTATACAAGGAATCAAGCTCTACAGAATAACACCTCTCTACAACAGACTCATACCTGTGTCCCCAAGGGTGTTCGCTCCTGAGAAGTTGCACTGTACAGCTTTCATTTTGTTTCATCTAAAACTATTATCTGTCAATGTAAAAAGCAAGATGCGGGTTCTTACGAATGACTGTATAAAAACAAACGTCTAGGATTTGTATTGGCACATTGTATAAGATCTGAACCCATCTTGTTTACGTGTCTGTCTTGTGATGTCTTAATGACATTAGCGTAGGTGTAGCCGAGGCTGTTTCTATGATGATAATGGAAGATCCGTTTTCACAAATAAATCATTCTTAAGAGATGATATTGGAATTTTCTTAGCAAAGGTTTGATGTTAAATATCATTAGTCAACAATTCATGCCCAGATTGTTTTGGTTGATACCAAAAATATTTGATATATGATACCCATTTATATCATATTGTGTGTTGATGAACATTTACATGGTAGTGTGTTCAACTCTGGATAGAAGGGTCTCTGGTTCGATCTCCTGGAGTGCCCAAGTAATGGTAGTGTCCTTAGGCAAAGACACAGATAATTCCTCATTGTCTTTCTCTCTCTTCGAGGTTGATTCCATTTGGACTGAATCTCAGGAGCGATTTTTAGCTCGACTTTTCTATGAAAAGGGGCCCCCCCCCCCCCTACCCCCCCCCCCCCCCCCCCGCCTGCCCCCCGCGCCACACCTTGGTTTAAGTTTTTCTTACCACCCCACTTTATTTCAGAAGTATTAGAGGTATGGCTTTGAAACTTACCATACTTCTTTACCATCATAACCTCCATCTACAGACAGAGTACATAACTCTGTCAAGGTTTTTGACAGAATTATGGCCCTTTTTTACTTAGAAAGTGTATTGAGCTTGGTTAAGTTTTTCGTCACCACCTCACTTTTATTTCAAAACCATTGGAGGTATTGCTTTGAAACTAACCATACTTGTTTACCATCACGACCTTCATCAACAGACAAGAGGACTAACTCTGTCAAGGTTTTTGACAGAATTATGCCCCTTTTTGACTTAGAAAATACTTGAATATGGGTAAAATCCACTTATTGCCTTAACCCTTTGACATATTGCTTTGAAACTTTTAATGCTATTTCACATCATTACCCCCATCTGTAGGCAAGAGAAGGTAACTCTGTCAGGGATTTGTTTTAAAAATTAAGGCCTTTTATCGACTTAGAATCTTGGTTAAGTTTTTCGTACCAGTCCACTTTTTGACTGAACTGTCTGAGATATTAATTTGAAAGTTGGAATACTTGTTTACCATCATGATTCCCAAACATGGGCAGGAGAAGGTAATTCTGTCAAGGATTTTATTTGAATTATGGCCCTTTTTGACTTAGAAACTCAGTTAAAATTTTCATTCTTGTCCACTTGTTAACTTAACCATTTGAGATATTACTTTGAAAGTTGGAGTACTTATGTACCATCGTAAGACCTATCTGTAAGCAAGAGAAGATAACTCTGTGAAAAAATTTCTTGATTTGTACTTAGAAATTCCTAGTTAAAGTCTTGTGTGCCCTTAACTGTCAAAGTTTTGTTTTATTGACAAGCACTAAATAAGTCGAGCACGCTGTCCTACTGACAGCTCTTGTTCTAAGTTGTAAGAACTTGTTTCGCAATGGAGAGTAAATAAATAAGTATAAACTATAAACATTTACATTACAGTTTGTGAATTGAAGAATCCCCCCATGAGTGCTTTCTTGTCGGGTCTGGAGGCCAGTGGCTGGCTCAAACATATACAAGCTATACTTGAGACTTCTGTATTCATTGCAAAGGTGAGAATTTACCATACCACTCCCACATTATGCTGGGAAACCATGAAATCAAGGGTGACCCCAAATCCTTCAACAAAAAGTTTTAATAGTTTTATGATAATACTTCTTTAGATTGTACCTTTGATTCTTTACACCAGGTAGATAAGAGAAACAAGGAGTCTAGTGTTGGGATATTTTCTGTATTGTGCAATGTACACTGACTGCAGAAAACTTCAGGTACACATATACATGTATTTGACAAACACAAGAGAACACCTTGGGTTATAGGAGCCTAAATATAGTTATTTTCAGACCAGACAGTCAGGTCATAAAGCCTTATCCAAGGAAATTGTAAAGGAAAAAGAAAGAAAAGAAAATATGCTGGAATATTAATCTGATTTTATCAGAGGTTATGTAATTTTATCCTGAGAATGAAGAAGTCATTTCATATCAAAATGAAGATGTTGTGAAGTTGATATCTCACCCTGAGAATTGTTGTGTTCATGTATTATTCATAGTTACCGCTATTTCAGAACAATATTTTATGTTTAAAAAAACTTATCTTGCAAAGTTATCTGGACTGTCTTGGCTCATTAAATAACTTTCATGGCATTTAACAAGGTAATTGAATATATAATGGTGAGATAGAAAAGAACAAGGGAGAAAAAAGACAAATACCTAGTAACAATTTGTTGACCTGACAAATATTCAGTGCACCAGTCAATTTTTTTCAATGTGACAAATATTCAGTGTACGAGTCACATTTTCTTAACTTGAAAAATATTCAGTGTACCAGTCACTTTTGCTTATACTGATAGATATTCAGTGTACCAGACCAATTTTCATAGCCTGATGAGTTATCAGTGCACTAGTCATCAATACTTGTAGATTGGTATGTTTGCATATACTGTAGACTGGCATGTTTGCATAAACTGTAGACTGGTTTGTTTGCATATACTGTAGACTGGTATGTTTGCATACACTGTAGAGTGGTTTGTTTGCATACACTGTAGACTGGTATGTTTGCATACACTGTAGACTGGTTTGTTTGCATACACTGTAGACTGGTTTGTTTGCATACACTGTAGACTGGTATGTTTGCATACACTGTAGACTGGTTTGTTTGCATACACTGTAGTCTAGTATGTTTGCATACCTGAATATTCCTAACTGTACGAGGTTTTCTCTTTATGTAGGCTGTGTTAGATGGAACAAGTGTATTGGTACACTGTTCAGATGGTTGGGACAGGACGGCACAGACATGCAGTTTGTCTTCCCTTATGCTGGATCCATATTACAGAACAATATCTGGATTTATGGTAAAATTTAACGTAGTTTACAGTAACTCAAGCATAAAAAGTAAATATCGTATCAGCTAAATCATTAATTATTTTCATTCCATGAAGTAGCACTATTTGACAGGATATTTTGTATCAAGTGTTGACAGTTTATTACCGTTTGCATAATTGATATCGGTGCAAATGATGATTCTAAACATTTTTTTCATTACAAATTAATTTTGATTGGATAGAATGGCATCACATTAATTAATGAATATTGAAAAAAACACGATTTTGTTTGTGAAAAGACATGTATTGTTTGTAATACTGTGTTACTACGCAGTAGTATTAGGTAATTTTACATAAAAACAGGCAAGTTTCATGGTAAAACATGTATGTATAGAGAGGAATGTGCAGTTTCTGTACTTTCTTTAGTTGTCTATCACAACTTTGAAATATTTTAAGATACTTTAATTATTCAACTAAAGCCAAACAATTTCATAAAAAAAAGCTTGTTTTGTGATATCAGAATCAAGAATTTGTTGTGTTGTGATCTTGTGCAGAATTGACACGATATCTTCCAGTGTCACTTGTTCATTGTAGGATTTTATTTGTGAAAGAGAAGATATACATGTTTATTGCAGGCATTAATTGAGAAGGAATGGTTGGCATTTGGACACAAATTTACTGACCGCTGCGGGCTTCTAAGTTCCATCGATGGAAAAGAAGTATCGCCGGTTTTCACACAGTTTATTGAGAGTGTTTGGCAGATGATGCAACAGTTCCCGTGCGCATTCCAGTTCAACGATCGTTTCCTTATCACACTCCATGACCATGTGTACTCCTGTCAGTTTGGTACTTTTATAGGCAACTGTGAAAAGGACAGATTAGATTTGAAGTAAGTTTTCCTACATTAACATGGTTCTATTGAGCTGTTAAGATGTTGCAATATTCTACATTGTTCTTTTCTTACAAGACAAGTTATGGGAGTACTACAGTGAAACCTCTCGGGATTGAACACCCTTGGGAACGCAGAAATGTGTTTGTTGTAGAGAAGTGTTGTTCTTGAGATTTCTTATAAATTGACGTAACGGGAAAGAAAATGCGAGTAAGGGAGGTTGTTGATCTAGGGAGGTGTTGTTCGGGGAGGTTGAACTGTACTATAAATTGAGAAATATTTTAGGCAGATAAGTTTTCAGTAATTTTTCAAATAGATATCATGAATTCAGAGAATTGTGAATACATGTACACGCAGGGATCAGGAAATTTTGAAATCTCAATCGGTCCGGACAAGCCGAGGGTACACCGCAACCCCCCCCCCCCCCCCCCACCCTGAAAAAAAAAAATTCACAAAACCATAAAAAAAAAAATTTGTAATTTATATATTTTTCAACCAGCTTTCCATTGTTGTGTGCATGATCATGGAACGTTAAAGTATTTCATTCCCTCCTTTTGATTCCAAAATGATTCCAAAAACGAAAATGTTTATCTTTCATTATTGATTAGTAAATCTCACGAGTCGATAAAATAAATGCGCCAGGTTCCGTGGAGCGTTCCATTTTCTAAGGGATAAACTTTACATCGTTTACGCCAAAAAAAATAAGAAACGGAATTTCTGAGTAATAAGAAAAATATCGAGCAAGTTTTCATAAATAAATATAATAATTTACATGTGATTTTATCATTGAAAGTGTGTTCAATTTCGATTAGAACTGATTACGTTCAAAGTCACCCCCACAAAGTTTTGTAATAATCCATGTGTCAGTTATAGGCTATTAAATTTTTGTCGTATGGTTTTCTTTTTTGAATATTTTTTTATGTTCTCCGGCTGCCCGTCCGATTAACATTATCTGTCGGCTTGCCCTTCCGACTTTTCGGAAACATTGACTACCGGTTGCCAGTCCGGTTATTTGTTTCTTTCGGGTTCTAGTTATTATTCTCCCGATTACCATGAGCCGATTTGCCATTTCGGTCATTTGATTTTTTGAACATCGTAAATATGTTGCGTTGTGCTATTTCAACACTAAATCGAAAGGCATTGAAGGCATTTCAAAGTGTAGGTAATGATTAGCTGCCTAAAGGCAATCGGTCGGCATAAAGTCAATCGGAGCTGCTAACACATTAATAAAATCAATAACGTGTTAGCGACCCGAGTTATTGTAGATTTGGTGTGTTGGACCAATTAGGTAAAGATCGCCGCGGGTTATTAACATGCCACGTTTATTGGGGTATTAGATAGGTGCTAATAACAGATGATATGTGTAATTACACAAGCAACTTCTTTTGTCATATTTGAGCGATTTTATGGCTTTTTAAAAAAAATCTCGGACCGATTTTTAAGCAACTTTTGGTTACGTGAATCGGTCCAGCAAGTTGAAAATCGGTCTAGACCGGCAAATTTTCGGTTTTCCTGATCCCTGTGTACACGTATTCCTTAATACAATGCATACAATGTATTGGTACAATATGGCTTTTCAACGCACAATTCTGGGCACTGTTAAGACCATTCAACATCAAGAAGTATATTCATAAAGGTGCCATGAAAATACGCAGTTGTCAGAGGTGTGGAAAAGTTCTGCATAGCGTAGTAAATATATCTTGTGAGAGCACAAGTCTTGAACTGATATAAAATCAATAGGTTTCAACCACTTCAGAGATAAAACTTGGTTTTTCATCATAATGCTGTATTATGTTCACTTAGTAAGTGAAACATTTCCACTTTTAAAGAGCTGCCTCACATAAAACAGTGCTAGTGGTTAACAACTGCAAAAGGTTTAATTCTTTACTGTTTGTCCTAGATACCTCTGTACATCGTACATAGCTGGATGGTAGCTGGCCAGTGTAACAGTAACTTACAGTGATACTGTGTAGAGCAGGTCAGCAAGTATTTGTCATGCAATGCCCCTTTACATGAGGTTTTATCATTGCTTACTGTGAAGTGATGGGATGGAGGGAGGGATGGAGGTCTGGGTGGGTAGAGGGGGGATGAGTGCTTTCAGGTGGTGGGAGGGAGCTGGGGTTGTGTGTCAGTACTTAATGGTGGTGGGATGGGGGAGGGGGGGGGGGGTGTCAACAGTAACTATCTCTATCCTTGGATATGTGTCTTGGCCTAGTGTGATAGTCAGATAGAAGTGATAGTAACCTGTTCATTAGATATTGCTGACTACAAAACACAATCACCTTTAATTGAATTAATTATGGGAGAGGACAGATTGTAACCTGTCATAATATCCAAAGCATTTAGTAATTAAAGAAATGATATTATAGATGACACTGCTTACCTGGCCACTATGATCATGATAAAGCCATTGATAACTCATGCTATTACTATATGCAGTTAAGAGACAACTTAAACTGAGTGTCAGATACAAATTTATCAAATTGATTTTACGGATGTCTTATACAAATTAAAATTTATAGCTCATTTGAAAGGGTGGGGGAGAGGGCGGATTTTAGGGACAGCATTATTAGTTAATCTGAGACCCATAATATGAGTGTCATTATAAGGCATTTGCAACCAAGATTTATCAAGAGCAGCTTGCACATCTAAGTAGTCTTATTTAAATCCAGACCCATCGCTTATTCTTTGATCTGTTTTAATTACATTATAGCACTTCCTAATTAAGGCATTGTTCCAAAATGATAGTAGTGCTCAGCTTTTCTGGTGACTAAATGTAAAAATGCTGGTTATCACACACCAAAACCTAGTTTCATCTATTCTTTGACAGGCTAGCAGATCGCACCTTTTCTCTCTGGGGCTTCCTGACTAAACACCAAACAGAATATCTGAACCCACTCTTCAAAAAGGAATATGAAGTCATGCAACCAGTGCTCATTCCTAAAACCTACCCACAATGCATCAGGTAAATACAAATGGTTTTATAAAAGTCAGTTTCATGTATTGTAAACTGTTTTATAGGCAAGCCTTTATTATTTGTAAGTATTTTTTTTCTCTGTATCCAGAGCTTGCAATATTTGAAAATGTTGGACTTGAACTTGTATCTGTGAGGAAATAAAAAAGATATTTCTATCTGTAGGAGGCCTAGTATACAATCATGTATTACTTTAAATAAATTAAGTGTGTAAGCAAGAATTAAATAGACAGCTAAACAGAACGACAGACTGTCATTTACCGACAGACTGACCAACCAATTGACCCACCAGCAAATTGTTACCTTCTAGATTGAATTATACAATGGTCCAGCATCCATATATAGCAATACAGAGTGTGAAGTAATGAATAATGCATATCCTGTAGCAGATTTTAAAGCAAAGCATGAACGTCAATACACCTTATATATGTTACCATTTATGCTATGAGGTATCTTGTAGATTTTGGCGAGGCATGTATAACAGATTTGAGACGGGCATTCACCCAAGAGATCAGATCAAAGACATATTAGCGGCAGCCAAAGACCACAGTACATCACTAGAAGACCATGTCAGATTACTGGAAAAGGTATCTTTCATGTTATTTGTCTTTTAAAATGCTTGTTTAAAGAAAATTATATAAATTGACATTTTGAAAAAAAGTCTCAATTTTGATTTACTGTAAATTGGGTAATTTTTCTTTTTTTTCAATTTTCGTGTGACAAAAATTTTCCTGTTATGTGAGCAGACAGACTTATTTGCAGATTTAAAAATTTGCAAAATGTAATTCTCATACAAAAAATGTATATTAAATCTATGTGAAATGAATCTTTTGCGAGATTTCTAAATCAGTCCAGTGGGAAATTTGCAAAAGTAATCTCAAACATTGTTTAGTTTTTAGCTCTACTGGACAAAATCTAGCAGAGCTTGCACTGAGTAGACAATCGCTGTTGTTTTTGGGGTCAGTAGGTTAAAGGCCAACATCACACTGATCCAAACTTTGAAACTCTTCCTCTCAATATCTTGAGATCTATATCACCAACAGTCCTCAAACTTCATAGGATGATTGGTCTTTCCAAGTAGATGATCCCTACTGGTTTACGGGTCAGTGGGTAAAAGATCAAGGTCACAGTTACCTCTGTAAGCTTTTCCTTGATAGCACCCTACAGGTCACAATTTTCATTTGACTTTCATGAAACTTACTCAGAAGTTTGCATGTAACCTGTAGATGATTTCTATTGTTTTTTTGGTCAAAGGTCAAAATCACAGTGACCAGAACTTTAAAAATCATTTCTGCTCAATATTTTGAGATCTAATTATCAACAAGAGACTTTGAAAATTTCATTAGATGATTGGTTTTACTGAATAGAGGATCCTTACTGCCTTTGGGATCAGTGGGTCAAGTTCACAGTGACTGTGTTAGCTTTTCCTTGATAACATTCACAAATCTTCATCAGAACAGTCCTGTCTGTCAAGTAGAGCAATACTTGCCCTTATTGGTCTCTTGTTCCTTCTTGCATTATAACTAGAACTTTTTGTTCCCTTTCTGTAATGAAAAAAGTGGTTCATCTTCACTTAGAATTACTGCTCACATGCTGGTCGGTTTTGCACATTTTAGCTGTAATTAACGTGTTTTTGTTCAGTATATGACATAGGTTGAAATAATCCTAATACAAATAGGCTGTAATGTAGCTATATAAAGAATGCCATCTGACATGCTCTGGCGCAAAAATAAAGGCTGGTGTCATGGTTTTTGTGTGTGGTACAAATTGACACTGTGCAGTATATAGAAATTGACAGCCCCTATATAGATCTAGAAATCATTGTGCAGACCTGATTTGTTTGTTGCCAAGCCACATAATTAGACAGTGTAAGATTTCATGAACGGCAGATTGCAGGCAGAGATATTATGCTTGAAGTTTACGACTTCTAAGTTACCATAGCTATGAAGAATTGGTTAAACATGTGTAAAATATTACCCTGGATGGGTTTTATTTTATCATAAATGTTTTTGCGTTCATGTATTCAGACTGATTGTAAAGTTCGCATTTTGTTTTCAGAAAATTGATTCCAATATTTAACAGTAACTGTTGTTTGGTGGTTGGTAAAAGGTTTAAACCAAAGTTTGTTTGTATGATGTTGGAATGTTGACAAAAAATTGTATTATTATGTTCAATGACCCTTCTCCCTGGTCAAGTGGGTAAGGTCATGTGCTTGTAATCACTGGACCTCTCACGGATTGGAGATTTTGATTTGGAGATTATAGACTCACTACCAACCTGACTCTGTAGATTCTTGTGGAAGGTTGTGGTCTAGTGCTGGTCCATTATAAGAAAATGTTAGCAGTTAAGGTAAATTGTCTGCAGGTACATTATATGAACCCAAAAAAGCAAGGTTCACATTGTGTCTCTTGAGGTTGGACAAGTTTGTTTCAATATTAATTTATATATTTCAGAGGTTAACTCAAATTTGTCAAGTACTTGGGAAGTCTAATGAGACAATTCAGCAAACACTTCAAGGTTGTGC
Source organism: Saxidomus purpurata (assembly GCA_022818135.1). Classification (NCBI taxonomy): domain Eukaryota; kingdom Metazoa; phylum Mollusca; class Bivalvia; order Venerida; family Veneridae; genus Saxidomus; species Saxidomus purpurata. The sequence goes on along the minus strand of JAFMSR010000008.1, from coordinate 42,143,790 downwards.
ATCTATGGAGTCCCTAGATGGTGTTATAGGGGATGAGAACTTTCATCATAAACTCAAAGATAAATTGCTAGATAACCAGACTTTAGTTGAGAATCATGTAGTGAACCAGTCTGACTTAATCAAGCGTGAAAATGCGGAAAAGAATAAACTGATCGACGGAAACATAAGTCAGACGAAAAGTGACTCGGAATCCGGATTCGATGAGTCGTGTTCGCAGATGTCACGATCAGGTATTGACGACCGTATCTCCACGCTAGAACCCGAGTCTTTGTCCCATTCCATGAGCTTAGATAAGCTTAACTTGGAGCAGTTGCATATTGAGCTTGACTCTGTTGCGGTGGATTGGCGCCCATTCCGTAATATTTATACATGTAGTTGTGCAATGCCGTTTGACCATTTTACTAAAAAGGCAAGCTTGAAATTTTTATTTTACTTCAGTTGCAAACTCATAATTTTGCAGATACTAAAAGTAAATCTTTGGACATTGTATCTTACATATTTGTTGAGTTTAATCTTTGAAACTGATGAAATTTTTAAAACTTTCAAAGGAAGAAATCAAAAAAAAAAAAAAAAAAAATTGTTCTATGAAATACATACAAATTTTCTTTTTATTTTCTTAAAGAATGACCATTCTTGTCATTTTTTTGATCACAAAAACCTCTTGTGGAATGTCAATGTTTTTTAATAACTTCAACATAATATGTAAGATTTGATTTTACTTCTTTTCACTCCAAAAAAAAACTACAATTTAAACATTGGATATTTTAATTATGGACGTCAAATGGTATAGTGTAGTGATACTGTATTCAGAGTAAACTAACACACAGCAGTCTTGGCTTTCTGAACGCCTGAAAAAACATTAGCATGATTAAGTTAGCTCCTGCAGCTCACTAGAGCTTTGACAGCTTGATGACAATTATATTTTACACCCTGTGTCAACTGTCTGGAATACTGTTGCAGACAAAAACCTCCCTGAAACTGAAATACTATTTTAGACAGTTACCTCCAAATCTTAAGCAATTTCCACTAGACTGTATTTTCAAAGGATTTGATATCTGTATATGATCCTTCGAAAAGTAACCATTCAGGCGATCCTAATATGTCAAAATCCTGGCCACGAATTAGTGTGACTCATTTCTTTATTTTGCCATTTCCAATTTATCACAAGTCTTTACCAAGACTCTTTTGATGGCGGCGCAGTGGTAGCATGTTTGCCTCAGGACCAAAGAGTCCCAGGTTTGATCCCCACCAGTGCCCAAAGGTAGTGTCCTTCAGCAAGACACAGATGTTTCCTCATTGCCTCTCTCCATCTGGACAGAGTCTCAAGAGCAATTGATATAAATTGTATGAACTTGTTTTGCAATTGGGAATAAATAAATAAGTATAAATTTAAGTCTTTATACAACCCTGTACAATGGCTGGTCAAAAGATTCTGCTCCCTCTGTAAGCATTGCCACAATAGAACTTGGCCCATTTCAACTTTTCTGAAAAGGGATGGAAATGGTAAAATAAGTTGCATGTAGATATAATTCAGTTTGTCAGAAAGGACTGAAGTGCCAGAGTGTGTCTATACAAGATTTTTTAGTCAGAGAATGTGCTGTGTGTTAGTTTCCCCTTGCATGACCTCATACTGGTTGTTATCCTGAACTAAAAGTACTTACATCAACAGTACTTGCAAGGTGAAGGTAAGCATGTTAAAAGATTTTAATGCCTTTCTAGACAATTTATTGGGCTGTAAGACTTGTGTTTCACTAATTCCCAGCTGTATATGGATATATTTAGGTGGTAGTATTTGTGAGAGCAATAGAGTTCATACAGTGAAGAGTTACTGTATTCTTGGTATATGCAACCATTTGATGCAAACTACTTTCAGAGTGCTAAAAAGTTTGTTAAAAAATTTGTTACACTAATCAGCCTTTTCTCAATGTAGTGGTAAACATGCAAGAGTCCTCTTGCTTATAAATTGACAGCTTCGAATAAGAATTGACAGACAATCACTGTTAACAGTGTGAAGTACTACCTTGCAAAACAGTTTCTCTCTATGCTAATAGCATGGTTTGTACTAACTTCTGTCGGCTTGTTAAACTGCATTATTAAATAACACTGGTTTGTGCATGCTTTCACATCAGTGGTCTTTCTTCTCAGACATTTCTTTATGTAGTTTATATCTAGGATCATAATGCTTGTAATACTCAGATTAAAGGAGGGCCTGTTTAGCAAGGTCAGGAGGTTGAAAGGTTGTACTTCTATTTATAAACCAGTCCATGGAGTAGATATATTTATAAACCACTCCATGGAGTAAATACATTTATAAACCAGTCCATGGAGTAGATATATTTATGAACCACTTCACAGAGTAGATGTATTTATATACCAGTCTATGGAGTAGATATATTTTTAACCCACTTCACATAGTAGATGTATTTATATACCAGTCCATGGAGTAGATACATTTTTAACCCACTTCACATAGTAGATGTATTTATATACCAGTCCATGGAGTAGATACATTTTTAACCCACTTCACAGAGTAGATGTATTTATATACCAGTCCATGGAGTAGATATATTTTTAACCCACTTCACAGAGTAGATGTATTTATATACCAGTCCATGGAGTAGATACATTTTTAACCCACTTCACAGAGTAGATGTATTTATATACCAGTCCATGGAGTAGATACATTTTTAACCCACTTCACAGAGTAGATGTATTTATATACCAGTCTATGGAGTAGATACATTTTTAACCCACTTCACAGAGTAGATGTATTTATATACCAGTCTATGGAGTAGAGATGCATGAGACTTACAGTCAATGTCTGTTATTTGGATACAGCTGTACTTACATAACCTCCGACAATTTCAAGAGTTGATCACTGAGAGTTGTCACTACCTGTATAAACAACAAGCAGATTATTATTGTCATTGATTCAGTTGAACTCTCTTTGATGGTTTAATAAAATTAATGCTTTATGTGTTAAAATCTCAAAAGCTACAGCTAGCCATGTCTTGTCTGTTGAATGTTGTATCTTGTCAAAAACATCACAGCTCCTTGACATAATAACATGCCATATACATATGATGACATGATATTTTGACAAGCCATCATATCTTTTTCTAACAAAAACATACTCAAGAGAAGAGAAAATATTCACTAAATGGGACAGATTGAATTATTACAACATACACAGCTATGGCTTTCCATACTAAACTATGTGACCTATGAAATATGTGTTAAAAAGTATGGCAGAGAATCACACAGTTGAACAATTTCTCGACAAAAATTAGTCCGTATAAATGATAGCGAAATATTTGTATAGTAGTTGTGCTGAAGCAAACCACTCAAGTTGGAAACAAAGTCTTAGTGCTGATGTACTAAAGATAATTTGACATGACTTGTAAAATATTTTAAGCTATGCAGGTTCCAGGTATAGTTATATCACTACAGTCATGCACAATATTATTAACTGCACTCCTGACTATGTTGTTCTTTATTTAATATTCTTTACTATTCCCTTTCAGTTCCACTGTTGGAAATGCGGTGATGTGTTTTGTACCCGATGTATTGCTCGCAACATTCCACTGCCCGGCCACGACTCGCAGAGACCTGTTCCAGTTTGCAAACCGTGCTATAAGCATATACGACATTCACCTTCCATGGAGTTTAACCCACTTATTACGCAGTCAGCAGAAAGGACTTGATATATCAACCAATAGACTGTCTCTTCTAGTTTAACTTGATTTTGTATCAAGACTTTGCAGAAATTATCAGATGGATGATTTCTTTAGAAAAGTTCTTACTTTGCTTGCCAGATTTGAAATCATAAAATTGTTTGTCAGGTGAAATTTTATATTGACTGATTAAAAAAGATCGAAAGGCACTTCATAGTACTTTGCAATAAAACCCTTTCTAAAGGAAGAAGTAAGATCGTTGAGTTGTTAAAAGGTTTATATATTGTACAAATTCTTGATATGAAAGTATCTTCAGCATGTAACAGCAAAACATATATTGTAATGTAAAACATTGCCTCCTTGGTCTAGTGGTTAAGGGTGCTGACTTGTAATAAAAAACCTCTCGCTGATTGAGGGCCATGGGTTCGAGCCCCACTACCAACCATGACTCTAGGTGAGAGAGTTCGCAGTTTCTTACCGAGGATATGGGTTTTGTACTGGTCCTTTCCAGGAATGATGGTTAGGTAAACCGCCTGCTTGTATATGGGTGAAATACTGTTGAAAAATGGGCGTTAAACTAACAAACCAAATCAAAATTGTAAAAAATGTTTCAAACCAATTATAATATTACATGCTTCCATGTTACTATGGTTTTGATGAGATCTTGAATTATTAAATTTCTCCTATGCAATGCTCGTGCTGTTTGAATAACCAAGCATCCGAACAAAGTGTGTGAAGAAATATAAATGTTCACAAACATTTTAAATTGGTTCTGAATAGAACATAAAAGACAAAAACTTGAGTGACAGTGCCTGCAGGTACTGGGTATTTGGGAAGAGTACATTTTTCAGTAATTGTTTTAGTTAGAAGTTAGTAGATTAGATCTTTCTAAAATCTGCATCAATTTGAAAAATCAAAAATACATGTAGAGTCAATAGTTCCTGGTGCAAAACTTGTGACAGCAGTAAAGAATCGTGTGTGATATATAAACAGTGTTGTAGAGTATGTGATGTGGTCACAGTACTGTACTGTCTGTTGTATATTTACTGTTATATACAAAAACTGTGATAATTTTTTGTTAGAATCACTAAATATTTGTATTATGTAAGAACCAAATGCTTTCTAACTCAATGTTGAGGCTTAAAGCTGCTCATTCTAAATTTCTGGAGCACATTTTCAATTTCTTTTGTTTGATGGCACAGCTGCACTGTATGTTTATATTGGAATTTCAAAAGTGTTTGCAGCTCTTTATAATTTGGTAGCGTATAATTTAAAAAATACAGAAATACTTTACAAGAATTTATACTGAAACGTTTTTATTTGATGATTATTTCTAAAACATGTTAATTTCAGACAGGTCAAAGACCTTTATTTTTTCATCAAAAGTCTGAGAGGGAGCAGTTTTAAAGTTGTAAATGTGTAATAAAAAAAGGGAATACTCAGATGCCACGACCATAGACTTAGTCAAATCTTCAAGATCTTGGGCAGGATTTGATGGCAATAAAGCCCAATTAACAGGTTATACCTCTACTACATTTAAATAAAATTTGTGATTGATGAAGAAGTCAAAAATCTAGATTGGTACAGGTAGTAATGTTGGTGACATTTAATGCATGAGCATCATCTCAGATGTTCTACATGTCCAGTATTATTTTGTTCATACCCACTGATTATGGTTTGCATCCATGTTGTGTCAAAATTAATTTGCTATGTAGACTAGATTCAAATGCAGGGTAGATTATGAGTCTGAAGTGAGGAAACCTGTCTGAAAACCCCAAAACAACGCCATCTTTGGGTACATTGTATTCAGCTATTTCATTATTAATGTTTATTTTATGTACTATAGATTGGTTTGATGAAGTGATAGTTATCTGAGCCTTTAATGTGAATCACAACTTCTGAAGTTCACACTTTCCTGTACTAAATTCGTCGTTGAATACCCACGTTCCCCTCTTTGCACTATGCTTCGTACAGGAGTGGTAACGGAATGTTAAACGGGAGATCCGACAATGCACTAAATTAGGCTTTTCTTTATTGTATGAATGCAGCTAATTTAAAATCGAGGAAGTTTTATAAATGTCAATAAATTTACCTTTATTTCAAATTGACTGAAAAGTATAGAAAATCCTGGCTTAGAAGTAAATAGGTGCTTTTTTGACATCTTTAAAAATTTACATCATTATGTTTAATTTTAAAATGCTTTATCCTGTGATTTCCTGATGACAAATGTATGCGACTTGGTAAAATCAAAGACCTATTCTTTGTAGGTCTTTGGTGAAATGCGAGTTTTTTAGCAAGAGTCTGTACAGTAAACTCCGTATATATTGACTCTGGATATAAGGTAACTTCGGATATAACAAACAGTTTTTTTTTGGCCCGATTTTTTCCCTTCTTTGTTTAATGTAAAAATATACGGTTATATCGTACTCCGGTTATAAGGAAACTTCAAGGAACAATATTTTCTGGCCCAACAACGAAAAATGTACAGTAAAGTTAACGTATATATTGAACTGCAAACTTTTTTAATATGTTCCAAAGAGTTAAAAAAATCTGTTGATTTTGCTTTTTTTTTTTGAAGTCTGCATTGTACATGTATTTTTTCATAGTGCACTTGTAGCTAATATTCATAAAGGTAAAATATTACACATGTGTAACCTTTTGGGTAAACTAGTTAAATGAGAATACAAACATAATTGCAAAGTACGATATTCAAGTGATAATAGTTTACGTAAATAATTGTGAGCGTTTCTTTAAAAGCATGCAGACGGGATGAAATCCCATATTGGGAAAAATACCTTGTTAAATATTTCAAGTTATGGCAAGTGAGCGAAAATCAGCTTTCTTCAATTTGTATCTGTTTAAGTATTGCCAATTAAAACATGAAGTGTCTTTTTTTATGTTTTATTAATCTTTGCAATTATTATACATAGGTTTACGGATATACAAAAAGGATAACAGTTATAGATCTTTATAACTCTTCAAAAGGAGGTAGAAAAATCAAAAGTAACTATAAGTTGATGGTTCAGGTTTTATTACATTTGACTATAAAAATTCTTGTTCGATATATATTTTAGTTTGATATATATACATTGTATATAAAGAACTTGTTCGATATACGGATATAACGAACTCCGGATATAAGGAACAAATTTGATAGGTCCCGAGCAGTTCGTTATAAGCGGAGTTTACTGTATGACTTTCTGACTCTATAATATTAGAAATGTTCTGTCCTGGGAATGTGCAATAGCATCCTGTATTATGCATCATATATCAGTAATACTTGTTCCCAGTTTGTGTTTAAAGGATAGTGCAAGTGATGTCTTGTGTTCAAATTGACAAAAGGCAAAATATCTTACATAACCGGCCATAAGTCAAGCTTAGCCATAAGTCAAGGGTGTAGTTTTGACTTTAAAAAGAGTAATTCAAGTTAGCCCTTTCTGTAACTAACATAGTTGATAACATACAATGGTTTCTACCAATGTGTAGGGCAATCCTAAAATATCTACAGGAAATACCAAGATGAAGATGGGTTGCTTGTATGAGCAGAGGTTAAAAATGGTCTGATTTACTTTGGTGCAGACTATACATTACATGAAGAAGAGACATTGTTTCAGAGAAATTATGTTTTGGATGTACCATACTTTATCACATACAAGGTGAATTGCTTATAAGACGCCTCCTTGAAAAATAGCCTTAGACCCCCCCAAAAAAAAAACATTGACATTTTATAACAGCCAGAAAAAATATTTTGAAAGTAATAGTTATATTTGACAGCATTTTGTGCAAGTTTTAAGCCTTCTTTTCTCTATTTAATGAGATGGACATGGCCAAACATGATTTGCAATACCGCTAGACATGTTAAGCAGTTTATTATAATTTTGACTGAAATATGTTCAGGTTTTGTATGTTCAGGTTTTGTTTTTGTGTACTCAACTGCTTTCTGTTGTATTTTCTGTTTTATATGTGCAATGATCTTGGTACTGACCTCTTCTACATGAGATGTATGCATTTTTTCTCAGCCTCTGGAGCATTTGACTTTCTCTTTTTGAAAAATAGCTTGTCAAGCAAATGAAAGCTAAAAAGCCTTCTAATGTTAGATAGGCACCATAGGTTACTGATCATAATGCAGGTAAATATCTTGAACTTATCTCAGATAAAGCTATTTTGATCACCTGATACCTGTCATTTATCTTTCATTCTTACCACATTTACCTAGCAAACACTCCCATTTTATATCTAGTCATCATGACCACTGGTAAGAGTGTGTATACATGTATCTTAATGGTCTTGTTTCAAGTTTATAGCTGGGTTAAAATCAAAGTCACCATCATATGTCAAAGAAAAATCGAATACTGTTACAGTATAAGACACATTTTAAACACGGCCATCTTTAAAACTTGTCCGACATGTCAAGGTAAGGTTTGTCATTTGGTAAAAAATTATGCAGTATGTGGTCCGAATCCAGTCATAAAATCCGATGAAAGGATTGACTTGAGAACACTCTAAGAAGATGCATTTTATTAAGGGAATGTAATCAAACTGAATTATAATTGATATAACATGCAGAGCTATATGTATTATGCAGGTTTTGACTTGTCTTGCAGATGTTTTCTATTCACTCAGGTGAGCTATAAAGGGCCATGACGACCCTTTATTACAAGTTACATTGTACAGTACAATCATAATCTTATCATGGTCTGCATTGCAGTTGGCAAATTTTCATTGAGACCTCATATGAATGGTGAATGGCACACACAGTCTAGACTGAAAGATGGACCAGTCCGTTTTAAATATTTAGAATGGCAAGAATAAATGTGTGTTACAGAAAAGTCAGTGTCTGTGTATAAAATATAGCCTATTATATTTCTTTTTTCTTAGAAATGATTTTTATGTACATTGTATATTTAGTCTGTTATAATTTATTATTTCACATGTTATGCTTATTATATTGCTGATAAGAATCAATTAAAATAAAGTCAGTATGCTGAACTGTGTTGCTTAATTTTTCATCACCTATTTCTTTCCACTTTTAGAAGTGATTTTTGAATTTTTGGTTGAAAGTCATCAGATGCACCGCCATCACGGCAGGGTGGTTAAGGCCACTGACTTGAAATCACTGTAACCTCTCGCTCGCCGGTTGTCATAGGTTCAAGCTGTGCTTCTGAACATGTCTCTTTAAGTTGGCAGTTTAGGGTTCAATCTAAGGAACAAGGGTTAGTTAAACTGTGCTTGTAAAATATGGTTGAAATGGATGTTAAAACTCGTACAAAAGCATCAACAGCGAAAGTCATCCAGCTGGCATGTAGAAGTGTAAATAACCAGATGCAAATTAGTGTTGTAAATAATGTCTGAATGTGTGCGGCATTGTTTATTTAATGTGAGACGGATCACTATTTAGATGTAATGTCGAAGAAATCGGTCTCTTTTTTTTTTTTTATTGTTTATAGTCCGCGATAGCTGTGGGATTTCTCACCTGGGTAACTCGCTAAGACCCCAGTATGACTCCCACACATACTGGTAGAAATCGGTTTCAAGTATGTATTTTAGATTTTTATAATCCATATGGCCAACGCCCCAAGACGAGTCAAGTTATTTTAGGTTTGGGGGAATAGTGCAAGATACAGAATGTGTCCCGTTCCAGCGACACCCCTGGTTCTTTAACATGTCTGGTGTACAGCACTGACACATGGGACCTTGGTTTTTAGGTCTCATCCAAAAGATCATTAGTTATGTTGGTTGAGGAGCGGGGGATCGAACATGCGATCCCTGGATTACAAGTCCAGCACATTACCACTGGAGCACTGATCCGCTCAGTTTCAATAAAACTATGTTAGATAATGATGATTTAATGACTTTTCTGTTTGTCTTTATGGTTAAAGAAAGTAGGTCAACTAGTATTTCGAAGTAAATCTTCAAAATTTAAAGTTCCTATGATTTTTCCGTTCTTGTTTTTGGCAGAATGGTTTCTCTGCAATGCAAATACAAATTTAGGACCATGTACATTTATATCCAAGTTCTGCTGACTAGTTTTCAAGGTTCCAACTTCTTCAGAGTGGCATGAATAAGGTGATGTGATAGATGGCTAACTAAAGCACATCCAGAAGCTAATAAATACAAAGCCAGCTTTTAGACATTTTATTTTGGCATGTGGAATTTAATACAATAGAAAAGTATAAAAAATTATATAAATAAATTAAATGGCACAAATTTATAATGATCAACATGCATGGTAAATATAGTTATGATAAAGACATTTATGGAATTCATACGAATGTAACCAATATTTACCACTAAAAATTACATAAACAAACCTTGTATTAGTGAGAACAGAAATTTAAATGATCACCACCTAACGGCAACAATAGGTTTGTAAACCAATTAATTTTTGTGCTAATAAATGTTTGTGTTTTGTCTATGCAGGACGGATTTGCAGATACATGTATTTGAATTCGTGTTTTTAGAAAACAACGAAAAAAAATATCTTTAAACTCAAGGATGAATGATTCTCGTATACTAGATTGCTGAAAAACTGGCCTCCGCAAATACAGTGAAAATAAAATTAATAGCACACAAAAATTAGTTGGTTTACAGCGTTTGTACAGGCTAAGAAGTGATATGAATGTTACTTTCAACTGACTTGGCCAGATGGAGATGGTACATATATCTATCACAAGAAACACGGCAATGCCACGAAACCAGGTTTTCAACATAAATTTATAAGCAGCTTAAGTTCTTTCATTTTTGATGGAAAAAATCATTTCCTCAGGTGCATAATTATTAGAAGCGCAGATAATATAGATATAACATGAATTTACACAGGCGGCAACTGTTTTTCTATTTTTAGTAACAGTAACCTGGGACCCAAAATTCAATCCCAAAATACATCTCCATACAAGCTTCGACATGACTTACTAGTCAGAAAACATTTTCCTTTTTTTAGTAACAGCAACCTTGACCGCAGACACCGAAAATGCAATCCAAAGCTACATCTCTACTTACTTACCATTTTTCATGGTAAAACCTAATTCCATTCATGAGTTATGTGACAAAAAACATTTTTCTATATTAGTAACGGCAACTTTGACCTTGACCCAAGAAGCCCCAAAAGCAATACCAAGGTACATCTCCATATAACCTACCAAGTTTTATGGCAATACCTCATTCCTTACTAAAGCTATTGAGTGGAAACCACCTGTTTGATCTCTCCTGAACAACAAAGTATCCCAATCTAATAACTGGATCTTATATTAGGACCAAGCTAATACCCAAGATTTTTCGATTTTTCGCTGATTGTGCTTAAGATAATCTATTTATTTATTTCCATGTAGATTAATCCTTTTGTTATCCCAGACACCTATTATAAATACACCAGCTGTGTACAGTACTGCGTTCTGGTACCCATTTACAGTTTAGTAAACTGAAGCATGTGTGGTGTTCAGAGCCTTGCCAAAGGAAAAATCTACACTGGCCTGAACAGGGACAAACTCTTACCTGTCCCCCAATATATAAGACCCCACATACTGTATTCTTCCCTCCCCTCTGTGTCCAAAAACACAGACTATATTTACTGTGTTTGTATGTTCTATACACCTACCAACATACATTTCATCTTGTACATGTTTGTACAACCAGACTGGTGACATATTGTGTCTAACAAATGGCACAACTATGATACTAACATACAAAAATTAATTAAGTTTTAACACATACACATGTTTTTAAAACAAAACTGTGATGGTGACATATAAAATATGTCTCACACTTACCAATCAGTCATGCTTTCATGGTGACACATGAGTCATGTCTTACACATATGTAGGCTGAGCCTAAAACAAAACCACGAAAGGGACATATAATATGTCTTACACAGATAAATTTAAACACAAGACAAATGATAAAATATGTAAAATGATAAAATATGTAATTACGTATGAAAATAATGTATGTTTTAAAAACACAACCATGAAGTGAAAACACAATTCAATATGCACATACACATATGTTTCCTAACATGTATTATTATGACACAACCTTGTTGGTGGTAAACAACAGAAAAAGAATGTACATAAATGGAAATTCTACAAAAATGTATATTTAAAGTTTTGATATGGTATCATGTATGGGAAGGTTTTTATTTACAAAAATGATATGCTATAAATAGACATGAATGCTATAAATAGACGTGAATTTATTGCACTAAAATCTGCTGAATGCGTACTGAAGATCTTTTGTATGGTTCATTTCATGTAAATACTGCAAACTTAAGAAAACTTATGAAAGTTTTAAGTGAAGCTGAAAATCCTCTGCTTAGAAAATTTACATTTTTGTCATAACGCCAGATATTTGCGAGTTCCTACTAGAAATTTTGAGTTAACCATTTAAATAAACTGACATCACAGAAAAAATTGCTTTTAACAATGTCTTTAACTAGGGGAACAGTTGATTATTTAAATTTTAAAAATTCAAAAACCAGTCTATTTATCTGGCTTCTGATTGGTTAACAACAACTCAATTTAAAATCTGACCAATCAGTAGTCTTACATTTCAGACTGGTCTCAAGTATAATTTGTGTTATAATGTGCAAAAAGATTTTTTGTCACCTTTGAGATTAGACAGTGTCTGAGTATATTACAGTCTATACCAACCCAAAGCACGGGTTTCACAAGAATGAGACTCAATTTTATAATTAATGCAGCACAAAGTACCTATTTTAAAAGGTTTGTTTCTTGCTGATAGTACCATTAATAATTTTGCTTTGTTTGAGCTGATTCAATTGTTTAATACAAGCATTTTTAAAGCCTAAGTCATTTAGCTAAGCAAACAATAATATATATAATGGGATAATTGAAAGATCTCAAAAAATTGAACTGCATTTGTATAAAAAAATGCCATTGATGGCTTACATTGCTCACCTGAAGAATGAGACTTTATATTATGAAAGTTTAAAACTTGATTCATACAGGCGAATGCCTTTACCATGATTTAACAAAACTTTAAAATTGTTCACAAGGTTTTCTAAGAATTCAAAATCTTGCTATGAGCTCTTTGTATTTATGAGCTTTAAATAAATAAATATTCTATGTTATATTAGTACCTATGTAACACTTTACATGCTCTTCATTCCCAGTTTGCACACAGAATGTAAATGACAGAACCAAATACCTCAGCATCAAAGCTGTTTTGTGACAGTAAACTTGGAAAGTAAATTTGAGAAGAAAGCAATCTATTCTTGAAGCCAAACAGGCTTAAAACTTAGAAACTAATTTTATGATAAAAAATTCTTAAAGACACAGTTGCTGTACCCTCTTTTCTCCAATAACCCAATATGATGGCAATTTGACATTATAAATACCACTATTGCTTGAATTGCTAAGTTATCTACCAAGTCACTGTCACTCTCCATGCTGATAGATCTAGATTTCTGGTTCGGAGGTTTTAACCTTTGCAATGCTTGGTAGATGATGCTGAACATGATACCTTTATAACCTGTGTAGACCACACCCTGCATGTACAGATCATGATCTACACTGTCAACTAAACAATAAAATACTTTTCACTAAGCAATAAAAGTGAACAAAATCAAACTTTAGAACTGAAAGGCTGCTTAAGCTTACAGGGAGACATGTTTTCAAAGTGTTCCATCATAAACGGATGTCTCCCCTTTACGTGGGGCATGTTTGATTTATGGTTGTGTAGTAGGATAGGATTTCATAGATAAAGGGAGGTTATTAGAAATGGGGTTAGCGTGAGTTATGGTTTTTTATAACTGCATTTCCTCTTAATTTCCTCTTAACTGTTTAAAAATATAAACTAAATTCCTTCCATACTTTTGGAGTCTAATATGTTCCAGGCAAGCATATTTCATTAAGGGAGATAATTCAAAATAGTTCAGCTAGAGTTATGGTTCTTAGTCACTTCACTACCTTTCAATAACCTCTATTAATGTGTGCAGTTTAATGTCAATCCCTTAAATCTGTTTTGAGTTTTTACATAAAGGGAAATAATTCAAAGGAAAACAGTTCAAAAATGGGGTCAGCAAGTTCTGGTAATTCGGCACTGCACTTCCTCTCAATGACCTCATTGTGTGAAGTATGAACTCAAACCCTTAAACACTTTACGGGTTATGCACCAGATACAATTTGGTATAGTTTCAGAATTCAGCCCCAGACAATTTTTCATTGAAGAAAAAGAAATCTACTAATAGTAAGAAGAAAAATAACTACAGATACAGTATGTCTCCCCTATGAAGGGGATACATAGTAACATAGTATCTCAAGGAAAACAAAAGAACAAGAAAGACAACTCTGGGAAGAATATAACAAAGACACTGCAAACATGAGTAACTTCCTCCTGTTTCCTAAATGTCAATCCTGAATGAGAGATGACCTGAAGTAGACAAATCTGGAATGTGGAAACTTTTTAGTCCCTGACATTTTCACGCTTATCACTTCTCAGTATAAGTATCTAACAAAACACTTCACATAAAACTACTTTACAGATGTAGTGATCTTTTAGCAAGCTCTGTTATTATCTTATCAGAAACTCTTATAACTTTTTGGTAGCATCTGTTATAAATGAAATCCAGCTATTCCGCAGCTGAATTTATCCAAACAATTGGAATCAGTAGCAGTATATATTCTTACTGAGATCTTTTGTTCATTTTTTTTTAAAATTTCAAGTTGGATACTTTCATAGAAATTAATCTACAGTTACACTTCACTAACTTGTCCAGATTTCTTTAAGAATCTGTTATTGAAAGACAAATCTTCTGTATCACTGAAGACCACTGATATCAGTGAATTTCCTCAATAGTTGAACTTGAATAATTGTCCACTATCCCCAGGCTGAAATGTTCAGTCACCAGTTGTTTTGTGTATCCAGTCAATGACTGTCGAGACACGTGCGTACCTATTAGCACGTCTTAATGAGCCGCCATCGCATCCATTGACGCCATGACTCATCACTCCTAAAACTGTCCAGTGACCCCGGTTGTCGGAACACATTAGTGGACTGCCACTATCTCCCTACAACAGGAATATAAAAGTTGAATATATACATTCCAGTTCATTTGCACTCACATGATCTATTACTGAATCACAGTCTATGCTGGTTGCAAAGCCAGAAATATTTTACCCTTAGACTGCTTAAGGCATATACATTGTATTTCTGCCATCACAGTGCAATATATATAAGGTTTAATTAACAAAATTTACGAATGAAAATTCAATCCAATGTTCTACAGCCAAGACTTTTTGGGAGCCACTTTCAGGCTTCTTTAGTCCTCCTTTGACCAGCTGTTTAACACGTGTTTCCCTGTACCAGTATTTCGATTTGCATAATTTTCCCTCTTTATAACACCAGTAAATTGAAATAAAATTCAGCACAGCAGTATGACATGTAACTCTAAAAGTAAATATCATTTCTAATGTCTTGTTACCTGCCGTAACCACATAAATAATTGGTACTCAACCTACCTTGCAAGCCGAGAGGGCCCCGGAAAGATAACCCGCACATACAGTAGCATTTGTGTTTAATGGATTATCAATGCCATTTTCAGCGCACTCCTTCTCGCCCCATAGCCTCATTTTGCCTTCACGTAAATTGTTTACTGTCTCTGCAATGATGCAAATACAAGTAAATAGTAAAGTTATTACAGAAAGAATTGAAATGGAGACAACTGTGAAACAGACAAAAATCACAAAGTTTATCTATCATGCACTACTGTTTGAACCAAGAAATTCAAAGTGGATCCATGCCGTATAACTGTTCTGCTTATGAAACTGAATTAACCATCTAGACAATATTTATTATTGGTTACTAGTTTTTGGATGTCAAAATCAGCCTCATTTCCTGAGCAATATTTAATGAAGGACACACAAAATAGAAAACACTAATATAAACCTTCTTGGGTGTTGATGTAACCCCAGCCTGCTAAGTAACATTGCGAATTTGTTGGAAAAGTTTCATCTTGTTCCGGTAAACAAATCGGTTGCAGATAATCTCCATAGGAAAGAGGAAAGTCAAGATGGAACAACGCAAGGTCCCATTCAGTAAGACCGGTTTCCAACCGTCGCATCTTTGGGTGCAGAACAATTTTATCAACACGACGTCTCTGCGAGTTATCGCCTATGGTCCTCTGTCGCGTATTGGTCCCTGCCGTGATCTCGTAAAAGTGTGGTGTAAGAGTGTAGTTCGACAGTGCCGTCCTGTAAAGCATATTAAAACATTAGTTTTCAAAGTGGCCAAAAAAAGCTTCAAACAAAACACAACAGAATAAAACCATCCAATGTTAGGACTGCCCTCGATATCAAGACCAAATATTTAAAACCAAATGGCCCTTAAATAGTAAAAACGTCTTGATAAAAAAACCATTTCAAAATTAAGACCACCTTATACAGTAGCTTTGAACACTGTAAAACTTGTTAAAGTATTTTTTTGTCAGAAGAGTGGCATATATCGGCAAGAACTAACAGTTTGTTTATAATCCTTTTCAAAATAAATAGCAACAGCCTGGTCACTAAATAAAAGTCCAGAACTGTCCATTATTTACTATGAACCTTCACAAATGGTGACTGATCTTAACCAAAGAATAAATAAGTGGGTAACATTAAACACCTGATCAAACAGATTGTGCAGTTTTGAAAGCTGATGTACAGTCAAATGAAGAGTTGTATACCTTGATTGTTTTATTCCCCTCAAGTACTCACAAAAAGTTTCAAGTCAATCTTATCAGTAGTTACTGTGATATGTGCATGCTCAAAGCTTGCATACAAAACTTAAACCAGCTAACACAAACACAAGGGCAACTGCAAAAGCTCTCCTTACGTATATCTGAGCTAAAACGTAATTATACGATATTTTGGTAAGGGACCATTATTGTGACTTCAGCTGACTGCTTTCATTGAATTTGCCCCCCCCTCCCCTAAAAACATTTTCAATCTGACCAACAAAAACATGTCTAATTACTGATTGGTCAGTTTTGAAACACAATTCAGTTCCAGCCAATCAGAAACCAGAGATTTCAGACTGGTCTCTTAGCAAGTATTATAAAGCCTGCCTCTTTGGTCCAGTGGTTCTGAATATGTCTCTTTATGTGTGAAAGTTGGCAGTTTCTTATGGCGGATGGGGATCTAGTACTGGTTCTCCTCAGGAATGATGGTTTTGTAACTGCCTGCTAGTAAAAATGGAACAGGCATTAAACTCATACAACAACAACAAAGTATTATAACTTTAGACCCTAGTAATACTTACACAACACAGTGAGCAGCTGTGAGAACCCATCTTGAGTTCACAATGACCCCTCCACATACACCCTGACCTAACATAGACACTGATACAACCCAAGGCCATTTTCCTTTCGGGGACAGTGTCCCGCCAACTATAAATGAAGTCAGTATCTCAACCTTCCTCTCTCCACATCCTGTAATGTCCAAAAATGTGTCACAAAATGACTTCTTGAAATCAAAATTGCTATAAAAAAATAAAGCCTGTGCTTATAAAACATTTTTCATGCTCAACTGATTTTCATGCTCAGACTTTGGATCATTAGAAATTTGTAACAAAGAAATCTTTATATGTTTAACAAACAAGGAAATAAATTAATGACATATCAGATAGAGTACTGAGTTACAAAAGTTTCTTACCATTTGGTTTACATTGGACGCTAACAATTTTCCGAGAGGGACACATCGGTCTGAAATACAAAACAGCAAAATATATTCTTTCATAAATTTGATGGTCAAGCAGAAACAAGTACATTTTGAGTCTAAGTTTGCCACACATTTTATTTCCGTAATTGACATGTCTGTCATAAATTTTTGTGATTGCTTCCTAGCATGAATGAAAATGAAACTATAGAGTCAGTCATGTCCAGTAAACTACAGATGGCAACTGATCTCAGAAGAATCACCATGGTAACAAAGTGAATGGTACAGACAAACCTGTATCAATAGCCACTTGCATGCGGTGGCCACTTGCTAAAGTCTGTCTGTAGTTTTATATCCAAATCAGCGACTTCCAAGGGGAAAGAAAAGGAATTTAGCAGCCAATTGCCTAAATTGGCCTTTTATGTTACTTCCTTTGATTAGCTGCTTTACACTGAGATTTGACTGTATTTTTCAATATTAATTTTATTAAAGTTTTCTACATACATTGTATTACACATTGCCTGGATTAAAAGCTTTTTTTACTCCTTGAAATCTAGATAATTATATACATTGTAATTAATTGTTCTGCTCTGATAGTGTTCATGCACAAGTAAGATTTTTATATTAACAGACTGGGGTAACGAGAAATTCATTCAAATATGATAGATACAACTGTACAGAAAGTATAGAACAGATATCTATTAATAGTAACATCCAAATGTTGAAAGAGGACTTTTACCAACAGATTACATGCATCAAATTCTTTAAGGTTTAATCCAGTGCTTCATAATAAGTCATGTAAATTTCCTAATTTTTGTGTGTTGAAAATTTCCTAATTTTAAAGCCGACAGTCTTTAATCACAAATGAAAAATTTGCCAAAGATAAACTCTCTTATTATAAATTATTATTATAAATTTATGTGAAAGGAATCTTTTATGAAATTTGTTCATTAGTTCAGTGGGGAATTTGCCAAAAATAGTGTGAATAAAATTATCGCAAATACCCATTTCTTACCCAATTTTCAAATTTGCTTTCAATCCCAAGTCTCTTTTACAAACTATTATGTGTTTATACAAATGTATTTTTCAAATGTGACATCATCACTGAAAAGGGACCATCAGTGAAAAGGGACCATCAGTGAAGATCTATGCTCTTCACAGGTAAAAAGTTATGGTAGTGTCCAAATTGAAAGATGGACAATTCCATTTTCACAATTTAGCAGCATCAAACTTTTAATATCACTAAGTCTTATGAAACTTATTCTTCCTACACATGGAATTCTATTGTTTTAAATGGTGTTTATTTGGAGACATATCAAAGAATATCCACAGAACTATGTTATGAAGGCAGTGAAACAAACAATAAACTTCAAACTACATGGCTCACCATACAAGGTCAAAACAACAGATCAAGCATATTGTGTGACTCTAACAATGTAGATACGTTTAATGAAAACAATACTCAGCCTTCATGTACCAGTATGTGGTACAACAATGCATGTTCACATCTTTATTCCAGAACACATTGTCAACACAGAGCAATAAAAGACACAATTCAAATTAATAACTCATCACCTAATTACACCATCAATCACTGGCTTTGACAGTACACACTCCAGTGCAAGTATATGAAATCATTGCAACAGACTACACACATTTATTTTAGCTCAAATGTAACACAAGACTGAAGCAAAATTGGTCTTTTTTAAGCGTTTTTTTTGTGTCTCACATTCGTTATGTTGAGCAGTTTTCAAATTACAGCATAACTGATTTTCACCTGTGTTTATTTTTACATGAGAACAGAACAGAACATCAGAATAAGTTCCAGTGGGTGAAATAAAATGTTTGGCTTTTTAACCCCGCTTTCTGTACCAGTACCAATGCTATTTAACAACTGGTTTTAAAACGTGAAATGTGATAGAACAGTTCATGCATCAGTGGTATGAAGATTTGCAATACAAACAAAGTTATAGTTGAACAATTCAAGAACAACAGTAGAAAAATCTATGAAATATATACCTGTCCAATGAGGCTGCATTAAATGAAATAAATAACATGAAAACTTGCAAAACTTTACATGTGTGTGTATGTAATTTGTAAATTTCAGCATAAAATCTCCTTGCTAATTCTTCTGTACTTATTACGCAGACTTGATTTACTAATGAATTTATTCTCAATTGTGGAACAAGTTCTTACAACTTAGATTAATTGCTCTTGAGACTTATTCCAGATGGAATCAATTTTCAAGAGAGAGAGGTAATGTGGAAATATCTGTGTCTTGCCAAAGGACACAAGCGCCGTGGCACTGGTGGGGACCCTCCAATCCCTATGCAAACATTCTACCACTGTGGCTCAGCAGACTTGAACAGACTTGAATGATCACACTTAGAAATAAGAATAAAATTTCATTATTTCACAAAAATGAAATAGGTTACAGCTATATCAAAATGGGTACTCTCTTAGTTTGGTTGTTGATTTCCTCCATTACAATCATTGTTCTACTCATTTTAAAAATGGATGTTACTGTTTGATGATTTAAAACAATAAAGTCTGGACATTTTTATTAACGGTGCAATCATTTATATTACTAACACCATTGTTCTTAGCTTTTGATTGCAAGGGGCATAAAATAACAAAGGAAAGAAACTGTTTATCAGCTGAAAGTACATTTTTGCCAATAAGGATTATGTGACTTTTTCATCAAAATTAATATTGGTCAAAAGTTTTACTTACATTTTGACAAATTTAGCGAGTAAACTCTGGTTGGCAGCCAGCGTGCTCTCTCTATCTTTAAGTACCATAAAGCCGTCTGATGTGGTCACTCCAGATACTGCTTGGTCTACAAGCATGACATCCAAACTGCTTCTACAAGTGGCAACACAATCAAAACTGTAGTACATTATAGTATACATGATGGTAACAAAGTCAGCAGAGGTCAATTCAGTTTGTGTGTACATCATTTCATATTAGTTTATGATCTTTTGGTTGGTGTGGCTTTTGCTGCCATCACTGAACCTTAATTATCCTTCCCTGGCCTGGCTAAAACCAACAGCTGTAATTCTTATATCAAGATTCGAAATTACAAAATTAAGCTCTTTGACCATTGTGAAATCTATAGCTTACGACTGGCTTAAACAGAGCTTAGTTGTAAAGTTAGCCAAATCAAATGCCAGATATGCAAGATGGTTCTCATAGGAACATAAATTTTTTAATATCTTTTAGACTGGGTAAACAAAACTGATTGAAATTGATGGGTATATGTTCCATCACTTCACACCTGCATGTTTGAAACATTTAATATTCGATTAGAACACAATTGAAAAATTCTAATGGATTGACATAATAATGTCTTACATCAGCAAAATAAACATGTATTAGGAGAGAATTACCCGTGACCGAAGTACTGGCATATATCATCAGCGGTGCTAGTTGACCAGACATCGCTGCAGATTGGTAGAAATCTTTGATTTAGCTTCACGGTAACAATACCTGGTGATACCAATACGCCATTACCAGCAATCCCCACTGTGAAGGAGAAAGTGCTCTTTGTTTAACATGTCATTTTTCTAATTGTATTGTGCCCATAATATATTTATAATAATATACTCATATAAAATCTAATGTGTGACTGTCAGATAAGGCATAGTTCTTGATTGGCTGCCAATCATAGTTCTGAGCTGGCTATTACACATAGCTGTAGACAGGCTGCCAGAAATAGCTCTAGCTGCTAGGCATAGCTATAAAGTGGATGTAGGCATAGCTCTATTCATGCTGCTAGGCATAGCTTTAGAGCTGATATGCATAGTCCTAAACCGGATGCTCGGCATAGCTCTAGACTGCTAGGCATAGCTTTAGAGCTGCTATGCATAGTCCTAAACCGGATGCTCGGCATAGCTCTAGACTGCTAGGGATAGCTCTAAATTAGCTGTTAGACATAGCTCTAGACTCGTTGCTAGGCACAGATCTAGATTTGTTGCTAAGCACAGTTCGAGACTGGTTGCTAGACCCAGATTTTTCACTGATACGGTTAAAAATAATGCTACATATGTATTAGAACAGTGTAAAATTGTTTAGATTCAGTTCACTCACAGCAATCTACCTCGTCATCTCCAGCAGCACACTGCTTCACACCATCACATACTTGTTGACCTGGGATACAGGAATAGTCAGAGCATTGCGCCTCATCCTCACCACATGTCCCTGTAGACAGAAATAAAACTGAATTGTTTCTAATCAGTTTAATGGAGGATTACTTGACAGAAATATTGAGGAAACTTATGAAATCATGCCATAAAGCTTACAACATGCAGTAACAGTTGCACACTTCTTAAATATTGAAGTATTTCCTCTTTATTTTATAGACACAATGGCTTGTTTTCGCAACTTTTTCAATACAAATTATGAATGATAAAAATGCACTCATGAAATCATTATGTACCTGGTCGTATATAAATATTCTTTGAAAACATTTTCTCAATTTTGTGCAGTTTTCAGTTACAATACTTCTGATTGGCTTGAGGTTAGGTCAGTTTTGAAACTGACCAATTAGAAGATAATGATTAGATACCTAGCATAAACTTAACATTAATCTGATGAGGCCACTGGTCATTTTTACCTGTCACTCTAAGTGAACTTCTGACTGTTTTTATAGCCAGGCATATGATGTTAGAGGTATAAAACTTATTTGTGTACAGATTATATCACTTACCACAATTCTTCTCATCTGAACTGTCTGGGCAGTCTGCAAATCCGTCACAGAACCACTCATGCATGACACAGGTTTGCATGTCGGCACATTGTCTTTCTGCTATTGGATTACACACTGCACCACATCCCTCCTCATCAGAATTGTCAAAGCAGTCATCGATCCCATCACAAAATTTACGTCTGCTCACCCACATGCCGTTCTTACATTTATTGTACCCAGGTCGCCATGCTAAATAAAACAAAAGTACTTAGATCTGCAACAATTTATAAAAAGCTACAAAAGGTTTATTCAGAGGCTTTCATTAAAACTAATAAAGTCTGAAATGGCTGGACAGGTGTGACATTATTTGTATTTTCTAATAAAAGTGTTTATCAAACTTAGAAACTTAATATTGTGAAATAATCAGGCACACAATCTGCATCACACACTCATACTGGTAGTGAAGATGCTTGAATTGGATAATGATCTAATTCATTCAAGACAAGTAGCAAGATTTTATGTTGATACAAGTTGGATGCAAATTTGAAAAAACAAAGCAAATCCAGACGGTAACTTCTATACTAAATGTAGGTCTAGGATCTATTAAATGTAGGTCTAGAATCTACTAAATGTAGGTCAAGGATCTACTAAATGTAGGTCAAGGATCTACTAAATGTAGGTCAAGGATCTACTAAATGTAGGTCTAGGATCTACTAAATGTAGGTCTAGGATCTACTAAATGTAGGTCTAGGATCTACTAAATGTAGGTCTAGGATCTACTAAATGTAGGTCTAGGATCTACTAAACATTGGATAATATTCGCAATGTTTTAATTTTACCTATTTTGGCAAAGTTCTGACTTGATAAAATTGAATTTAAAGTTAATTTAAAACTCTTGCGAATATCACATACTAGATTAACTTATAGAAAATAATCGCTCGCAAATAAGTCTGCCTGCACACAAATCTTGATATTTCCGTCACATGAAAATAATCCACTTTACAGCAATATTTTCAAATGAGGTGTTCTAATCCTGAACAATTTACGGCAATATTTTCAAATGAGGTGTTCTAATCCTGAACAATTTACGGCAATATTTTCAAATGAGGTGTTCTAATCCTGAACAATTTACAGAATAATTCTTACCACAATTTGTTTCATCAGATAGATCCAGACAGTCCACATGGTCATTACATTTGACAGAGTTACTCCAGAGACATTGACCGGAGGCACACCGGAATCCTGTGCAATCTGAAACATTGACAAAAATAGTTGCAATCTGTGAGAATATCAGATCATACTGTACTAGGCAAGAATATCAGATGAAGTCAGTACATTAGACAAAATGGATTACGTAGATAAAAATTCCTTGAATTGTACATTTACAGAAGAAATCTAAGAGGTTGCTATACTGCAGCTAAGCTTAGTGAGTTGTCAATTACTGGGGAACATACTTTCAGTGTAAACTGGTTTATATTCCTGGGAAACTTACTTGAACAATTAACTTCATCAGATTTATCATGACATTGTGGAAAACGGTCACATCTAAACCGTACATCTATACACTGCCCACTCTGACATCTGAACTGGCTCTCCGAACATTCTAAAATATAAATTGCTGTGTCATCTAATAATTTAGATATAACAGGTACTGAAATACATATAATTAACACTTTTTCCGACGAACCAGATAGCTTTGTTGAACTGGTCAGGAAGTTGTTATTAGCATTCAATAAATTTTAAAATGTGCTAGAAGAAATACACCAGGATACATCCAATGAAAATATCAACGAAGTCTGTTGTTAATTAAGAAATAAACTATGGCTTGGAGTGCTTTATCGAAATTGAAACATTCACTGGAGGTGATAATTTATGCTCATCATGAGGGTGAAGCCCAAGTGAATTATACATCTACACATTACTGATGATATTAGATTCTTTTAAGCCCAAGTTATGAAAACTGTTGTAAACACTGGAGGCTTTTTTAAGTTTGATGGTAAAGTGTAATATGGCAAAAATATTTAATAAAGGCTGTTGAAATTCACTCCTATAATTTGTGCTACCATTCAAGATGATCATACATAGCTATATTATTCAACAAACTTACTTTATAATAAGTGGTTTTTGAACAGAAAGCAGTAATTGTCAAAGATGAAAAAGAAATTTTTTGCTTCTGTTGATAAAAAGACACTACATAAAAATGTTTCTGTCTTTAATGCAGCTGCATTTCTATTACAATGGTAAGAGTTTTTGCAACTTTATACTAATTTCAAGAACAAAAGAGAACATCAGAGGTTCGGTAGTTTTTTTTTGGTCTAGACAAATGACTTCTTAATTGAAATGACAACTAGAGCAAAAATAATTAATGCTTACTCATATAAAACATTACACCTCTTACATCACTGATTCTTTTTTTATACAAAATCCTGCATTCTAGAAATTTCTCTAGTCAGCAATAGGGTTACATGACAAGGGTTCAACACAACACAGTTGTAAGTTATGTGAAATAAAGAAGGACTTACAACTGTTTTGGGTTGAATTCTCAAATTATGTATTTTAAATGAAAACTTAATATGCACAGTTCATTATTTGAAAATCTGATTTCTGGTGAAGTGGTGTTGAGGAAAGTATTATTCTTTTTTTCTTTTGAGGGCGAGGCAAATGGGTGGGTTTGAGGGCGGGGGCATAATTGGGGGTTGTTGTATGATTGGACCAAAGTGGTGCTGTCTTGATGTAATTTTCCAGCTGACTCAGGCTGAAAAGAATTCTAGCATAATTATTCATTCAAACCCTTTTCAACACTGACAGCAGTCTTCCATATGGTTTATATAACATAAGATCATAAGGTTATAACCATTATTTTTGCACGAAAAGAGGCAGTTTTTGTAATATATAAATATTTAGCACACATTTTGTGCAACTGCCAATAGGAAATGCATGTCAAGTGAATAACAGTGGTGTACATTTGAAACATTTACAGAATATGCAGTAAACTTCAGTTTTATTGTTGAATGAGAGATTATGAATGCTGTAATCATGTGTGGATCAGCATTAAATGTCACAAACCCATGACAGTTCTATCTTGTTGTAGTTTGATATATGGACATCTAAACAAAAGAGCTCACAATTTGTCTGTGAGTTTTTTACTTGTATACTTAGCACTGCAAAAACTTCCATAGGAACAAAGATTTTAAGTGAAAAAAAAGATGAAAATTAATTAAAATGTTTGAAATAATTAAACAGACTAATATCAGAGAAATTTTTGAATGTTTTTGCAACAGGGACAAAGCATGCTTTTCATTCTTGGACAAAACATCTTTCTTCTTTTTTTATAAAACAAAACCCTGCACTCAAAGCCTATATATATAGAAATATTAGTAGAGGTATTTTGAAATTGTTAAACAAGAACAGAAAATCTTCTGCCCCAGTAGTATTGATGCACAGAATCCTCTGTATGTAACACAGATTTACTGATGAGGCTTATAAAAAGCAGGCACATGAAATGGCATGCGGACAGTAATCGAGGTGAATGATTAAAGAAAGATAAAACACAGAAAGTGATCCCCTAAACACCATCAAACACAGCACACAGAGGCTCAAACATCTTTCTTTGTACCACTAACCCAAAATCAAATATACATTATCAATGACAAAGTAATATCTACAGGTAATAATGTTTTAATGAACAGTGTGTGCATTGATATGTGTATGCGAAACATAATTATCTACAATGTTTGTTTAAATACATCACCATCAAAATACACTAAAATCTTTTGTAATAACAACAGACACAATACAACCACAGCAGATTGTGTGCAGTAACTGACAACAAAATACTCTCAAATCTTTCAGTAGCAAAAACAGACATGTGAACTATTTAGTCACAACATTTGTATACAGTATGTTTGTATACCAGTATACCACAATACATACCACAAGTTTTGTGTTCATCAGCAGCTAGAGGGCAGTGTGGCTTCCCATCACACACGTAACTCTTGGCGATACAGCTACCGTCTGTACATCGAAATTCTTCCGCATCACACACTGAAATTTCACACATACATAATACAAGAAATGTGACCTGAAGGCAGTAATTAGAAAATGCATAAAAGTGCACGCAGAAAAATCTTGGATAATTTTCCATGAAACCTTTGTGGTCTTTACAGTTAAAGGTTAGCAATATTGCAAAACCATCAAGACTGTACTTTTATTTTATTAGCTGGTTTTATTGCTATCTTTTATTGACTGGAATGATTTTGTTATAAGCTAATAGTGCAGCATTTTATATTACACAGAAAAACATTAACCGCCAGGTTTTACTGACAGATGGCAAATGCATGACCGTCTGCCATGTGTTACTAAGATCCAGTTACTTTCTGCAAGCTAGCTGGGTACATCTGTTTCATTAAGGAATTCAATAATATGAGCAGAATTCAAATCCAAATTTCTTTTATTCTCAGTCAGCATCCTAACCACTCAGCAACAGAGACCCGTGTTGACCTTTATTTAGAATTTTGTTTGGGATTTATACCTGACACTGGCGTCGTTGTTTTGGTTACATTAACTGTAGTTGTCTTTTTGGTAGATGTCTCCGTGGATACGGTTGTCGTCACTGTGGATATATTAGATGAGTTTGTGGATGTGCTTGGCACTGCAAATACAATATCCACATTTAAATCACATGTACAGTCAGACCTATGTACATATTCATGCATCTGAATGAAGCACCAGCTTGTCTTGTTGTAACCAGGCAATATTATACAATTATAGACTAATTTTGAGGTCAATACATAGTTTTGCGGACCTGTTAAAAGTGATATTGACCGAGGACGAAGTCCGAGGTCAATATCATTTTTTAACAGGTCCGCAAAACTATGTATTGACCGAAACATTAGTCTATAATCATTATATCGTATACCTCATAAAGAGTAGTGAAAATCATACGAAAATATAACAGAAATGACGTCTTAAAATCCGTGCAGGTCTACACATCATTTCCAGGTCTACATATACATTTGCAGACCCGGCACATGAGCGCTATCGGCCAATCAGGATTAAGTATTTATGACAGGTATACGATATTGTTTGTTATAGCCCAGATAGCAAAGTTTCTGTAATTAGAAGCTGTTTGTTGCATCCATCAGCCTCTTTCACAATACAGGTTTTACTGCACATTAATATTTTTGAAAATTTAGTGTAGATACTAAAAATATTATCTAGAAAATTGTTTACCTCAAAATTTAGTCTGGTCACAACTTATATAAAATAAGTCAAAATTTTCTCTCTTTATGTCATGCTGAATTATTTTTTAAGATAGGAAGATTCAATTTCCTATTTTCATGTTCAACAATATAATGTGTCACACTTTACAGAAATCGATGAAAAATTGGCCAATGTTTAATCACATTACCTCATGCAATAACAAGCATGTATCTTAAGTAATAACTTGTTACACAATATATTCACTTAACGATATGAGACGCCTCAAGCTGTTCAATCCACATCACAAATTTGCTGCATTTTACTACT
Source organism: Saxidomus purpurata (assembly GCA_022818135.1). Taxonomy (NCBI): domain Eukaryota; kingdom Metazoa; phylum Mollusca; class Bivalvia; order Venerida; family Veneridae; genus Saxidomus; species Saxidomus purpurata. The sequence continues at coordinate 42,116,254 of JAFMSR010000008.1, read as the reverse complement.
AACCTTTCATTCTCAGTGCACCATGCATTATCATTTCAATTAAGTAACATTTGAATATATCATGCATGCTACAGTAGTTACCTGTACACATTTTACACTAAATAAATGATATATATTTCTTATTTCTAGAACTGTTAGGACATTAATTACCTGGAATACTTGATGATGGTGGGGGTGATATGGTAGAAGATGTTGTCTGATTTTGAGTAGATACTTTCTCCTCACCTTTCCCTGTAAACAGAAATAAATCAGTCTCAGTGAAAAACATCCATCACTCTAGCTGTCATATCAAACAATAAGATTTCATGATACATTACATTAAATTTTGATTCCTCTTGATTTTATTGCTGAACTGATGATGATTGTGTTGCTGCTGTAAATATAAACTGCTGCTGTTGCTGATGATGAAAATGATGTTGATGATAACTATAATGTTGATTACGATAATGATTGATAGTTATGTTACTAAGATATACAATGATACTGCTCCTGATGCTGTTGCTAAAGATGATGATAGCTTTAATGATGACAATGATGATGGAACTGGTGATGAGAGATGATGACGCCCATACTGGGCATTTTTTGATGCTACTTTTGGTACTCAAGTTTAAAATAATACCATAAAATTTAAACTGAAGTGAGTATCTGCTACTGGCGCAATTATGATTACATTGTTGTTGTTGTAGATGATGCTGATGATGTAGTCATTCTTGATGATGATGATGTTATTAAGATGATGATGATGATGTTAATGATGATGAAACTGGTGGTAATTATGATAATAGTTACATGGTAATAACAGTTGGAGCACTGTTGCTGAGCACTGATAATTTATGAGATTAATCAATACCATGACAACATCAATGAGAATTCTGACTAGATCAGTAACATGTAATTATCATCATCAACAACATCACATTATCACTTACTACTTCCTTGCCGTACACCACTGTAACCTCAAGGTAAAGCTGTGTGTAAGTGTTGGTGTACATGAAATACATGTACTGCTGATATAATGTATAATAACTGCAAGATTGACACCACTGATATGCTATTAATCGAAAGAAATTTATTATATTAATACATTTCAGTAAAATCCTTACATTACTCACACAGAGAGCAGTAAGACACTATAGCTCTTAGTCTTTTCTGAATCTTTCTGTCTAACATGGTATTTACTTGACCGCATGTACCTTACTGACAAACAGTCCTGGACTCTGGAGTTTTCAGATAACCAGAAGCACAATTATGACCGTAACCATGCATTATCAGCAAATAAACCACTGTAACTTACTGTTTACCTACCTGAGAAGAATGATTTCTAGGAAAAAAGAGACATTGTGACTGTTCCCACCGGATAAGCACCCACTGTGATAGAACCTACCTTACATAACTGTCAGTCTCCTCATCAGGACTGGTACTGACACTGTACTATGGGGAGGGGGGGGGGGGGGCAGGGGGGAGGGGTCAAGTGGGGAGGGGCTCAAAGGATGTGTGGCTGATACTAATAAAGGGTTAAAAAAAAAGAAATACACAAATGTGCTTCCAAAAAAAACCCCACAATCTAGCCTTAAAACTCATTAAAATGCATGAAATTGCAGTGTATTATCAACTTAACACTTAAGAAATTCTACTCCACTTTTTTTGTCATTTTTAATGACGTGCTAAAAGCGCAAGTTACCTTTCCTCTGAACCATAAACTTACAAAAAAACTGCTGTGGTTTTACATTTAAATAACAACGCTGCTATGCATTTGAATACAACTCTGTCTGATAACTAAAATAGATGTTTTATGATAGTGTATGATAAACAAGTTGCATCTTCATGCAGAAATCCAAGCTCATCTACAAAGAAGTATAGAGTAGGAGATTGACTGATATGATTTAACTATGAGATAATGCAAAAATCTGAACATCTTTTCATATCAACAGCTGTGATAGTTAATCAAAAAGCACTCAAAGTATGTGAAATATTGAATATATGCATTTAAAAACATCATGACTAATAAACAATAATGATTAAATTGGTGTTTTAAAATTTATTAAAATTTAATGTTGTCTCTGCATGCCTTTGCAGGTAATAAGTCGTTTATCTGTGGGCGGTGCGTGGTCCTGTCTTTGCAACCTGTGCAGATCATGATCAGCTGGCACTGATGTGGAATCTGATCATGATCTGCACTAGTTGCTTTGCAATATGTAAATTTTAAGTTAGCATCCAGTACAATGGATGATTCGGTTGCAACAGGGAAAGAGCTCAATATGTCTGAAAGAAAAATGTTCTAAAAGCACTTGGCTTTGATTTTTGTAAACTGTTTTGGCCAACCTAGCCATAGGTTGTGGGTTTCGATCTCCCCATCAAAAAAGTCCATACACATTCCGATAGAACTCTGGCGCTCAACTGATGCAGACTTAACTGACATAAAGAGTTCTTGCATTCTTTACACAGTGTGTACATACTAGAGTAAATACTGTAAACAAAAAGGTCATTTCCTCCCCATTAGGCTATAACATAATCTTTTGTACTGACAAGTGTAGAAATGAGAAGATATCCTACCTTTGATCTGTAAATCATAATTTGTGGGTCTTTTTTTTTCATATTAATGAGCTCGACTTGGCTCCTTTGTATTCATATAACTGGATTGATGTTTTACAATGATTAACAGGTTGCACCTTCATGCAGAAATTTAACACTGCTATCTGGTCTGATTAAACCAGACTGGCATAACATTCACCTGATATTTCCGATTGGGATTCATCCCCATGACTCAAGATTTTAAGTCTACATTGTTATGATAAGGAAATAACTTAAAATAATTCAGTACTTTGCAATAACAGGAATGTGGGTGTGAGTCAGTCCAAGAAAAAAATTGATGTAACTAAAGGTTAAATTTAGGGAGCCAAACTTCAAAAGCAAAACATTCTTGATCTCTGGGGCCTTGGCACCAGCATAAAATTCATGCAGCTATATAACTACCTGCTCGCACTGCTATATGACTACCTGCTTGTGTAGCTATATGCAGACTACCTGCTCACAAAGCTATGTGACTACCTACTTCCTTAGCGTTTCAGTACCTGCTCACACGGCTAAGTGAGTACCACAAATTAAGACTAACATATGCTACACAGTGCTTTTTGACTTTAATGATGCTATTTCGTATTAACTTCATTTTCAGCTTGAGTCTGAAACAAGTTCTACATAGTCTATGATGTACCTTTATACTGTCAACTCTACACTGTCAATTTTTAAGACGACTTTACAACTTAACTGTTGAAGAATAACACTGTTATTGGTTCATTAAGGTTGTTTTTGAAAAAAAAAAATAGTTTCACTTTAAACCCTACTGCAGGCAGTTCATTCTGCCTTTGCAAACAGTGCAGATCATGATCAGCCTGTACAACTAAGCAGTCACTCTGCAGACTGCACTCTTCACTCTTCAGTCAATATATTTTTATTGGGACACACCCTTTTCAGTTATAAATGGTACTGTCTAAATTGAAACATGGAAATAGTCCTTTTCAACAATTCAGCGTGTATAATTCAAATAACTTTTGATTTAATCGTAATTAACATCAATAATAACAGGGTTTATCAACATAATTAACCATCATATTCCCATTTAATGGATTTTAGAATTACAAAATAACCGGATAGATTATATCAATACCAAATAATCATAGGAAATGAGTCATAAAATAAAACGATCTGATTAAAAAACAAACAATCAGTGGGCGTAAACGTTATAACCTTAAAAGTCTCGCTGGAATATTTTATTCTCTTTAAAGTCAAATAAAGAATGTAACAACTCACTGCAGAGTTAACAAAACTTTTTGCCCCTATTTATGCATACCAATGCATATGTGATATCAAAAACGATCAAATTTTCATATGCAGATGTAAATTACATTTAAACTTACAACCGGATTTTCTCACATTGATTCAAATGAAATTTTACGCCCACTTTATATTGAACTCCAAATACTTGTTAAATATTTTACCTTTCAGAAAAAAGAAAATACACTTTCATGCTGAATATTTTAACCATATATTGATATATTTATGTTATTTAAGTTTAAATAAGTAAAATATCTATGCCCGAAGTACAGCCCGAATTTGCATAACAAATAATCTGAATAGTTATTTATTTTTGTATCCTGAATCTTTTTGCAATAAATGGGAATTGCGTATTTCTGATACTTTTATACTTTCAGATGTCGCCAAACTTTAATATACAGACTGTTCTATATAATCATGAAAAGTGCAATAAGTGATCAGGCCTGCATAACTCATGATAAATGAGCTATAAATTCTGTGCATGTTTCACTACATTCCCTAGACAAGAGGGCTAAAATGTCACAATATACGCCCATCACCAGCGGGCATACAAAACACAGGCAGCAACTGTTAGAAAACTGAACAATCCCGTATTAAGCAGCCGCATACTTTAGTAGACCATGTACACAGTAACCCAGTGCTGGCCCTTTTACCCAGGTATTCATAATGATATTAAAGCCTATACATCACATTGTATAATTCAAAGGAACTCGCGTGATTGAAACCACTATCATTTCTTCAGCTAAATATCTAAAAGATGCATTATCTGTTGATCACAGTCAGTACAAAAAGTCACCCGCTGTTACCCGCTACATAATGGCGTTATCCTTTCTATTTGAAGCATCAATTCTCAGATACTCACTGAACAATTCCCAACTAGCATACAAGTCATACTTTTCCCATTGAAAATGTAAATTTTATGGATCCCATAATAACTATTTTGTCCATTTTTAATACAATTATCAAAAAAGCAGCAATTTAACTCAACAGTGCCGTGTTGACTGTCTCGGCTATAAACACCTAGGACTGACTTAAATTACAAACTAGTTAATTGAGCGCCAGTGTATGCAATAACCTATACAATAATAAATAAAATTTTAATGGTTATCAACATTTCATGAAACTTGAAAATAAAACAGAGTGAAGGCAAGTAAAACATACTGATATTAGAAAGAACATCTTTGATGTTCTGGTTGCAGCTATATAATTTACTAGGTCCGGTATGTACTAGTACCTAGCCAATGGCACAAGTCATGTATTTCTTCAAAGAAATTATAATATTATTGTCCAAAAGCCAACATTAAACTACAAATTTGTGTTTTAAACAAAAATAACTCATGCCTCCCTGGCCCCACCCCTGAACGACTGACTCCTCTGGCATGGCCTTCTAGTTTATAGTTTATACTAATTTATTTTAAGTTGATTGTGAAACAAGTTATCCAACTTATATTAATCACTCTCGACACCTCATTCCTGATGGTATCCATCGCCGTGAGGGTATGAGAGAAGAGAAGCCAGTTTCCCTTTTAATGCTGAGCTCCAAGCAAGGGAGCTACTGGTACCATTTTTTTACGTGGCCAGGGAGTGAACCCATGACCTCCCGCACTCGAAGCGGAAGCTCTACCACTAGGCTATAGAGGCGGTTGTATGACCTTCTGAAGTCTGACCTTGACTTTGAATGGTTTGGCCACAACATGACTACTGTTTGCTATGTATTTTGTCTCAAAGTTATTATAAAATCTCTGAAATTGTAGAATAAAACTTATTAGGGACACCCAGGTCAAAAACAGCATGCCCGCTAACAAAACTGTAGGCATAATTAGAACATATTTTATCATCTATGAATACATGTACTGATATTATACAAGAGGGTCATTCGTTGGCCCTATATTGCTCACCAGTGTCAACAGAGAACATGTGCAACCTATGTGCAACCTGCATGATTATATCTGCATGACTTGTGTAGCATATAAAGATCTAACTGTAGTATAAAGACCCTGTGCAAGACTGACTATCATATCCTAAAATATAATTAAATTATAACATCGGAATTTTCAAGATTTTAAATTAAAATAATGTAATACAGACAGCCTCATGTCACATGGGCCTCACTTTTTAAGGATTTTATCATTTTAGCAATTTTGGTAAAGGGTGATGAGATGATAATTTTGGTAAAGGGTCATGGTGATAATTTTGGTAAAGGGTCATGAGATGATAATTTTGGTAAAAAAAAATTACATTCTGACTACTAGTTTCAGAGAAGAAGATTTTCCTTTTGGTTGCCATAGCAGCTAGAGTTCTGCATGGATCATAATTCTTTTAGCACTTTTGGAAGAGGTTCAAACATTGACCAAGGGGTTTCAGACACAATGTCGTTCGAAGCAACTGTTGACAATGTCCAATGAGGCACGACGACGGACATCAAGCGTTCACAATAGCTAGCTTACCCTGGCACTTTGTGCCAGGTGAGCTAAAAAAAATGGTTATAAAAAACTCTGTTTATAAAAATTTCAAGTATGAAATACAAATTAAAACTGTTAAAAATCCTATACAATATGTAATACAACTTGTTATTCCACATATTTTATAAAATGTCAAATCATGTAACAGACATCTTGAATTACCTAAATACAAAGACTCTGATCATATAAAGGTAGAATGATGCATTTTTAAGTAGAAAATTTCCATTAAATGTTATTTTTCCATTTACATAATAATTAAGGTTCACAACTTTTCAAAGCTGGTATTCAAAAGAGTGTTATTATAATCTAAAGATAGGTATAAAATGATCAAATGTCATGTTTTCTTGTCACAGGGTACCAGACGTTATTAATAACGACTAAGACGCTAATCTTAATTTGACTGTCATGGTAGTATAGTTTAGAAAATTGTAGAATTTGGTTCATTTTTTGCCGAATCATTAGTTACTGATGGTCCTTGTAAGACAGACACAACTGACTGAACATCATCTCACTACCTTAATTATTTAAATTTACGTCGTTTTTTTTGGTAATTCTGTTGTATACAGTACTATATGCTCTTTTATGGCATTCTTAAATCTGTCACTTCTAACTTAATGTTTTCAACCAGGTAAGTGCTAATGACTCTATAAGTTTCATCTGCACCAGCGTGACACCTGTCTATTGGTTTCATATAACCGTGTAAAATCTGGTTCATTATCGGCAAATAGGGCTCGACATACTGGCATGATGCCGAGTATATCTAAGATATATATTAGTGTGGACAATAGTTAGATTTTACATATTGTGCCAAAAATGCACTTTTTTAATTATACATTTTAAAAAAGGTCAAAACTCATGGGTCAAAAAGCATACTATAGCCGTGACTAAGCTTCCTATAGGTAACTGACTATTCTATAGGCCAGTCGTTAAATGTAGGCCTGGAAGTATCATTACTCTCACATGCATACAGATTTAACAGTGACATACCTAGACACATTAATAAAGTCTTTACATTTTGTGACATCCAAGAGAAAATCACAAATTATCTTCACATGCGAAAGTACTGATAACAAAATTGTTTTATACTGTGACATACAGATAATGCTGTGACATTATACACAGATCATATTGTGACATAAATACAGGTGAAACTGTGACATATTGCATACTGGTTATGCTATGACATTCATAGATGAAACTGTGACATCAAAATTATATTGTGACATACAGACACAAATTTTCTGTGACCTACAGATCTTACTGTAATATATATTAACAGATTAAACTTTGACATTATAATGTAACCTACAGATTGTACTGTGACATGCTTGTCTATCATTAGTATATAATTCCATTTATCATTTAACTTTACAATATTACATACAGTATTAGATCAATTGCGCACATGATATGAAACAGGTACATAACTGAGCCAATATGAGAAAAGCAGAGACAAAACGAGAAAACAGGGCCAATATGGAATTCAAGCATTCTGATTAGTTTTAAAGAGAGGGCCAATACGGAAAAGTCACTTCCGTCAGATTTTTAAACGACCCCATTTTGTAAATCAAACAATTAACGATAGTTTTAAAATTCCTGCTGATATCTTATTTCACTAAGCTAAATACACCCCCCCCCCCACCCCCGGGAGCCTAGAGTGTCAAATGAACATTCTATCCATGTTTTCCGGGCATAGCTGTAATAACCCACACACTGAGGTACAGACATTTTTCTGTCTAATACCCCTTCTGGAGTGACAGACAAAAATGATAACAGAAAAAAAATCATGTGCCTAATTTCATGTTGTATACCCTTCACTTACAGATGTTCATATAGATTATAGGTAATTAAAGTGGTACTACAAATGTATTTGTAACTTTCAAAAAAGAGATTCAAACTCGTGGTGGGTGACTATAATCTATCATTCAATAATTAAGCAATGACAGTACCTGGGTATTGCCTTACAGAAGAAATTGTTATATTCCATGGCTTTTAATTTTTATGATATTTATGGTGATCTCCTGTCCATGAATTCATGACTCTACACACATTTCTATTCATGTAGGTTTTTGTGTCCCCGTGAAATAAGAATTATCAATACCACCAAAAATTATGGGACCACTAGGCAAAAGTTTAGATTGAATACAGTGCAATCTCTCTGGAGCGAACAATCTTTAGAACATAGAAATGTGTTTGTTGTAGAGAGGTGTTGTACTGGAGAGATCAATTTGTTATATAATTGAAGCAATTGGAAAGAAAATGTGTCTTGCTCTAGGGAGGTGTCATTCGGAGAGGTTCAACTGTAATTTAAATAAAAATATGGTACTGTGGGAATGAATGTTTTTAAACCCTCCTGTGGATGAAAATTGTTTTCAGACTGTTGATCAATTCAATCTTTTTTTTTTAACAACTTATAAAAACAACCCCACATTCTTTGTCAATTTTAGAACTTGAGTAAAATATGATAAACAGAAAAAAACACAGTTTTTTCAATAGAATTATCATCGTTTAAAATTCATTATATTGTTAGCAAAAGAAAAATCACTTAAGACTTATTTCTAATTTTAAAATACCCAGGTATTCAAAGTATGCTATCTACAAAATAATATCAAATCTGTTTTATATTTTATGACACAAATTTTATTCATGGCCAGCTGTTTTGACAAAAAAAATGTCCATTTTATGAATCAAAGCACTTTACATGTCCTTATAGATAAGGATGACTTTGTGCTTTTAACTCATCAAATATACATCTTTTTAACAATTTTAATTTTCATAATGGGTAAATTATCCATTTAAGTTGCTATTACATTTAAATTTAAAAACCTTTTAAATCATTAATATGAAAACAGTATAATGTACTCTGAAAACCATCCTGTATATATATAGACAGCAATTTTCATATTTTGCAAATATTTTCCATAAGATTTTTTTATGTTAACTTTCACGGTAAATTACATGAAAATATTATTTGTTCATTTTGCAAAAAGTAAAATAAATGGGCAAAAATCAGTCTTCAAACTGCTCAGCAGTCCTTACAAAATTCAGAGATAAATGCCTGAATGATAAAATATCCAAATTTAGATTTTCTCTTTTACCAGTACTTGTTGAACAATCCTATACAAGGATGACATTGTGTAAAAACATTCTGGATTTGAAGTATGCCTCTCATTTATATCAACTTGCCAACTGAAACTAGCTCTGTTTATCTAGTTATAGTTTGAAATTGACAGGGAAACTAAACAAGTTTTATTAAAGTCCCAGGACCACATTGACAAGTAGCTCTTATTTTACCAAGAAAGATGACTCTTACAAATGGAAATGACTTTTATTTGTACCAAAAACATTCAAAACTAAAATTACTTTTTAATTGGATGTACATGTTAGAAATATAGAGCAGTATTTTTTTCAATGATATATTCCAAAAAATAAGAAAGACTTCTTAGAAACTCTTTTCCATGGAAAAGCCACTTGAATGCAAAAGAAATGAATATGTCAACGCTGTTATAGAGTGAATAGAAAACGGTTCTATCATTATCCTATCAGTATATTTGTTTTACATTATATCAGTCCATTTGAAAAGATCCTGGTACTTTAAGGTTGAGAGAGAGTAGAGATATAACAATCTACAACTCTTTTCTGTTGTGTATGGAAAATTTGTGACAAAAGTATAATTACATGTATATACTTTTAAATCATTAGTTTAAAAAGTACAACTTACAAATACAAAGGAAACTGATTGGTTATCACCATGGTGACAAAGACTGTAGGTGACATTGTGATATAACCTGGCAACATGATACCGCATCCACGACAACACCCATGCATTTCGTATAATGTAATTTTTATCATCTTATAAGCGAATCACTTCATTTTCTGCAAAAAGCCAGATGTATACTTATACGGCCACGACAGTATCCCGAGATGAGTCAACCTTAAAAAGCATTTCGAAAAGGCAAAAATAAATTGCTCAAGCCAATTTAAGTTTTTATGATAAAAATCACAAATGAATAACAAAAATATTTATGATATGTAAATTTCGCCATTTTACTGCAAACTGCATTAAGCAGGTACAAATAAAACAGATTTGATACAGATCCTGATAAATTTAATACATTCTCAACACAATAAAATAGTGTCTAGCCTAAAAAAAAATCAAAAATACAAACTGTACATATTCAAAAAAGATCAAAGAACATGCGTTATAAAGATTTTATAGTTACTGTAATAGATTACTATCATACAATAAACTAAAATAATTGTGTTTAAAAGTCATGTCACAAGGTGATAATACATACTCAAGGCTGATCAAAGACTATACATTTAGACATACTTTATAGTAATAGATTTCTGTCGCACACTTTTATTCCCATGTACTATTTAGGAATGCTGTTTAACCGGAAACAAAGTACCTAGTCCCATGCAGATTGTATGAAATGTTAATCAGTTTTTTTTATTTAATGAACCTAACCTACCGGTATTTCTAATTTTTTTTTCATTCAAGCATTTTACTCATCTGGTTGCTATGGTTATACTGTAAGCCCTATTTATGATGTTAAACAAATTGATTTCAAACACTTACCCAGTAGTCAGTATCTTGCATATCGAAAGACCCTGACTTAGTCAAACTGAACCCTTTTTACAAATTTTCTGTCGAAAGTGTTCACTTAAAAGTTAGAACAGATCAACGCTCGATACATGTGTTTTATGTTAGAGTTTACACTTTTCTATAATTCATAACAATACTAGTTGGGAAGGCAAAGTTGGCTGTTTGCTATAGGTGACCACTTAGGCCAAGCAAAAAATGTGTCTTTCCAAAAATATTTAAAGCGACTGCACTCCAAATTCTTAGTAAATGTTAATTTTTTTGTAAAATCAATATTAAAATCAATATATTTTAATTTGTCACATCAGTTTTTTCTTTGTGTAAGAGCTAAAAATAAAGTTAGAAAAAAAATTATTTTCCCGCAGGTTTTGACTCGGTCTTTGCGCCCCCCCCCCCCCCTTACAAAAATTTCAGAGCCCTCAATCCCTCCCCCCCCCCTGTTTGATGCGAGTTAAAATTTGATATACCAAAGAGCCCCCCCCTCCCCCAGTCACGGGTTGATATTTTCTTACAATAAAAGTAAGCAACCCTTTTTATTGTTTCTTTTGTTAGAAAACTTGTCCGTTATCTAATACAATGCCCTGATACAGTAATGACAATTGTTTTCTTGAAATTGAAAATTTTCTTATTTTATCGTAACTTGTCCATCTGGAGTGTAGTCGCTGGTTGGTCAGTCAGGTTTTTTTGTTTTAATTTTATTTTGCCTAACACTTGAAAACTTTTCTTTTTGATCATATTCTCATAAAAAGGTTTAAGATCAGCAGTAAAAAGTTAAGGTTGGTCGGTACACTGGAAACACACATACTTTTTTCTGAATGGGGGTAGGGGGGGATTTATAGGGTACATTTTAACCAATTGAAAATATACAACCTTTTATATCCTTGTCTACTCAAATAAGACCTCCTCATGCCATCCATTTCCAAGCCCTTAGACTGAATAACATAGATATCTGAAGGATTGGTGACGTGAATGTATAAACTTTGGTCACAGTCACAATGGAATTGTGGGAAGGAAAACTTTTGTGCAGAACTGTAGTACAAAATTCTGCGGTTAAAATGCTGGTTTGAGGTACAAGAAATAAAAAAACCTTAATGATACTCTCTGAACGCAAAAATATTATACAATTCAGTCTTACAACATGAATTATATGTAACATCATGTTAAACAAGTTAACCTTTGCATTCACATGTAACCAAAATTTTAAAGGAATGGGGATTATACATATGTAAAAATCATAAATGTTTTGTATGCACTCGATGTTAACATCTGTAAAATATCATCCTATAAAATTTTAATTACTATACAAAAATTCTATATCACTAATTACTCACTTAACTGAAATGTATGTTTTTTTGTACATCTGCACCATAGATGCAACGATACGAAAATTGATAAAGAAATTCTTGTATTTTTAATGAGTTTTACACAAACTTTAAGCTTTAATTATCAAAATAAACATTACCTACAACAAGTTGGCTTATTGTAAGTTAACTAATGTCATGACTAAAGAACGTCATTCTGGGAGGGCCCTAAAACAACTTTTGGCCCGACCCTTTTGTATATTACTGAGTATGCTTTGTATGTTTGATGTAGTGTGAACAATGTATATGCAATAAAATATGACTAAGCTAATGTAATGAAATTCTGTGACGTAAAAATAGGTTTTTATAGTGGCATAATTAGTAAAAGTTTCATGATTGAGGTCTAATTTTACTTACTCTTCTGAAGGTGAAGCTAGACTGGCATCTGACTGAGGCTTGAATTCCAGTCTCACTTAGTGACCAGAGACTCTAAGGCTTTAACTGAGTTGTACCTTAGTCTCTAACAACCCAGGGGCTATAACTTTATATCTTACCAGTTTGCCAGGTACTGTACGATATGTAAACTCTCAGTCTTGGTCACCCCCCATCCACACCCCCACCCCCGAAATATCCAGGGACTTATTCTGTCTAGTAGGATCATTCAGATATCTGAGGGAATCTGGAACCTATCCAGATACTACTTTAAGAGATTGTAGTGCTTAAAATTTATCTAATCAAAAGACACCAAAAGCTGGAGGTATGACAATCTTACTTGGTCAAAAGATGGCATCTTAAGTTTACTTGTCCTATTTTCAGACCTCATGTATGACATTGAAGCTATAGTAAACAGAAGCAGCTAACCACACCTGCCTTTTAAAGAGTGCAGGTGTACTTACCTAAAAGAAGATTTCACAGGATGCAAAAGAAACACTGAAGTATCTAACCCAAGATACCTTTAACACAAGAACTGCTCAACTGTGAAAAGTGATTCCACCTATCACCTACCTGAGAATCTGACCACCAGCACAACGGCTCCAATGAGAGTAAGAACTGCAAATCCAATGAGAATCAAAGCTATCACAAACAACACTCTTGTCCTTTTCCCTGTTACAATACCGGACTTGTCCAGTTTACACGGTTTTTCACAATCATACACCTCCATTTTCTGAGTCTCTAACATGTTGTTGTTCTCATTTGTATGTGTCTTCATGGACAGGAGATTTACTGAAGAGTCCTCCATGTTGATGTGAGAGGTAAGTCGTCCAAAATGACTGACCAGATCTCGCTGACTGCAATCCTGAATTGACAAACAACAATAAAAATAATAATCTTGAACTTTCTTCTAGTCTCAAAGTCACACTTGTCTTGTTGATTCTGTTAATGTATTTTCAAATTAATTTTAGACTGTATAAGTTAAATACCTTTTTAAGACAAACGTTACAACTTGTCCTATAATGACTTCAACTTAGAGAGGTGGACTTAATTAACAGGCACGATTTTCAGTAATAAAAAAATTCCTCCAGTTGAACACATTTTTAGATTTTGATGACCTTTGATGGTGCAGGTGCATGAGGTCAAAATATTATGATATAGCTGAAATAATACAGCCTGACCTAACTGAACAACACCTCCCTAGAGCAACAACCTCCCTAAAGAGATGCATAATTATTTTCTTTTCCATTTTGTGCTTCTATTATATAAAGGAATCAACCTCTGCAAAACAACACCTCTGTACAGTGTCCCCAAGGGTGTTCATTCTTGAGAGGTTGCATGGTATTTCTAAAACTTCCAAGGACTGAATCCTGTCATTACAAGTGTATGATTCCAAGGACTGAATCCAGTTCATTACCAGTGTATGATTCCAAGGACTGAATCCAGTTCATTACAAGTGTATGATTCCAAGGACTGAATCCAGTTCATTACCAGTGTATGATTCCAAGGACTGAATCCAGTTCATTACCAGTGTATGATTCCAAGGACTGAATCCAGTTCATTACCAGTGTATGATTCCAAGGCTGATTTAGACATCAAGTTATTGTAAAACATATATCATGAATATCATTCACTTTGTAGCAACAAAATTGAAGCAATTATCTATCAATGTTGCCAACGATCAAGTATTGATTATATCATGAGCAATTCTCTCATCTGGCTAGAAAACTTCCATTTTGAAGGACATGACAATTTAGGAAGGTAAAGTTTAACATAACTTAAAAAAGTGAATGTATTCAACAAAACAACATAGACAAATCAACAACAATACTATCAGCCAGAGAGACCACATGCAGACTTTTGATAGATGTTGTTTTTCTTCCAAATTCTTCTCTCTTACTGATTTCTGTGATTAAAATCTAATATATTTACTTAAGCAAAAAATTGTTAATATCAAATAAGAAAAATAATTGTTGTTGTTGTGTTTTTACAAGTCCCAGGATCTCTTTGAATTCACTGATACTGTAAAGTAAATATACTGATAGGATAATGTTAGAACCATGTTCTATTCACTCTAAAATAATGTTGACATATTTATATATTTTGTTTTCAAATTGTTGCCTTTCTTATTTTTTGCAATATCATTGAAAAAATACTGCTCTATATTTCGTACATGCATTGATTTAAAAAGTTAAGTAAGGAATGTTTTTGGTATGAATAAAGGTTGTTTCCGCTGACCAGTACGACATTTTTCTTGATAAAATAAGAGTTTCTTGTAATCGTGTATTAATAATTTTAAGATTAAACGATATTATATAATATTAAGTAAAGATGAATTTAATTACCCAGATTTCAAAATACAATAAACACATCAATAACAACAGAATCTATAGAAAATAGATAATACTTTTAAACGTAATTTTCACCGACTTTAAATTCAATAAAGATGGCACAGACTGAGTTATTCATCGGTGGTTCTTTCTAATTATAATACGCTAATCAACTGCTGAAGTGCTGACTGCAACATGCAAGTGGATCTCTTGAAAAAAAAAGGACTTTACTGCAGTGTTTTGAAGTGTTATGTCTATCTTACGCATTTTTAATGAGATATTTACAGCCAAATTATTGCGTATTCTTAAATAATTTCAATAATGCAGATGTTATTTTTTGCGGCAATATTTATTTTCGGAAATTCCCTGCTGCTATAAGCTTATCTGCCAAAATCAGGTATCGAGAGGATAATCAAGGTGCAGACTAATTCATATGCCATTTATATTAGTCGTTTATGGGAGAATTGATCAATTAAAATAGCTAATGAGTCTGAAAATAAAGTTTCAGAATTTGGAAGGCCTGATTAATTTTAGTGCCGCGAATCTCTGAAAATAGTTTATTGTTATATTATCTTCTTTTATATTTTTACTGAAAATCATTTGGTGATATAGCATAACAGAAATTATTATATAATCAGGTGAAATTTGGGATGGAGAGCATACACATGTATTTTATTACATTTTCAAATTGATTACTTACACTTTTTGCAGTTGTTTTTCTACAAGTAAAATGTCTCCCTGATTTTAATATAATATAATATAGTAATACATTTTTTTTTTTAAACTGAAAAGCTGAGTGGACTTGGTTTTTCAAAATATGTTATATTAAGTATTATGTAATCTTTTGTATAAATGTATATATTGGTTCTACATACATGTCATTATATTTTTTTCTATCTTATTTTATCTTATATATCTATAACCTTAAAAATTAATTAATTAAATACTTAACTATAAACCACTCTAACATATAAATTAATTTAAGTAATTGTCCACACAACAAACATATTATTTCAATAAATACTTACATCAAAGGATAAATTTAATATAAACTTACCTTGAATAATTGAATAATATAAAATAATTAAATCAATCCATCACTATTAAAACAATATAGTTCATACAACTATCAGTCTGTCTGGATTCAGCTAAATAAATCTTCACTGTTCTTTTTCCATATATGACTAATCAATGACAATTATTTCTAACTTTACAAAAGTACACTGAAGAAATTTGATAAATCATTTGTAAAAAGATACCAAACCATTATGACGTAACGGTTTAAAGAATCTAAAATATTTTACCTTCATTTAAATATAATATCACAATCTAATGTTAACAACAGTACTCAGTAGAGTCTCTATCTGTATCTGATACAATCCAACTTATTAATTAGTGGCGTTTCAATTTGCACATCATTTTATATACCGGTAAACCACACCTGGTAAACCATTTAGTAAATGCACACCTACAAAATGTATCAACTCTCCACCTGTCAAACGTTTTATGCCTTTTGAACAATTATCGGCCGCCCGACTGTTAAAACGTATATTCTATATGATACAAAAAGTTTTATTACCGATATAACATGACGATGCCATGTATTCCTTGTTCAAAACATAAATCTTGAGTTAAACACGTACATTGCTCAACAGGTGTCGTGAGGCTAAAAGGTAAACAGTCAGCTGTCAAATCTCATCAAAGGGGGACAACTTTTTGAAACCAGTGTCATAAAGTATAGGTACCCTCGCAAACGCAGCAGGAGGATAAAGAACTAGAAATCTAACAGGGTGCACAACAATATTATGCTTGTTGAAGATAAAAACAACATCAAATGTGAGACAACAGAAAAATATTCACGAGCTACGCGCGTTTAATTATCGCAATTTAGAAAATCAGGGTAGTTCTAATGAATAGAAGAGGCGTAGTGAGTATACACACTTAGCCTAATTCCAAAATGAAGACTCATTGTTCACGAATGGTAAGTCATTAATTAAACATAATTGATACTGACAAAAGGAATGTATAATATTACATATGAGTAAAGTGTGTAAAACTAATTAACCAGAAAGAAACTGCCCTATCCCCTCTGACACAAAAAATATATTTTTTGGAATGTGATCGATGATGTTGACGTACAGTCTTTCCTAAATATATAGATCTAGAATAACGATTTTTTTTGGTAGAATAATAGAACTGTGTTGTATTTACTCAAAAACCGTAATTATTGACAAATGCCTCGACGGCATTACTAGAAAGTGTTCTTGAAAATTGTTTCTTATTTTTTGCATAAATTTATCATTGAAAACAAAAAAAATAAATACGTGATGTGTTTTGTAATACAATGTACTTTGACTTGAAAAGCAACGTTGTTAGGTTAAAGCAATAGATCTATCATTGAAAAAAAAACGCTATGCTTTTTAATAAAATATGTGTTTTGACTTGTTTAGCAATATCAGTGAACAAATAACTCGCTATGTTTTGTAATATATACTTACTTGAAAAGCAACGTAATTAAAGGTACGGTTAAGTTTTTTAAACAAATAAAGGTCTATTTCACCAGTAAGACATCTTCCTTGGTAATATTTATAAGAGCTTCAAGTGTTTGTTACATCCAAAGTGCTCATGGGACTTTTAAGTCGAAAGTAAACAAAATTTGACTACATGTATATTATTATCACCGGTAAAACAAGTAAGTAAACAAGGATACACATTTTGAACTAGTTTAAAAAAAGCATATTGCACCACTCACTACAGAACGTGATTTGGGGGCTCGATTGCATACTCATTCTTACCCATTCTCCCACCGTACAGCGAATAGGTAAGATTTTTTTTCTCCAAGGCAAATCTAACGATTTAGGCCACATTCAATTATTTGATTATGGAAATTAGCTAGTCCTTATCTAATGGGCTAAATGAGTTGCAAATCACTTATTTGCGTGTTCGTGTCATCGTTTGATGTAAGAAAAACCAAATGTTTCCGAATATCGCGTTACAAAGAGACATGGAATACGAGCATTACATGATCATCTGTCTTCATTAGACAAATTTTTGCACCATTCGTTTTAATTGTTCAAAAATTGATGGAAACTAATTTTATTTTTTTATTTCTTTGAATTGCAATGTCACGCACCATTTTATTATTTCAATTCTATGAACTGCTATGTCATGCATCATTTTTATTATTTCATTTAAGTTAAATTGCCGTTCTTGATCTTTGGATCGTTACGTAGAAAGAAATGCACGTAATTCACAGTGTTTTGTCCGTGTTGAAGAACTGTACTTTTATGACAAAAGAGCTTCAGTGTTGATCGCATATATAGATACAGAGAAAATGTTAAATTGTCTGGTAAAAGGATGCATGGCGAACAAGCGCAGCTAGGTTCATAAATCAAAGCCAATGACGATGATTTATCAGATCCTCACAAATCTAAATATGAAAAGAGAAATGACTAGTTTTTGTACTAATGAGGAGAATATATAGCCGATTCCGGAAGCACATACTTGTATGTGGACATGTACTGTAGAACTCTTGCTTTTGCTTTTTCTTTAATTTAATTAAAGCGTGAACTATTTTACTGGCATGATATAAAGCTTGCAATATTTAACAATATTCATTCATTTTCAGCATCTTTATCATGTTTCTACTGGTGTCTTCTTACTGCGATTTTTAGACGACAGCCTTTAGTATGGCAAAATCGACCACGGAACTTATTTCTCCATATCCAGTGTATCATTCCGCTTCCATCGCGGTAGCAGGTTATGTGCGCTTTTAGTTATGATGTAAGTATAAAGCTGTTAATGTTTATGTTAACATACATTCATGGTACCCGGCATATGTTGCTTAATTTTTTGTTTCAGTTTTGCAGTTAGACACCAACTGCACACGTTTTATTTTAATATGTACCTCCCCTTTGGCACCGCTCCAGCTCTCGGGTAATAAATATGCATTAGCTATTATGTCTGCAACCTAATTCGGTCAATGACTTTTTATTTTCCAAGTTTTAACTTACCACTTTCACCAATTTGAAATTATAGCAGTTGATAATAAGCCACTGTGCTGCAGCATAAACCAAGACCACGCATTTGAGACCAGACGACAACTTCCTTAACAACTTATCCCGCTGACAGTCTTTTAGTAGTTTCAATACTCTGAATAATTTTGTAACGAAATGCAAAAAAATAAATGACAGAAATAACCGCTTTACAGTAATGAAATGTTTCACCAGATCTCAGTTCTGGCTCCAATATACTCTTTTTATTGACAATGTATGGAGTTATATTTATAGAGTTACTTGTGTTTTTGTGTATTTTAGAACTGGATGTTACGGAATCCGTTGTCCAGACGACGGTAGAGCCAGGTATAGATGATATATAAATTATTACCAATGTCAAGACATACACCGCTGATGACATATTCTAATGTTTTGTTAAAAGATTCCCAAATGACTCTGGGATAGTTTAGTCGTTAAAGAAAACGTATTTGAGCATATTGCCGGATCTGTATAACAATTATATTTCTACTGAATATATCTAGTATTTTTTAGCTATATTAGTCAAAAATAAAAATTCCACGCTTTCTGTTCAATATATTTTCATATTTATATGTCAACAAGAGAAGTAATTCGTTATAACTTATTTCTTACATGCTTTTAAAGCATCTATGACCACTTTTAGGGGGTAATGTAACTTAAAAAAATGTCATGTATACACTATCGAAGTTATATCACTTTTCAGAACAATGTCATGCGTACACTATTGAAGTTATATCATTTTTCAGAACAATGTCATGCATACACTATTGAAGTTATATCACTTTTTAGAACAATGTCATGCATACACTATTAAAGTTATATCACATTTCAGAACAATGTCATGCATACACTATTGAAGTTATATCATTTTTTCAGAACAATGTCATGCATACACTATCGAAGTTGTATCACCTTTCAAAAACAAATGTCATGTATACACTATCGAAGTTATATCACCTTTCAAAAAATGTCATGCATACACTATCGTAGTTATATCACCTTTCAAAATGACCATACTACATTATGTTCAAGTAAGATTCCATACTTAAGTTATAACAGAGAAAGTTTAGATGGTCTTTCCGAATGACAATATTATTGTAAGGAATTGGCTAGGCAAACTATAATAGACACTGGCAACACCATTTGGTGCCACTTTTTCATATAAAACTATTTCATATATGCCGCATTGTGCACTATCAATTTATTAACTTATGCCACTTTACCACTAAAGAGATTTCCTACACAAAGGGACGGTGTCACCACATACCTGTCTTTGTTGTAAGATCAGCAGGAATGATAATAACCATGTATAGACAGACATATAGACTGGCAAGCCAAGGACGTGACACAGCACTTTACAAATATTCAGTCGTTCAAGTCCCTAATTATATGTAAAATGTCCGATGTACGGAAAAATAAATTTTGTTTTTAGTCAAATGCTGGCTTTATAATATTTGTTCTGGATGTGGCAATGATGACTGGTGACACACATGAGTAAGCGTTGGAACATTTTCGAAGGTGCAGTGTCGGTACCCCCCATTGTCAAGTTTTTTTCAAGTTTTTATTTCTGATCAAGGCTTATTATATACAAGCATGTGATCATATAAACATCTACATTCGTTATATCCTAGCTACAATAAACATATGACATTTTGAGGAACAAATACACATCACAAAGATGTAGGCAAAGTGGATAGCATTAGGTGCGGTAGTACAAACGCCTCATAGCGATTAATTCCCCTTACAGTGTACGGAGCTCACCCAATCAAATCTCTGTGAGGAGTTTGGCGGTAGTGTAGAAAACCAAACGATGGCGTAGGCGGCAGTTCGACAAGGAAGATAAAAATCATTTAAAAGGATGGAGGTCAAAATGCTGAGGATTTGTCACAGTACAAACTACGTTGAGGATGTACTGAAGGTGACCCAAACATTAAATTTTGAGGGGGTCTAAACACACGGAGGATCAACGTGGGGGTGGGGGGAAGAATACATTTAGCATGGGGCGAGGGGGACAAAAGACATAGATGATGGTTGAGGTTGGGATGGATAAGGGGGACGAACAAATAAGGATTGGTCAAGGAGACCGCAAAATACATTGTAGATTGGCAATGGGAAGAAATACACCGAGGATGCATGAGGGGGACGAAATACAAGGGGGATAGGTGAGCATACACTAAGGATGGACGAGTTTGGACGAAATACAATGATGATGTGCGAAGGAGGAATCGTCTGGGTGACATTTGTGCAGACTAATTAATAACAGTGATTGGTTCATTCTTTCTCAAGAGCATCGTTCTACACAAACGTTTGCCTGTAGCAGCGCAGTCGGCTATTACTGAGCTTTTTCTATTGTTTATAGCCCAGGCCGACCAGTAGAATTCTCCTCGGGTGAAACTGCTAAGACCCCTGACAGACCCAGATGGAAGAGACACTAGCAGATACAAGAGAATCCGGGTACCAGACCCTAGCACCTCTTGGTTCTCTTACGTGCCCGTTGTATAGTACCGATACATGCGAGACTACCGACTGGTTTCTAACCAGTTCATCTCTAGAGGGATGGGAAACACTGAAAAGTGTTTCTGAAATTTCCAGTGCCCTGATCGGGATTCGAACCGGGGTCCTCCAGATTGATAGCCCAGAGCCACCCTGCCAACCCCTGATTGAGATTACTCTGTTGGCCAGTTTCAAACATTAACTCAGTTCCTGCGCTCTGGTAACAATATTTTATATTTTATAACCTGAAATATTTAAAGTACGACTAACCTCTTTTCAAGTTTTTTTGTCTGCTTAAAAAGAAGGTAAGATATAGCCGTAGATAAGCTTAAATTTCATGCACTGTATTGTACAGAATTGATTCAAATATTTAACATAAATTGCACCGAAATGGAAATTGTAAACCCTGGATGACAGCTGTACAAAAGATAGACAAAAACGGAACCAAAGAAAAATATCTCTGACGAGTTTTGTGAACAAATTAAATTTTGACACAAGTATTGTGACATTAAGCCAATTCGTGTTCGCGTAAAATATTTAGATTTTGCCTGTATTATATGCGAATATACGTTTTTGACGGAAACATGAATTTACATCATAAAGGAATTTTCCCATATTTGCAAAAGTTTACGGCAATATAGTTTACTTTACCTACACTGTACACGTATCTTTATACTCAATATATTAATGCAATAACTGATAAGTCTGCCAGTTTCTCAAGTTTTTCAAGTTTCTCATATTGCTAACTGAAAGTTTTTTTCTGAACCTGGCCGAACAACATATATACATTTAACTACAAATAATTCTTCCTGTAAAGTAACACTACAAAAAGACACCAAGAAGTAATTGTATACTAGTTTGTCTAAAAGCCAGAAAATATTGCCCGTTATGACTGCCAGGGGCATGATTTGAACAAACTTGTTAGAAATCCACAGTGTAACACACCAAATCATACATGTTATTTGTAACTAAAACACGTAACTAACAAAACATTGCCTTTCTAGAGTATCAACCCGTTGAGCCATGCAAAAGCCCTCTTCCACCAAACAATGGCTCTGTCAATGTGTGGGGTAACAACTTCTTGGTAGAGTATACATGCGACAAAGGTCTTTTCCCTATTGGAAGAATATTTGGTTCATGCAATCCTTCAACAAAGAGATGGTCGGTCAGACGTCCGCTGTGTGTATGTAAGTAATGTTTTCATTTCTTCTTAGGGTTTTAAGACATTGGTAATATAACACTTGTACAGATCGTCCTAAGTCAATAGATATAAGTCCGCAGTAGAATTAGGTTTCACAAATAAATGTAAAGAAAATATATCAGAATCAACAATGTGCTGGTAGACATTCATCTACAAAACATGACTCAGATATGTATACGTTCAAAGCAGAGACGCGTCACACCGAAGACATAAAGAACTGTATTTCAGTGAAGTTCACTAAAAGCACAGTGTCACTGAACGTTAAAGTTTAGTACTTAGAGGAAATGCTAGTCAAGCCCGTTTGTTGTGCACGGTTAGAGACTATGATGCCAATGATCATATCTGGTATACTTAAGTGTTGAAAACTCATGTGACTCTAAAGATTTAAGATAGAATATGTCGTCACTGATATTGAGACAACATCTGTGCCCAGCCGACTTGATAATTCACTTAATATTCAGCTAACAGTAAGCCCTGTCAACTACGCCGGGTCCTAAATGCTAAGACATACTTTTCGGAATATGAAAAAATTACACTTGGCGTTGTGCTTTTCCAATTTCATTCTAAGTATCTTTTTGAGAAGATATTCGTAATTTACCATGTCTTCTTAAGAAATGTCACAAATGACGGGTGTAATACTGACTTCAATGGCAAAGCTATCAAAACATCGCAAATCCAATTTATGAACCTGTCAAATCGCTTTATACCCATCTAAAATTTAAGTATCCCATTACAGTAGAAATTGTAAGTTTGGTTTAGAAAAGGTGACGAGAAATTGCGACCTCACTATTTAATTCAGTTGCTGCGTCATCTAAGTCATCCCTTTCTGTCAGCAAAATTGTTTGCCTCTTCCAAAATGTATTTTTCTTACTTTTTAGCCCACGTTATCACATTTCTTATGTTAAGACATAATCAAATTAAATGACAGGTATCAACAATCTTCCTTTTATTAAATGTACACACAAATATGTGTACAGTTACGTGTGTATTCTGTTTACTTATGTGGAATACAATGTATTTGTCAAAACTTTGAAAATTAATTTTGCTTGTCATTGTTATTCTTTGCACAAGTTCATATATCCACTCTAAACATGTACAACAAACCTTTATTTAAAAATATGCTTCTTTGAGTTTACCAAATGCACGGGCATTTCACTTTGACAAAACAACAAAAGCACCAACAATTGTTCACAATATTAATTCTGGCGATAGCACGGACGACACGAAGAAGTGTTGATAAAAATGAAAGGTATTTTAAAAGGGTATCCAAAATGAAACTTGAACAATTGAAGAATGCTATTTTGTTTGTCATTTTATTAATGCAGTAACTATAAAATTCCCTTTTGATATTTGACCTTTTTGTGTGAAAACAAGATGATATAGATTTTTGTCTAAGTTACCACCCACTGTCAATGTTTCATAGGCTATCGCGTGTAATATTTCTTCCGTGACTATTGTCATTTGTGTGGTTGTATACAGAAGTTTTTGTTTTATACCGGTATTGTGATACCCTGTCGTCAATTTAATACACTGATCTCTTTAACCTAGATGACAAACAACGCTTCAAGGAACATACTCACTCTACTCGGCTAGTTTTATTTGGGAGAGAAAAAGTATCGTAGTGGAACGCGCTCGTGTATCTAGTGTCAGTATTTTAAGTTGCCATCTTAACAAATATGCCTTGGTTGAAAATGCTAATTCACAAAAATATAACCACCGTTGTCGAGGAGATTCTAACCGTAACAAGAGAGCCATCATGGCCTTATATCGTGCTAGTTCCATTGCACTGTTTTCTAAATATATGAATCAATAACTCTTGAGATATTAATGATAAGACTGACAACACAAATGGCTCCTCTTGGAAGTCTACGAATTCGGATGAACAGCGCACAAGTTCTTAAACTTAACATATACATGCATTTAGATTAATTTGCATGAAAATTATTATTGTAGACAAGCAAAGTAAAAAAAGAATAAAGGGACATGAATGAATCATAGGAATGAATCTTAAATATTTTTCTTCCTTTCAATATCCTCTTTTATTGTGCTGCATATCAAGTCAATCTGTTGAACGGTTTTTGAGCTGTATTCCCAACAAACATACTTTCACATGATAAATGAAGATTATTCTTTTAAACAGAGATAAAGGCAGGGTTACAGTTTTTGAAACGTTATTAAACACTAGATATCCTCTATCAGTATGTCTAATATCAGATAAACCTGTTCCATTCTTTTGGGTACTATGTTTCGGGCAAACCTAATTTTATACTTTAAAGGGAAATAATAAAAAACAATAGGGTCAGCTAGAGTAATGGTTTTTAATCACTGTACTCACTCTTTGTGTCCTGTACCACTGTGTCAAATATCAACTCAACCCCTTGTATAGTTTTCGAGTTATGTTATGGACAAGCATATTTCATAAAGGGAGATAATAAAAAATGGGGGTAAGCTAGAGTCATGGTTCTTGGTCAATACACTCATTATCAATGTCCTCTTTCAATTTTTTATGCAAACTTTGATAATGCTCCAGTCAAAGCATATTGCGTAAAGGGATATAAGTTTTTTTTGTCACATAACCCCTATTAATTTGTCAAGTCAATCTCTTTCATAGTTTTCGAGTTATGCTCCTCACAAGCTGAAAAAATCTCCTATTTTAGACAATAAGACAACCTTAGATAGGGGCATGACAATGACAACATGCCGGGTCGCACCGCTTTCAGACTCGAACGAGGAAGGTGGACCCAAAAAGCGCATATACAAACAAACAAACCGGACATGGGGATAACTCAGAAATGAGTTATCTAGAGTAATGGTCTTTGGTCACTGTACCTTCAATACTATTCGAGTTGTGCTCCTAGAAATATTCGGACCAACAGACAGACGTACAAAGCAGCGATTATATGCTTCCCCTTCTGTACAGAAGCTAGGCCAAATATCTAGTTATGTCAAAAGTTCAGTCGTCTATAGTTTAATAAACTTTAAGCACCCGTATTTTTTCACAGATACCAGATTTTCACTGGGTCGTAACTAACGAGGTATCAACCAAAATAGTGAGTGACAGTTCATGTCATAATTTTACTTAACTTGATACTGCTCTACCGTGTTTATCACCAACGACCAAGCCATTAATTTCTTAGACTACATTGATTTATGACTTGGACCAGATTTCATAGTGTTAACATTCTACAGCGTAAGCTGTTTTTTTATCAAGGACACCTCAATTAGAAGAATGAATTGTCAGAACCACAATAACCAATGTAATATGTATCCTGGTCTATCAATATGCCTGTTTTATTTTTATTTTTGGTGGCCTCTTATATTGAAAATTACTACAAGACTTTATATATATTTAAAATATAACAATAGATCAAGCTGAATAAGAATAAATGTACCAGATCATTCTAGTGACTAGTTTTATTAACATCCCAAGACCAGGGAAAGTACTTTGAGCAATTAAACCATGTTCTATGTGAACAGGTCTCAACTGAATTCAAAATGAAAATATTTGATGATACTGAACTGTAATAGAAAAATTTACACCCCGTTATTGTTAATTTACATTCTTGTAATGATCAAAGAAGTTCAAACGATATACATCAAAGACAAGCTCGCGGACAAAACCAAATGAAAATATCCCAAAAATGATAAACACACTCAACAATCGTTAATTGTTTCTTTTTGTTAACAATATTAATATACTGTGGGAAGTTAACATTTTAAACGTTTGTAGGTAAATAACAATTAATTGACATTACTTCAAACAGCTGGATATTAAAACAGTTTAGACAATCTATTATTAAATTCATTTGAATAACATGTATAAATTATAAATAAATCTTGTAATGAGAGATATAGGAATTCTTTCTCTTCTTTCCATTTCCGTTCCCCATTCTCATCCATCCCTCGATTGTTTCTGATTTAGTTGCTACAAAATGTTATTACCGTCAAAAATCAAATGTTTTTAAATGTAACGGCAACTTGCATTGTATCACTATCTGTCGATAATCACTGCTTTCAGTTTATGTATTTCAAGATCAGATATATGCGCATCAAACTTAAAAAAGCCGACGAATTATAGATTTAGTCTGTAATATATTTGTCTGGGTATTTTTTTAGCAAATATTTGGGACAAATACCCGGTGGTTCTTGGTCTATAATCCTGTGAAATATCACGCACGTTGTAATCAGACTTAACAAAAACGCTATAAACATCTTCCCCACCTGTCATTATCTAGTATATCAGGCTTTCTAGTTTATTGCTATATAACACATAAAACTCCAGAAACCCGAGAACCGACAATATAAAGACCTAAAACTCATCACGAGATACGAGTTTAGACACTTACATTGAACAAATGTAAGCTAACAAGGGTCGGTTTCTTTCGCGTTTGTCTACGCCCATACGAAACAAGAAGTGCACTGTCATTGTAAACATATTGATCCTCTTGCCAGTAATATTTTATGCTCACATCATTAATCATATAAAAGTATGGGCATGACTTAATGATAAATTAATTAGATTTTAAAAATCAAATTTCTAGTATTCGTTCTACAAAAGGATTCTATAATGGCACAACAGTATTTACAACACATGTTTGAGAGGGTATAAAATTCAATGCCTTTAGACTAACTTTTTATAGGACTGTATACACGACACGTTCTTTGTAAATAAATTTATTTTTAACTTTTTATTGGTCTACAAATTACAAGATTATGCAAAGCATTCTTTTTTACAATGACAGCTGCTCCCAAAGTACATAACAGTCAAATTTGAGTCGCGTACTTATATTAGAAATTGACTTATTAAGCTTAAGGGGGGTCACTGGTGAGGTTTTGGATTTGTGCACTTCCGGAAATTTACATTTGTTGTATTTCAAAAATGATGAGTTAACTGGAAAAAACAATTATGTAGTAGTGAACTTAGACACAAAAGGAATATTTTAGCGTAAAAAAATTGAACATTTTTGAGAAAAAATATTTTGACCTCACATTTGGTGACTAAATTGACAAATTTTGTCATATGCCAAAAATGGGGGTAGGGGTACAAAAATAGTAATTTCTCAAAAACCATTTAAGATATTTACATAATTCAAACTGTATTATACGAAGAATTGTTAGGATATAAAAATTCATTAATAACTAGTTTATTTTACAGTTCTTTGTCATAGACATATGTCGTATCTTACAGCTCGCCGAAATCTAAAAAACACATTTTTTGTCAGTTTTTATTGAATTTCTTTCTTATATGCACATTGACCCCCATTTTTTATATTTGCATTCTAAAACAATTGTTTTAATCAAACTGCAGACAAAATATATGAAAAAGCTTTTTACTCCTTTATCATGAAATATTCATTTATCAAAAATTGAAAAAAATGAATTTTAGTAAAGTGGGTGGGGTAATAATAAGGAGCGTAATATTTATTCAGATGATGATAGAAATACCACTATCTCTAATTTTTCATCCTAAAGTATAATATACTACATAAGAAAAGATTAGAAAGTGATATCAATTCTGAAACATACACCACATACATAAACGTTTATAATACCAACATTCTAGCTAATTCTGCATTAAGCACCTTAATCTGATAGTGTATCACTAAATATTAATATTGCGAAAAAGTTAAGTCATTGACCCATCATTATTTTTCCAGAAATTAACTAGCAATATATTAGTCTCCATAAAAAACAGGGTCAATAAAATTTCTTGTTATTTTGAATTTCAGCAGTGACCCCCCTTAAAAAGGAAGTAAATGTTCATCAGATCATTCAAATTTCCATGTAATGGAAGATTCAACACTACTATTAAAATTGTACAAACAGACTTTGGAGGTCTTGTAAATTTATTTGGTTGAAATTTGTCAATATACAATAATCGCACGTAAATGTCCATAATAGCTCGAGGGCATATTGTTCCACCGGCGTTGTCGCACTGTATGAAAGAAATATGTCATGTTAATATTTTGGACTGGACACAGGGATGTTGACCCTTTCTTTGATTGTGTAAGAAGCGGCGGAGGTTTGTGTCCTGTCATGAAGTCGGGAAGGGAAACTCTTTACCACAGCGGTGGGTTAATCTAAAATATTTAAAGTTGAAGCCACTTTTAGCACTGCAGTGACATGAACTTGTGGATGGTAAAACAGTTACTGGAGTGTCTGGCTCAACAGGGCTAAAACTTTCTTTCAGTTCACTATCGCCAGTTGACTTATAATACCACCCATTTCAGCGCTAACTAGGCCGACCACATAAAGATATGATTGGTTGTCTTGGTTGACATACTTTTGATACTGTTGTAGCTGGCCGCTGACCTCAATTAGGATCACCAATCAGTTCACTAACTGCACTATTCTTTGCTAAACTACAGACAGTCCATGGGTTCTAATCATGTTGTAACCAGAGGAGCCAGCGAACAGCAAGGCTCCCTTTTGTTCTTCGAAATGATTCAGGCATAAAGGGAAGATATGCTAGGTTTCGCACTCAAGCAACAACAACAACAACAACAATTCAGCAAAATGGAAACAAATAAAACGTACCTAAATATAGCTTGGTTCCATCTTGAGTATGACTCAAATGTGTAATGTTTGAGCGTCCAAGCATTAACAAACCACCAAATATCAGTTCGTTTTAGACTGCTACATGATATTTAAACTAGGGGTTTTACGAAACATCGCCTCATGCGGAAAAAAATCTTTGCATAAATCCCAAAAGAGCTGTTTTAGAAATGGACCAAAAACCGAGAGCGTCCCTTCAGCGAATACACACGTAATAATGTGAAATTAGACATATTGGCGAAACAAGCATCCCAGCAAGATCAATCGCATAAAGGCAATGTCACGATCTTTAGAACATTAGCGAGGTCGAAGCCCAACAATGATTAGACAGATGGGCACTTATCACTCGGATAAAGCTACTTCATCCCCATAGACTTCATGCGATCTGGCAATGCAAACTTTGAAACATACATTGCAAAGGTTACATGTCTAGCAGAATGGAGGAGAGATAACAAGAGAAAGAGACACAGGTAATATCTGCCGTTGATACGTTTAAAAGGCGATTGTATCCATACTGACATTGGAAACATTGACTCTGGAAATTGTTTCACCTTAAACGGCAACCCAACTCGCGATGAGGCACTGTTTTCGTGTTAAGTTACAGTGTACTATCTTCTAAAACCAAGCTTGACAAGAAATAGAAAGATAAACATTTTAATACATATAACATCTTCTATGAATTGAGTTTTATATAAAAAATATAAATCGGACATCTTCAGGGAACACGTCTAGGGGGAACTTAAGGGTCAGAATGGCCAAATCGCTTCGAAACAGAATGATGAAGGTTTTAAGATAAGAAGGCAACAAGATTTAACGTGTCATGCAATAATGTATTTAGATTTCTTATCTTTCGGTCCGAATATGTCCTGCTGTGCTTAACAAAACACAACAAAGCTTCTAAATTTCAATTGAAAAATACCAGTTTCAGGTGTTATTAACTTCTACTTGCATGCTAATTTTCAATTCATTCTGTTTGAATAATCAAGGTCCATAAATTTATGTAATGTCAGCTATTCTCTGTTTTCTTCTTTTAAGTTTATGCGCATGGTATTTACCTAACCCTAGCTTTAAGCAATTAAATGCACAAAAATATGTACTTAATTTGAAAGAAAATTACCTTAGATGTAGTTTGTTCCCAAGTAAGTAGAGTGTTTTCACATACTGACACTATTATAAATTATTCCGAACTGCATTTCAATTAAGCTATTTAAACAAATCTTAATGCTTTTTCAAATATGCTTTGTTGCCAAAAGAATTTACACTGCACAAAAAAGTAATGTCATCTGTTACAAATTGCCCATTTTCACGGTTAAACAACGTTTGATTAGTATGATGTGGTAACAGCATATGCGGAACCAATTAGTATATTTTCAAAATTACAATATAGGTTTTTCAATAAAATATTAGGATATTTGATAACAAGTGAATTAAGGAAAAGTTTAGTATAAGACAAGTATGTCTTGCATATCATATTAAAGTAAAAACTAATGGCAACACTAACTTCTTGGTCAATAGTCATATGTAATTTCTAACGAAGTTATATCAGTTTAGGAATTTATGCGCTAAAAGACAAAGAAAGAGATAAACAATTGTACACTCTTCTATTTTCTAAAATATCAACTGGAAAGTACGAGTGTTTCTATTGAAGAAGTTTTTATTATACTATCACTTCAATAAGTTTGCTATTTGTATGCTAATTGTCATAATCCGCTTCTTATGTTTTCATAAACTGCTTTATGAAATTTTATTTTTAAAATAAATAAAGCGAGGTACTCAGAAATATTGCTTCACATCCATTCTTATCGGAATCTGATATTCATATCATGTAACAAAATTTCATCTCATGATGTATGATAACAATAACACTCAAGTCAATTTGATTTTGGCATCATTTTCGTGAATATGAATTATCTGCAGCCTTGAAGCTTCATCGCCATTCACTTCAACAATTCACCCCCTTTTTTGCATATCTATGAGCAAACTGTAAATTAACAATCAAATTGCTCTAGGAAAAACGAAAAAATGTCAACTGAAAATTATAGGATAAAGAATGAGACACATTATTAATTCTTATATTTTATGAAATACATACATTCAGTTTTGAACTGATAATTTTTGTTCGTCGAATTATTTCAACGTGTCACTTTTAACTTCGTCTACGTGTTAATTAAGGCATTTAAAAGCTCTTTCTTGTTATTTAATTTTCTGATTCCAAACTTCCCACTTATATATCGGTATGTACGTTTATTTACATATCAACTTTATAGTTTTAATGTCTTTTTCCCCAAAGAATGTATTTATTTAAGGTATCAAATCAGTTATTTGTATAAATCCATTACCGAGAAATTATGAACTAGTTTTATGATAGCGACAGCATTATTTCTCTGAAAGTTTTTGCACGTTTTCGAAATGAGTATTATTTGTTTTTTATGAGTTAGAGATGTAGATGCAGTTTTTTCTTTTAAAGGCTTTATAAATACAATTGGTCTCGTTAGCATGTTTCTCTTGACCATGCGTTCTAAGATGACGTCACTGTGATTAGAAACATGTTTCTCGCGTTCGACATGTTAATACTTTTAAATTCAAATTAAATTGCAATCAGATAATTTAAATGTTAACCTAGCATTTGTGTTCTTTCAAACACGCTGTTAAGAGAGAAAGAAAAAAAGGAGATATATTCATTGCGTTTTTCTTTAACCTTTCTGACAGCAAAGAACGTTGAATTAAATACACAAGCAAATGTTATTTTGCTAATCAAATAAACTCATAACGGAAATTATTCGGTGTTTCAAACTACAGTCATCAAGTATACTATACCACAGTCGTACAAAATTCAAAGTATGCATTTATCTATCATTGTAATTTGTGTCTCACATATACACTGCATTCTTGTCTCAAGCAGAGTTCCAATTTCACTGTGAACTTAATTGACACTAATATCTTGACATTTACCAGAACGTATTCTACTTCTTGTAGGTCCGAGAGCTCTTTTTATATCAAGCAACATTTTATGAATTCTTCAAATTGTCACACCCAGGCTTATTATCTTGGCATTTTTTGCCTGTTTTTGTTTGATCACGCTTAAAGATAACGAAATAAGACAAAAAATATTCATAGAAAATTTTGACGTAAAAAGTGCAACATATTTCAAATACCTAGTACATCGCGGCGTAGTATTGTAAATATTTTGGTTAGATATAGCAATGAATAAACTGATGTATACATATAGGTAAAACCGCTATCAAATTAGCATGTTTTAAGATTTACTCATGTTGTACTGAATACGTTTATCTCTATACTTAAAACAAGTAAATATACAAAAATATCTTATATTAAGTAAGCGTATTTTGATTAAAAAATAGAAAGAGAATTATTTTTTTATTTCGTATCAACCCAATCATGACTAGCGATTGTTATGTAAAGTTCATGTAAGTATCGTACTACCGATTGGGAAAAAATGTAGAGAAAATATTATAATATCTCAAGTAGTGGATATACAAAACAATATATACTAAATGTAAATGACTTACCTTAATTTGTTATTAAATGTCAACGAAATGTCGCTATTCGTAGACAAACTGATATTACACAACTGAATATAAACAAGTTTAGTCCAATATTTTGTCAATATTTGCTGAAGCACAAGTAAATATGAAATTTTATAATTGATGCGTATTTACAGAGTATCGCTTTCGGCATGCCACGTCTATTTATATACCTTTTTCACAGCGTGAAGAACTTCCATATACAGTCAACAGGTATGTATGATTAATCAACTATTGAAAATATAGACAAGAATTTCGATGCACTACGTTCCATACATTCCGGAAATTAATCGAGAAGACCGAACTATTCATGTTTTATATTAAAACCGCTTTTAAACGCTACATGTTTACCCACAACGAAATGAAAACACTTTAAAAGGTTTATTTAAGATTCAAGGTAATACAGTGCATTATACCGTTTAAATGCAAGTGAATTGACGGGTGTACCTTTCTTTATTTGCTACAGTTTATATATCATATAACCCAGGAGAGCGTGAAAGTAACACTTGATTACACATGAGAGACAAATTCCGACATACCGCAGTAAATTCGCTTGGTCTTTTAGAATGTACTTTATCCCTTTATATTATATACTCTATCCATAGGTGACATAAAAGGCCAAATAGATTGTCCTAATTTTTACATCATACAATTTTTCTACATTTAGAAAAATATATCAGTCATGAGCTAAGAAAGGACGACCAAGGAAACATGTCTGAACTAGCTATTGTCTTTGAAATTCTTCGTTCTGTGGTAAATCTGAAAGTCCTATGTCTGAATTCATTTTTGGTGACTCTGTTTTGATAAAGGTTTTCGTTACATAATGTCTAACTGTCTTGGAATTCGTTTCGACATTTCATACAAGTCAAAGTATATCTATAAGTCTAACGTATTTCATTCAACTTTTCGTTTAGTTTCGTAAGTTTGATTATATATCGCTGCAACATATTTTCGTTTGTGTTAGTAAGACATAATTGCTGGTCGTGCTAGCTGTTCTTTCTGGTAATTTCTGCTTCTCTAGCGCTTTAGACTTGCAGCATGTATATAGTATATCCGTTCTAGTTTTCTGTACGACATTGTTCTGTTTTCAAATTCTGTTAGTCCTGCATCTCTATAAGCTTGAGCTTAGTCTTTCATCCGTTATATATTCGTGTACGTGTTTAGCGCACGTTTAATTTAGCATCTCCAATAAAGCAACCGGTTTGTAATTAGCATTTCGTGTCTGTAGAAATCTGAAACATTTTAGTCCGTTTTGGGCAGTATTTCTCCTAAAACCGTCGTCATCTTTATTGTCTAGTTTTCGCGTTACTGTTACTAATTTAGAATTTTCACCCGGTCTAAGTAATTAAAGATGAAGAAAATATTTTAGAAAGTTTGTATTTCTTCAATTTTACTGTTTCGTTTGTACTTTCAGTTTTTTTAAAGTATTTTTTAGTTTTAATTCCCTAAGATTGAAGCAAATACCTTGCACACACCTACATCCGCCTTTAGTTTAAATTTGTATTTGAGTTGATTCAAACGCTTCTAATTATCACATTGCGCACGTAATATGACTTGTTCTTGCATACCAGATCGAAAATCTCATCATACACATCCTAGTGTGAGTTGGCTTAAAGACGTCAGAACGAACTACTTTTATGAATGAATGCGTAAATTCATACATTACTACAAAAAATTAGCGCGTAAATGTAAGTCATTAGTTTTTTTTATTTCTTCTAGTTTTAGTAAAATATGGTATGCAAGAAAAAGAATCAATCACTGGCTGCATGTGCGGATGAAAATATCCTGCTCTTGGGTAACTATTTTGGCGATCACTCGACAGAGCCTCGTTACCGCCCGAAATAGTTACCCTCGAGTCAGATATTCCTACCTGCACGTGCAACCAGTGAACATTTTAAAAAAATGAAATAGTCTTATCTCTGTCCAGTATTTCAATACTTTACCATTTCACTCATTCAGCTAGACTTATATACTAGTATATTTAATGTCTTGTTCTTTGTATAGTTAAAATCGCTCGCACGTGTAATTCAACAGATTCTAAAGAAATGATATAAACGCGCCTATTGAAACATTGAAGACTGTTTATAACATACCCTTTAAAGTTAAAATACATATTTTATTTTGTAGATGTAAACAAATCTGCCCACACGGTATGTTGTGACAAAGAACTGTACTTAAACTATAAAATATACTTGATGCGTCGTTGTTAGCACTGAATGAACACAAAAAATATTTCCATATATCTATATTTTATGTATTTATGAATTTTATTGTTGGACCGTAGAATCACGAAAACATTATCTATTTTGTGGTACATTTCGTCTTGTTACACCTACGCAAACCACATCAGCACTAAAATCATTATCGAAACTAATGAAGTAAAATAAGGTTGTTTCTTATTAAAGTTTGACGTTCAAAAATTGAAAGAAATGAAAAGAAAGAGTCTGAAGGCAATTTGAAGAAACGAGATATTTATTTTCCTGTAGGAATGTATTCAATGGTTAACCACATTTGAAATAATTCTTTGTTAATCCTGTACCTGCAAATATCCGTTATCGTTATTTCATTCGTGTTTCACTGTTTTGACCGTATCAGAATGAAAAGATTAGACTTCTGACATTGAAATGTTGTTTTGAAGACAAGGCCTAAAATTAATTCAAATCAACGATCTTAAAGTTACATTTGATTGGCCACAAAACTGTATGGGGGACATAATATGTTTGTTCTTGTGAACCAGCATGTTCTGCAAACAGAAACGATTTTATAAAGCAAATACACATAATACCTAACTAAGATTTTAACGGTCATAAAGTTCTATTCAAAGCAGGTGGTCGCAGAGAAAGTCAACATAAGCATACCTGTCGAATGCATTTGTCAAATAAAGGGGGAATGCACGTGTATAAACAAAAAAGAGCTGGTCTAACCTGATCGTTTTTGAAAAACCACCTATTGCTTCTAAAGATTATAGCGCGAACAACGATTTCAGTGATAACCTCCAGAGGGCCAGCATATTTTGACATTCACTCAAAAGACATTCGTGTGTCATTTGTAAACATTGCACATGGCGTCATACTACTTTCAGTTTCCCCGGATGTGTTGTAAACGTCAGCAAAGAGATTGAGCTTTAATACGGAAGTAGGATTTTTATTGGTCCGCCTATTGGTGTCACGCGACAGGATAATCCTGTCTTTTTGCTTACGCGAGGTCAATTTTCAGCCTTCTTTAACGGGGTTTGGACACAACATGTCTACTTTTTGTCGGTGAAAAAGTTATTTGCACGAGGTCAAAACAAAAATCCTACATGCGCCCTTCAAACCCTATGGTCGTTTTCAATGTTGTCTAAAAGTGTCAGCATCTGATCTTTCGGTATACCGGGGACATTGGCATAGCCTTTAAATCATGTACCGTGCGATAACTTTTGACTTTATGGCAAACACGTCTTAACCAGCATATACGCATTAGTATGCTACGGCCTCGAAAGGATATTATTAAAATAGCAAAAATAAAAACAAAGGTAATATTTTAGGAGTGCAGACGTACTGGGTTATATCTTTTGTTCAGTCAATCTTAAAAGAAACAATAACAAAACTTCAATTGATTAAATAGAAAATCAGTAAATAAAAGAAAATTCAACCCTTTCAAAGAAGATATACAAGACGTGTCTCATTCATTATTGACACATGTATCTCAATGGATGCAATGACAACATAGTACGTCATTTAAACGTCATATTAAATATATGCCTGACTATCGGCATTGATGGCGGGCTGATTTTCACGAAATTTTGTAGGACATAATGTGCTTTGATTTATTTTACTATTTTTATGCCCCCGAAGGATGGCATATTAAAATCGCACCGTCCGTCTGTCCGTCCGCCCGTCTGTGCGTCCCCACTTACAAATTCGTGTCTGGACTGTAACTCTGTCATGCATTGAAGGATTTTAAAATAACTTGGCACACATGTCTAGCACATCAAGACGACGTGTCGCGTGCAAGACCCACATCCCTACCTCAGAGGTCAAGGTCACACTTGGAGTATGAAGGTTATGGATTCCTCTATATATGCACACATTCGTGTCTGGACTGTAACTTTGTCATGCATTGAAGAATTTTAAAATAACTTGGCACAAATATCTAGCACATCAAGACGGCGTGTCGCGTGCAAGACCCACGTCCCTAGCTCTAAGGTCAAGGTCATACTTAGAGTTTGAAGGTAATGGAATCCTCTATATATGCATATATGCACACATTCGTTTCCGGACTGTATCTTTGTCATGCATTGAAGGATTTTAAAATAACTTGGCACATATGTCTAGCACATCGAGACGACGTGTCGCGTGCAAGACCCACATCCCTAGCTCAAAGATCAAGGTCATACTTAGAGTTTGAAGGTAATGGATTCCTCTATATATGTATATATGCACACATTCATGTACGGACTGTAACTTTGTCATGCATTGAAGGATTTTAAAATAACTTGGCACAGATGTCTAGCACATCAAGACGACGTGTCGCGTGCAAGACCCACGTCCCTAGCTCAAAGGTCAAGGTCATACTTAGAGTTTGAAGGTAATGGATTCCTCTATATATGCATATATGCACACATTCGTGTAGGACTGTAACTTTGTCATGCATTGAAGGATTTTAAAATAATTTGACACAAATGTCTAGCACATCAAGACGACGTGTCGCGTGCAAGACCCACATCCCTACCGCAAAGGTCAAGGCCACATTTAGAGTTTATAGGTAATGGAATCCTGTATATATGCATACATTTGTGTCCGGACTATAACTTTATCATGCTTTGAAGGATTTTAAAATAACTTGGCACAAATGTCCAGCACATCAAGCGGATGTGTCGCGTGCAAGACCCACATCCCTACCTCAAAGGTCAAGGTCACACTTAGTGTTTAAAGTAATGGAAAACTGTATGCATGGTTACTCTGTCATGCATGGAAGGATTTTAAAATTACATAGCACATTTATTGAGCACATGGAGAGGACACAGACTGTGAGGCACCTCTTTCGGGGGGTATTCGTCACTTGTGAGGGACAGCTCTTGTTTGATTATTTTAAGTAACTTGAAATGTCAAGTTGAAAGTACGACTTGTGGTAATGTTGCTACATCGTTTTTTGAATAAACATCTTTCCAGTTATCCTGTTTTCAAAAAATCGGAAAAATAACTTATGATAAGAATTGAGACAAGTTGACCAAAGAAAGGGCCACGCTAAGTTACCTTTCATACACATATGTCATTCCTGAAGAAAAGGTCATGGTTGTAAAGATTTAGCAAGATGGTTACCATACAAGGAAAACTACTCTGATGAAGCTATGGACAGAACAGCGTAAAGTTAAGTTAAGCGTGAAGTTAAGCCTATGACCATTTTGTTTAAATGATCTGGAAAAATAGTGCATGCAAAAGATACCTCCTGCTGGCTGACCTCTCTTACTAAATGCAAAATAATAAGAACCGAGTTTAGAACCGTTTACACGGTTCTCGAAAGTCAAACCGTTTACACGGTTTTTGAGAATCGAACCGTTTACACGGCTTTTGAGAGTCGAACCGTTCACACAGTTTTGAGAGTCGAACCGTATACACGGTTTTTGAGAGTCGAACCGTTTACACGGTATTTCAGAGTCGGAAATTTAAAAAAGGTGACCAAACAGAAACGACATTAAATCAATGGCGAAATGCAGAACCTCAGGAAGACGTAGCATTTCATCAATGTGATTGTGGTGATGGAATTATTTGGAATGCGCAAAAGAAGACATTGTCTATATCAAAATGAGAGAGAGAGTGCAAAACCACCTGGATGCGTGGAGCACTTTGAGCCACAGTATGCATGTTTTAGTTGATGTCGGTGAAATTGGTGCAGCGGTTATCACATGATTGAGAAATAAAGGATGATTGTTTCTACGCAGAAAGAATCATTTTACAAGTTTTAACGCGGAAGCTCCGATAACTTGATATAATTCAGCTAGTTATGAGCAATAAATGAAAATATCTAGATCATCAATGTAGATTTATTGGTTTTCACGTATTGACGGTGAGTCGCTTTGTCTTCTACAGGACAGAATATTGATGTCTGAAATTGTCTGGTTTGATACAAACTCACGGGTTAACCACGCCTTATAATTTTGCTTTCAAAATCCACATAGTTTTGCCAAATGCATTAACATTATCATAAAACATTTTTATGTGTGAACGAAAATTAATATGAGATACTCCGTCAGGTGCATAGGCCTTTTTAATTGTAATGGTTCACTTTTATGTTAGATTTTTACATTGGTGTTCACATGCTAGTGTTATTTATTATTTTCCTAGTTTTATAATTTTGCTTACTCATGATTGCGTTAGACTTCATCTGTACTAATAGATGTTTGTGACTTCGTTTCTGAATTGAAAGCATGCATTTTCCGCTTCAGTGAGTTAAATCTAAACGATGAAATGAAGAGAGTTTGTGACCATATGAGGTATGATTATCTAAGATATTTGTTCCGTTTAATTAAATGTAGGTGAAGATTGAATATGCACTTAACTCTATAGTTTTTTTACTTAGTTTGATATGGCAGTTTACATCAATAGTATAACTGAGTAAATCTTGAAAGTCATCCTGATAAAAATACTGTATTGTGTCAAAAAGAAAACAGATGTATTTTAATAGATCTTTGGATCTTTGTCTCCGATGGGACTGACATCAGAGACTTCTGTGAGATTGTCTGTCTTCTACTGCATTGAACTACAACTATTACAATTCACTTAGTTGATAAACCAAAATTAACCTAAAACAAATCTTGAGACTCATTGCTCCGAGTAAAATACTACATCTAAAGGTTAATTAATGGTGAAAATGTGTTATTAAGTCAGAGGCATGTCTAATCTGGCGTATATGATTAGACGCTAAAAACTGAATATTGTAAATAAGTCAGTGCAAAACATATAGTTCAATGGACTTGGCGTTGCCCACACATTCGCAAATAAATATCTAATATAAAGATTTGTAAAAAGGGACAGTCTTCTATTGAGGTTCAACCAAATTAAAAAAACGCCTACTTTACACTTTTGCTTGATGGTAATCGCACGCTTCGTCTATGTATGTGACTGAGGACTGATGAAATGGTACAATAGGGTATAGCAGTCTTTTTCGGCAAGTCAAAATGAAAAAAGCAAACCCTCTAGCGTGTGAAGATAATAAAATTATAGCAATTATTGTATGCGCTGATCAAACATATCAATCTTTAGGGTTGACTACATTCGCAATTTATATAATACATATATTTTAGTATTTGGACAGTACTCCCCAATTAAAGTGATTTATACAGCAAGGAAACGGCTTTAAATACCAGTTATTAATAGCTATGATTTATTGCACAGTCCTTATTTATGACATAAGTTATCATATATCAAGTTTATTAATATGACACACTAAAAAAAGAAGAAAAGAAGACATTTGTCATTAAAATTGTTAGGTTTCCTTAAGTTACTCTGAAAGTATAAAACGTATGAAAAGAGCAGATGCTCTTCTTCAGTCTTTGTTGAGATGTCAAAAGCATAGTGCTAACAACATATTATACCATGTCTTTATTATTCGTAAAAGCAAACAACCTGTCTTACATAAAACAATGTCAAAAAGGTTAATTTCTTCAAGACATATATAAACCTGATTAAGAATCTGGAACAAAAATGACCCTATGCTCAACATAAGCTGTGGTTGATTTAATAAAAGACTGACGGAGTGAATGGCAAGAAACAATGTCCCTGACCAGATGTTTTGCACGTCGTGGACTGATGTGTAATATTGTCTAAATTGGCTTGGGCGTGTCCTTATTTGCATTGTTTTGTTTCATTAAAATGCATTATCATGCGTTTAGACGCCCTATGTTGTAAATGAAGTGACCCTATTTATTTGGTGCAATATGTTAACAATGTGCATCATGAATACTAGGCTTTGACATTTAACCGGCATTATCTGAATAGTGATAACAGTGACTAATCAAATTAATATTCAAAATGTTTTTTTTTGTGTGTAATCATAAATGTGCGATATTATGAATATAGGGCTGTCCCACGTTATTTATTCATAGACTTATAAACGATCGTAGCATGTAAAAGAGAAATAAAAATCGAGTACCTTGATAATGAGATGTTTGTTAAATCTGGCGGCACGAACTAGCTATTCGTGGGAAAAATTACTTCTTTGAAAGTTTATCTCTATTTCTGAAAAGAAAACGAAACTCTAAAATACCTGCCAGCATGTTTGACAGCATTTATTCCTACGAGATAGTCCCTAAAATATGTTGGATGGAAACAGGCGACACCAATTGTCCATAATGAGTTAGGGCTATAACAAGAACATTCGTGATTGACTCCTTTATGAAATTTGTTTTATAGGTAAACTGATTTTGTAGTTTGATTATATTTTACAAGGTATATATGATGTCAAGATTGTGCAAGTAGAAGTCAATGTAGAGACATGATCAACTACACGCTAAAACACCTGTTTCAACCGCATTTCAGTCTTCTTTACAGGCATGCAGTACACCTTACCATCATTAATGGGAAGAACTAGTACTAAACCATATCCTCCGTAAGGAACTGTCAACTTTCTCACATAAAGAGACATAATTAGTTAATGAGAGGGCTACAGTGATTTCAAATCAGCGACCAAGGAGGCGGTTTTAATGGGTGAAATACATTACTGTTCAGGTAATTTCTTAAGTGTCTCTCACGCACGGATGTCATTTTCAAACTTATAAGATATACGGTTATTATGTTTTGAGATGTTTAGGCTGCGGTCTTGCAGAGCTCATTAAAGAATGGCATTGAGACACTATTTAGCGTAAACATGTATGTGTTAAAGATACAAGTGAACTGGCAATTTCATCCTATTGCTTGATGTTTTGATTGTTTGTTGTTGGATTTATTTGTCCATGGTGCACTTGGCGAGATAGTTACATAACATAGCATTAATTGGTACCATATCTGCTACATTTTCTCATAGTTGAGGCACTAATTGTTATGTATTTCATTTTTGTGTGGTTCTGGTTGTTGGTCGGTAATATGCGTAATAAATCTAGGGGATCTTTTCACAATGTCATTTTATGTAGAACGAAAGCGGTACTTTTTACGAATCTCTGTTGAAATTCACATGTGACTCAAGTCATAGGTTTGTGAATCTTTCTCCTTCATCAGCTGCATTAAGATAATGATATATCCGGCTTACTATTTCAGTATACTTTCATCATTCTAACAAAAACGAAAAGAGCGATTTGGTGTATTTGTCAACACCCAAACTGTTTAGAAATAAAGCGTGGTTAGCAAAAACAACCTAAGTAATGGTTAGTGTTTGCCCTGCATTTAGAGTTTATTTACAAACACGCCTCTCTTGTTGGTGTTGACAGCATACTGAGAAATATTTGGTTCATGCCTGGCAGTGTGATGAATCATTAATGTCTACATATTGGTGAACTGTTTGTTATGTAAAACTGAAAATCTTTATTGGACCTCCCCCTATTAACATGGTCACATAATTTTTTATGTGAAAATGGTTACATATATGAAATAGTTTTACCATAATTATAATGTTAAAACAACTTTTTCACAATTTTCGAACGTTTTTATATATGGGGTAACATTATTTCGTTCATGACCATTTTCACATTTTGGAGGACCTACAAGTCTCCCATGTAATTAACATGTATTATAGCAATCGCGTTTTAAACTTAATTCAGTTCTTAATCACAAGCTTTTACACAACATCCATCTTAGCCTACCGTTACTGTCTATGTCAAAAAGGTTGTCATTGAACAAGATGGGAAAATATATATAAATAGTATTTGCGCTCCTGTTTCAGAGGAAGATTAATAAAATTAAATTGTGTTTGGTGAAACACTTCCTTCTGTAATATTTGTTTTCATTCGGTCTAAATGTCAATATCAATAACTAGGTTATTTGCACATGCGCAAAACAGATCCATATAGTCACGTTTTAACAACATGTAAAACATTTAAATGATTCATACTACCAGATATGCACCAAATACTTTTAATCATACTGCCAACACCAATAAAAGAGATAAGCACTTGTCTAAATGTAGAACAAACAGTCAGTTAGTGGCTAAAATAGAGAAATTTACTCACTCGGTTGTTATGGCACCCGCCTTTGGGTTTCTATATTGTATTATAAATATCTCTATTTACCCTCTAACTATTACTAACAAAATCATTCACTCTAAGATGCTGGATCTTTCCAGATAGGTCTACATTTGTATATGAGTCAAAGTAAGCGATAACAAGGACGTAACAAGTGCAATATTTTGGCGTAAGTGTCGATTAATCGAGTTGTGTTATATTTTAAGTAGGTCATTAAATATAAAGAATGAAACACATTCCAACCTGAGGAACTATGAGCTATTACAAGTTTATACATGCTGCATTGGATTAAGCTCTTTATTATAAGTGAACTTGTCGTTTTGTTCAGAATAATGCTAGTCCTCATACAAACGTTGCGCTTTTATGAAATTAGGTGAGAAACGTTCTTTGGTGTGTGCCATGTTTCATGCCAAAAATCTAAATCAATTCGGTAAAAAGAAAAGAAGTCAAACTATAATCGTCGCTAAACAACACACTAAAGTTGATTACACCTTGTGAAACAAAACTAAGCAAGGGTAAATCATACCACAAATATGGTATTTATGTGAAAGAAGTAAGTTTAATTACAATATATTTAAAGTTTTTTCCTTTAGTTTTAGAATATTTCTATGTTAAACACTAACCGAAAATTCTCGCCTGTTTAATTGATTTTAAATTACTAAAATAATTGTATGAAGCACGGCACTTTCATTACAAGCATGTGATTGAATATCTAATGCGTTATGATGTACATTGTAACTCAAAGCAATAACCACCTGTCCTGAGTGGAGTCAATTCTGTATTCTATTCCGACGTTAGTTATTATGATGTCATCATAATCCATTTGCTTCATTGATGGATAGCAGTGGTGTTATTTCTTGTTTCGTCTTGCATTTGCACAGCTTTACCACAACGTCAAGCCAGCAATCTATTATAAGTATTGCTGAAATCCTGTTTTGATATATCATCTAAGGTGCAAACCTGCAGGGCATCGATATCTCCTTATTGTGTTTTTTGTTCGAGTGAAGCTCCACATATTTTCTACCTGCGGTTTTGCCTAAGTGAAAGCAGCGGTGGTATGCACAACCGCAATATAGCGTATAGACATGCATCACATTCGCCACTGTTGCAAATCCGTGGTTGCCACACTCCCGAATCTCAGCCATCTATCTATCTGTAATCAAATATAGCGTAATAGTATAAGGAAGTGACACTGGGCCTTTGAAACAATTAATCATCCCTTTTAAAGAAAGCCACCTACAAGTAACAGTCATTTCCTGAATACCTGCCTACTGTTACCTTTAATCAATTAACATCTGAAGTAGTACCCTTTCTCCTGTGATACATGTAATAGCAACACTTGGATAAAAACCAACCCAGCTAAAATATTATGCTAGCCTACTGTTTTATAAATATGCACGCTGCACATGTCACAACTTGTAGTACAGTTTGCTATAATTTCTCAGTACCTGTAATGTTCTGTTACATTCAAATAAATGCATAACCACAGGTGGCTAAAATGATCCCTTTGTCAAATATGTTTATCGATACGAGAAAATAAGATTGAAACTAAGCGAATGAGCGGTAAAACCCCCAGGAGTTATTATGTCTTATATGCTTGGATGAATCTTATACTTGTTTTACCAGTGACTATTATCTAGATGCCACATGAGACATATCTAACATTCAGAGACGAACCATCTGTTATAACAGAAATATTTACAACCGGTAAA
Organism: Saxidomus purpurata; assembly: GCA_022818135.1. Lineage (NCBI taxonomy): Eukaryota > Metazoa > Mollusca > Bivalvia > Venerida > Veneridae > Saxidomus > Saxidomus purpurata. Next base: position 42,071,599 of record JAFMSR010000008.1, on the reverse strand, counting down.
GCAATTACAGGATATAAGATTTGTTTATTTTTATTGACTATGTCCTTTATATAAAACAGAAAATTGAACAACCACAATCACACATCTTTACATGTACAACAACTTATATTATGTCAGTGATTTAGGAGGAAGTGTTCGACTACTAAGACCAGGAATGTACGTAAAGTTTGAGATTTATATTCATTATGAACATTTACGTAATAGTCACCAATACAGTGAAGTGATAACCTTTGTTTTTTTCTGTTTTAATATTTTGATAGATGTCTTCAGAGATTTGTCTTCAGATCAAGAATACCGCCAAATAGCAGAAGTATAACGTATACCCAGTGCAAAAAGTTTAAAAGTATTTATAATTTGGAGTAGGTAATGATTTTAACTGGTTGTATGCAAGCTCAAGTTGATTTCAAGAATAAAATGCCATTTAACATGTTACTGTACTTTGTTTATGAGAGCAACCTATAAATATAAAACATATGGTCTCATCAATCATATACATAAATGCTACAGAATGTTATAATATTGACATTTCATATTCGGTAATTGCTACCACACACTTTTCAATATTATAAAAAGATATAGCGCGCAAAATATATAACTTTTACGATAGATTTTTATCTCCTCTTTATTTTGCAAACTATTCATTAAGTTATGATATAAAACCCGATATCATGATATAAATACTTAAATCGTTATATATAAAAACATAACGAAATTTACATCGTCTCTTAACAACAAGAATACGATTTTTGTTATACTCTTTGTCTGACATGAAGAAGAAACGCGCAATTTAGTGAATCAAGTTTATTAAGTATTCACATTTATAATAGCTTTAAATTGATCCTAACATTTTGTATGAGAAATATACTGTTTTTATAGCCATATTGTAACATATTGTACGTTAACCTAATCAAGTTCGGCAAATACGTTACTGGTCAGCAGACTTTCCACAACATCAAAATTCAACTTGTACACGTATTTCAAATGAAACGGAAAATTTAGCGTCAAAATTTTACAAATCTGTGTTTAGATATTGACAACTCTGAAATTGAAAATGGAATTCTCATAATTAAGCTAACTAATAAGCGTTTCATCACTTTGTAAAATTGTTTTAATAATTGAGGAGACATAATGATATACTTTACTACTTAAGATTCACTAGGGATCACTAATTTTACAATTGGGACGCGTACACTGTACGATATGTCAAGTTACTTTTTGTATCACTGCATATGTTGTTAACAGTGGGAGCAGGCTGAGCTTTCAAATGGAAGTAGGATTTTCATTGGTCTGCCTACGGTGTTAGCCTGCACGGACTTGTTTGTTTTTGTGTTTTGCTAACGAGAGATCGACTTTAAGCCTTCTATTAAGATGTCAATTTAAATTGTTTTTAGCATGAAATGTCTGCTTTTAGTCTTTGAAAAAGAATCCACGTGGTCGAAATAGGTCTGTAATCGAACGAAGGTAAACTTTCAATTTTCAAGTTTCAATATCGTTTTCAACCTCGTCTAACACATGGGCATATGCCTCAGATGTATGATATTTTAGTATTCAGGAGCTGTTAAAAGCGACCGTTTACAAATAAATACAAAGGTGCATGAACAATTTGATAAACAGGGTGACCCCTGCATGTGAATGTGGACCAATGACAACCATACTTTCGTGTTAAAGGTCAGTCTCGTTGCTTACGTTAACAAGATATCCGGTGATACAGAAAACATCATGAGTTTTGTTGCATTTTTGTATTTGGGGTCCGGAACGAGCTATGTTTGGGCTGTTTCACAAGGCTCTTAGCTTGCACACGCCAATAACCTAATTCAAGTTTCTGTATGCATTGCAACTTGAAGGTCCTCAGAGGTCCATCATTTATTTTGGTCAGTCATTCATACTGTTGATAGATGAGTTCCTCAGTCAAAACCTTCTGTTAATTCTGATGGTCTGGTTTCTTTTGGGTTTCAATGTCATAACATCCGATAGTACCAAGAAAGTGTATGCGACCAATTTGAAACTGGTATTGTTAAAAACATAAATTTAAGGTTTTCAGATAACCAGGAAACTGCTACACCCCTTCTGCTCTCAGTAACCTTTTCAACTCCTAGTAAAGCATGTAAAGGTGCTGGTATAAATGTCTCAGATCGCTTAGGATCTGTAGGTATGGGAGGTTACAGAGATAATGTCTCAGATCGCTTAGGTTCTGTAGGTATGGGAGGTTACAGATATAATGTCTCAGATCACTTAGGTACTATGGATATGGAAAGTTACATTTATAATGTCTCAGATCACTTAGGTACTATGGATATGGAAAGTTACATTTATAATGTCTCAGATCACTTAGGTTCTGTAAGAATGGGAGGTAACATAGATAATATATCAGGTCACTTAGGTTCAGTAGGTAGTAAAGGTTACAGAGATATTATCTCAGATCACTTAGGTTCAGTAGGTAGGGGTTGTAACAGAGATAATATCTCAGATCACTTAGCTTCAGTAGGTACGGGCTGTAACAGAGATAATGTCTCAGATCACTTAGGTTCAGTAGGTACGGGGGGTCAAAGAGATAATGTCTATATTAGGTTCATAGTAAGGTTCATGTCTAGGCACGGACGGTTACAGAAATGTGTTGGTTTGTTTTCTTGCTTTTGTCAGCCATGACAATGCCAATAAATCAGTCATCCCCACAGAAGATATGGCAAATCTAGCTCTTAACCTAAGGATGTATACATAGACATATAGACAAAGCATTTTCTGTACAATAACTGTTGATGCCATGGAAAACCTTGTCTTAACCAGTGTATTTGCATTAGTACGTTACAGCTCTCGGAAGGATATGGACATGTCATAGAATGGATATGATGAGAATTATTTACAAATCAATAAACTATTTGAAAATTAGTTTGTTGTTACCTTTACTAATGTGTCTATATAGAAATCACTAAAGTGTAAATAATGTATCCAAGGTATACAGTTTAAATATTTGCTAGTATCGTGGCTCACATTAATGGCACTTTGATACTCCTTGGTGACTCCAACCTTTTAAGAGTGTTTTAAGCGTTGGCGCCAATTCAAAAATGGGCAGGAGAGGCCCTGATTTGTATGTATATTTGTATATTCATCACTTCATCGAATGATTTGTATAAGAGTTACAATTAGAGGAAACAATTGATCAGATGACAGTCTAGTCTGAATCACTGTACTTGCTAGACAGCGATCCGTGTGACTTCATCATTTGATATACCTATAAATAGTTCATTGAACTTTATTATTTGATTTAGTGTTTGTCCTTTTAACCCTCTCTACTTAATTACAGAAAGATTTCTTGATTATTTTGGATACATATAGTAATGTTAAACGATTTTTATTTGTTTCACCTTTTTATTAAGTGCAATGCTAGTGCATCTTTATTTATTTTGACATTTGACAATGTTTACCAACATTTTACACTTTCAGCTATGTGTTACCAAAATTCATATTTTATGAACACTCTTATGTACTTTTGTTGACAGCGGACCTATTTATATGGTGACAGGGGTTATAGTACTAGGTCATAAGACATCAGTTACGTACAACATTTAGACTGAATCATTATTACTCCTTGCCACATCCAAAAGGTAAACAATATGATTATGACATTTATAAATGTTTAAAGCATATCACATTATATAAACTAGATATTAATATCGCTGGCCCCTTTTCTGCTCCTCGCTAGCACAACTATTTCCAGTTTACATGGTTTATGTTAGGGTATGACACTGGTAGGGGTTGAATAAATGAAGGCTGAACGATATATAATTTGTGTTTTGGTGATGTAATTTTTGGTTTACATAGCTGTATAGCAATATAGTAAATATCTGAAATAGAACATACAGCATAATAAGAAATCGACAGTTATACATGCAAGTATATATTAATGACATTTCATTTTCAACACGTGCGTCAAAAAAGTAAACAATCACAATGTGAAATAAAATCATGGTGGTTTTAAAGTTGAAAAAAAAACGGAAGAAAAATTATTTTAAGACATTGGGTTTGACCGGGATTTGAACTCCACTCGTAAAATTAGGCGGTCATCAGCTTACCCACTACACCACAGAGACTGACTTCAAATCCAGTGGTAAAAAATATGCTGATATTATAATTTTGCAAAACCGATAAGGGAGAAGTTGTTTTACGTTTTCGTATTTTTTCTAAAAGATATGAAAAGGAACATTACAATTAAACAATTACGTTTTAATGAAGGAAATGTGTATAATAAATATTTTAATGTCTATTTCGTATTATTTAGCATACAGTTAAAACCATTTTTCTTCGCATTCTAATAACCGCTCCTACCATGTACTTCCGGAAATACTATTCCATAATAGGCCGCCGCCGTCGGCGGCGGCGCCAATAACAGAGGACTGGTGTGATGGCGCGTAGCAAACCGTTTTCAAAAATCGTCAAAGAATGTCAATAATTTCAGTTCACAATAAATACAAATTTAACAATACAATTATACAAATGTATTCCGAGATATTTGGAAATATTTAGAGATATCTAAACAATGGTTTTCTTTACCCAAAATTTACCTGAGATACTTTCTAAGGTGATTGGTAAATAAAAGTCATGTGCTATAGGACAAGAGTAGATAAAAGTATGGAGCACCGACTCAGACATAGAAAAGGAGAATGAAATTAAACAACCGAAAGCGCAGTATATCTGATCACATTTTAATTTACCCTACGACACTATAAACAATACATATATGATTTGAAGCGTTCAATGGTTTTAATTGTAACTTTTACCAACATATCATAAATAAAAGTTCAAACACAAAACAACTCCAGGAACATAACGAAAGTCTTAACACTGGAAAAAAACAACATATTTTTTTTCTAGATGTCTGAAAATTACAGATGCACTAGTGTCTGTACAGATAGACAGACAAATAATTAATATTAGTCTAAATGAAGTAATATACAGTAACACCCCTATAATAAGACCAACTTTCGGACCTAATCGAATTAGTTTAGTCTTTTTGTACTGGATAATATCTATTTTATAACAGCAAGATCATTGATGTACATGTATTTGTCGTTACAATACAGTACATGCAGGTCATGAAATAAAACAAGTACTAACATAATTCAGATAAATTGTATTTGGTCAAATTATAAGTAACAAGGCTTCAAAACACATATATTCGATGAATCTTAACGATTTAACGGGCTTATATAAAAAGTTCTACTAATAAGGTGCTTTATACGTTGAACCTAAGTCATGGAAAAAGTCAAACAATTAAAAAAAAGGGTAAAAGGTCAAGGACATGTGAAAAAAAACTTTAAAAGCAGTATTACAAAAAACTATTGCAACCTCTTTAAAATCTTTATAACTTTATCGGTCACAAGTTTGCAACATTCAAATGAATTTGAGCAGTATGGGGAGTCATGTTTTGGTTTCGAAAATGAGGAGCAAATATCATGTGAATTTGTTAAACACATTATAAATAACATAATATGCCCGGCCAATACCTTTACAAGATTCACTAAGACTATGTCTTCTTTCGTATTTGTCAAGATAAATAACAATTTCAAACCACGACTAAATCATTTTTGGCCTGGGGACTGAAAGTCCCCAAGGCCTAAGTTAGTATACCACATTTCAAACCCTGCAAGAATTTTAGCCGTGCTATGTGCGAATAACAACTGTAAACATGCGCTATGCGAAAGTAGTGCAAGACAGACCAGATCAATCTTCTGTTTGAATGCCGCATATGATAAGAACATGTTACAAATAAAAATAGTACATAAAACTTCAAACGACTGCAGGAAGGTTATAGCTTACGGGCTGCTTACACTTTTTTCTGTTTTGGAAATTAATGCGCTGTTAGCTGATTACGGAAGATAATCATATGCATATCACGGAAAAGTACGGATATTTACGGAAATTTACGAAAACGTACGAAGCATGATATAAGAGTTTGTAGTTTGATTTTCAAATTTCCGATGTTATTTCATTGACAACTTTGTTATTTACGAACGATTACATGTATATTTACCTAAAAATAAATGTCTCTAAAAAAATATAATTTACGTACATTCCCGAGAAGGAACTAACGTGATCAAATTCACCCGCCATTTATCGAGGACGCTGCATGTCGAGGCCCAGTGAACGGTTTCACTGATTAAAACTACAAGGTAACCCAGAATCATTTTTGGTTTTCTCTGTTATACACATTGTACGTACTGTATTTATATTTCATTGCTGGTATTGCTTTGTTTATTTCTGTTTCAAGGTCTTGTCATTGGTCACATAATTTTCGATCCACTCATCAGATCATATCGCTTGAAGTTGTACAAAGCGCAGATCGAATTATTTGTACTGGCTTAAACATTTTATAATGTTGACTATGTGATTATTTTTCATTTAACGTACATTTCATAATAAAACAAACTTCCCTGTCACCCATATATTTGTGAATCATTCATTCTGTGTCATATATTGAATTTCGTCCTCTGCACTTTCGACCCGCGCTTTAGGTAAGATTCAACGCAGAACACGTAGGTGAAAAGTTGTTTTTCGGGGAGTTAACCTATAGCCCCCAGGCCTTCAGCGCTCACAGCGCTTTGATTATTTTAGTTACTAACATGTTAGACAAATATGGTAAATAGGTCAGAAGATTTGAGCACACCCTAAAGAAGTGACTAAACAAAACACGGTTACGAGGTTATTCAGCCTCCGTTCATGTCAGCAATATTACTTATGTTCATGTATGACTCAATCAAAATGTGGTTAGAAACATACTTGTTTAGTAATTATCAAAAATATGACATGCGCGTCATAATTAGCGATAATACGTATTATTTTTACTGGAAAATGTTGAATAATGAAAAACGACAAACACATCAGACGTCATATGATAAAAACAAAACACAATCATTGTATCCGCCCCCAAACAAAAGGTTTGTTTTAGGGTCTAACGCCCTTGTTCAATAGTACAACAGTTGCGTAGATGTGGTGAGTGGTTATGACTTAGCCCTTTCCGCGATTGCGACGAGAACATCGTACGAACATTTTTTTTATAATTTTATACTGTTATAACAAAAATTGGCTTTTCAATCTGTAAGAAACGATCTAATGAATATGCATAAAACAGGCAGATATACGAAAATTAAAAAAATACATCAAATCAAAGCTCTTATTTTTAGATTTACATGAGGGGAAATTAGAGGAAATCTCCACTAAAATATGACAGGTGCGACGATATTTGAGACTTGGCAATCTTAACTTTTCTACCCCCCACGCATGGCCATAATAGTCAGTTATGACGGTAAGTCATTATCAGAGATGATGATGATGATGATGATGATGAAATTGTTTCTCTCTTTTATCATTATTATTAATGTTATTATTCACAAGATGATTGCGATGTTTCTTTTGACGAATACTTCATCTTGTAACATACCATATGTTACAATGCTGAGGATTTCAGAATAAGAATAAACATGCATACATGACTAGAAATTTTGACAGGAAGATTATCGTTACTATAATTCACAAATTTTACAATAGTAAGGTTTAATAAAATGCTGATTGAACACCTTTAGTTTGACAGGCACTAGGCATTACATGAGATAGTTTATATGGAGATGTTATTTACAAACTACTGTACATTAAACATTCATTGGGAATTTAAAAAAGAGGTTGTATACCAGTATATGTAACAATGCCCTAGTTTGTTGATTGACCACTTTACAAATATCATTACAGACACGATGACTTCTCAAGTGACCCCATAATGCTCCGTCCATAATGAACTCCGTCCGAAATCCTAGACGCGCTGTTTAAATTGGGACTTTGTTCTTTGCTGTTCTTTGTTGTTCACTTAGCATGATGGTTGTAATATTATAATCATTGTCCTGCACTTCACATATGTCTGTTTAGGGTTGATTATACTTATTTAAGGTTATTATCGCATCTTTAACCTTGACTTTAATTTCGGACGTCGATAATCTTAGAATTTTAGTCAGCGCAGGAAATTCAGTGTGTTTTTATAAACCCTTGTTGTCTTGGGTTGAGTTCGGGTAGCGGTCAGATTACCGTTCAACAGACCCATTTAAACTTTTGGTTATCAATATTTTGTGTACCGGACAAACAAGAACTCAACGTTTATTTCAGTATTTGTTCCTCCTGTATTCTGTGTTGTATTCCTTGTTCTCTGATGTTCTCTCTTTATTTATTGTACTTGGTATCTAGATTATGTGCTTATATGTACCTTGTACACTTTCCTTTATGATTCTCCGTGATGATTAATTCTTTTTTTATTGTCTTGTTACTTGGTAGTCCTATGTTTGATTATGTACTTATGTGTACCTTGTACACACTTACCTTTAAGAAAGCTAAACTTTTATTGGTATTTTATAAACTAATGCTGCTGTGATACATTTTGTTAAATATGCATAATTCACTTTTACCTTTGACTCCGACTGACTTCTGATTTAAGCAGTTTTGTTACATGGTAAAGGTCCCTGATAATGAAACAGAGCATTTTATCTTTTTTTCACAATCAAGATATACCTTACATTGTACTTAATATGGAGTATATAACTTCCCTTTCTAAATATTTATGCAATTGAACATTTCTTCCTGAATAGTATGAAGTTTTTCTTACAGTGTATATTTAGGAGCATGAATAAAGAGATGGCTGTGATCTATCAGTTGTGTTATTTGTTTTGATATATTTGCATTGAAATGTAGCATACAGCACCTTAATAGCAAAACATTTCCAAATTGATTGCCTTAAATCCAGTCACTATTTACAATTTCATAATTCAATGACATACATGTATTTGTAGCTCTTTTAAGATCATTTCATTAATTTCAAAGTTTTTATTTTCAACCAGACACAACCATCGTTTCCATTATTTGTTACAATTACAGCCAAATATAGCACACTATCATTGTTTCCTACTATCTAGACGATTGTTACCAGTTCAAGTGAGATAGACAATGAAATGTTTTTGGCAATCTCTCATTATGTGTGGGGTAAGTCTCGTTTTAGACTTGCGGTTTTGTATCTGTTATCGCTTAATTAAACAGGTAAAACAACTGAAAGCACACAGATAGTAAATGATTGATGAAAATGTACTGTAGGTAATATAAAAGTTTGCCGGTAGCAAAAAATCTCATATTGCGTTTGACAAGTGCCCCTGCTCCCGCCCCGCCCCTAAGTACTAGATTCTAAAATCACTACGTGGTATCTTGGGTACACAGAAGTCTTAAAGACAAGCTTCATCCAGTCAAATAACTAAGGCGTTTGTAAACTTTCGGGCTGTTGGCACATATCGCAGCTTAATTAATATTGTAACACCAAAATTTGCCAAAAAGTGTGTGTTGTATAGTTATAGTAGCATTTATCTGGATATCATAGTTATACTGAACTGGTACTAGAACAGTTCATGTTTGTTAACGATTAAACTTGCTTAAACTCTGTGTCTTATGTATATGTTGCTTTGCCTTCGGGCTCATTGTTATAGAGAGTCAAAATGATGAAAGCATGTTGCAAAATATTTCTTTCATTATAGATCTACTTTTTACCGAATCTAATCAGCCTGGAATGAAAAGATGAATTATATATGTTAAATGAAATGAAAAAGGACGTGCTAATCATGAAGTAATAGGGATAATGGCCTTCTTGATATTGCGTTGTACAACTTTGTATGAGCCACGGATGACATGCAAGTTTTTAAAACAGTCTGAATTCTCGTATGTCTTTAAGGTGCGATGAACAACAGCTCAGTCATCAAACGTACGAAAACGTCTATGAAGAATGCATGTTGTTTGCTATGCTTAAAGAATTGCAAAATCTTGAATATAATCAAAGGCTTTTTATAGCCAAAGTAAGAATATGTGTACGAAACAAAATATTTCAAAGCGATACAGCAATTTCTGTTGAAACGGACTACCCCCGATTTGTTTTATATGAGTTGTACAATATGTGTATGGTTTTCCTATTACCTACAATTCAATCGCATACAACAAATTTATTTCCTGATAAAACTAATGCAATTCATATATCAATAAAAACAGATAGTACATTGCAAGTTATTGTATGATTAAAAGTCGATTAGGTGAAAAGTAATAGTAAGCTGTTTTCAACGACAAAATGAAACCCACCTCTTTCGCTCACGGTGTACAGCAAAGCCCATCCAATCAAATTGCCGTAAAAACTTGTACACATACCTTTAACACTTACCCAAAAGATTACCGTCGGAATGTGCCCTTCTGATCTGAAAATACTTTAAATAAAATGATTGACATGCAAATATATTGCAAGTTCTTTTAATCACCTAATTTGCTTCGGTAGATTTTGAGATGTTTAAATAATTATGCACACGTTTTGCATTTGTGATGTATAGCTTCTGGCGCAACCTTCAGTTCATGCGAAATTACAGGTGTTAGGATATACTGAAGAAATCAAAATCAGTCGAGCGTAGTCAAAAATGCAGTTGCACAATGTTTGTTATTATGCACATTCCCGCGTGCGTTAATAATGCTCCTTAAATTATAGACATAATACATTAACTTATAATTTGCCAAACAGTTATTCTCATGCATATTGTATTAAAGCAAAATATGTCACAAATAGTCTTTGTACCTGTTTTAATGCTCTGGGAAACATCTCGACAAAAACAATATACAAAAATAAAACAAACCCGAAAACGCCCAAATATGCCAAGACGAACTCAGTACGTATAGATCTAATCATGTCTTTAAAGAATGACGTTATCTTATACATTTGCATGTCTCTTTACAACCGGATATAAGCCAAGTTCTATGAAATGCATTACATTGAACAAGTTGCCATTTTTTTTAATTTCGTGCATTTTTAAAATTAATGAGAAACATGCTCCATCATTGAGCAATCACACCCTACGTTTTCTTGTATTCAGAGATATAGGGCATTCAGTGTAACTGAGGTTTTTAGTTTTAGAAGCCTTTTGGTTTGATTTATCTGAAATTATATTATACAAAACATCCATACGCATATATTGTTTCCTGGTACGTGATCAAAGCATGTAATAATTCAAGATAAAATTTGCATTTGATGTTGCAAAAATATTTTACAGACAAAAGATTTTATAATACAATATATAATTTTGTAATAAACTCGGATTAGTTAGTTAGTTTATACGAAATTATTTAGTAGCTTCCGTAGCATATTGAATCATTCTGAAACACTCCTTTGGTGCGAATGAGGCATCAGATATTTCCTCATTGCTGGATGGACTGTTTAACGTGTTGCATCAGTGTCTTTGCTCTGTGACACACCCCGTACTCTGGATTGGATTCGAACCCGGGACTGTCCGTGACGGAGAAGAACGCCCTAAAACCATCGGGGAGAGTGCGAACTTTTGAGGAGGTGGGGTTATAAACATATTTTTATATCGCCTATTTAGCTGAATTTGAACATCCGTAATATATAGCACAATAATCTAAAGTAATCTAAACTTCTACCACCCATTAGTATATTTTGTACAATAAGTCAACTACATGTACATGGAAACTAATCATGCTGAAATTTGGAACATATCAAACACATAAAATATTTAAGAAGATCGCAAGCTTTTGAACAATTTGGACATCAATGTTGTGATTTACGATCGATTGTTTAACATGGCAATATAAAATTAAGTTCATTAAGTTGATGAAATTGCTAGATCAGACTTCCAGGAATAAACATTTCTAAAATTACCGATATTTCAAAATTATGCCTTTAAGAAAACAAGTTTATAAAAACAACATTAAAACTTAACAAACTACATATTCAACAATAATGTCCAGTAAAAAACTTTAAGCAAAACGTTATCCGACCTTACAAACCCTTCAGTTGTGTCAATGCGCAGTCAATGCGCAGTCAGTGCTTGGCTGTCATTCGAGCGCAAGGCGACCACACACATGAAAATAGATTATTTTTGTAGTGTCTTTGCCGACAGATAAACACACATTTTTGTGAATTTCAGTTATTTCGAGAGAAAAATCATATACAGATGAAAAACAAGTTCAAAATATCGAAATTTGCCTCGATTGTTAGTTTGCCTAGATTGTTTACAAAAATGTTTACGTAGAAGCATACTTGCACTTTATCTCTGTACATAAATAACGTCAAATAAAATAAAGATCTGAATCAGAAATATCGTCAAGTTTTATTTGGTACAAAACACTAAGGTGTGCTAGAGAAAAAAGGTAAAAGTATGCTTTCACCATAAGTGAACGAGATTGGTTGTACGTTACCACACCAGCAACAGGATGCCAAATGTTGACGATCGTTAATTTTACCGGTCGTCAAAATAAGGAATCGCGTCCAAGGTGTATGTTATGGACAAATTGGTTGCGATGGGTATATAAAGTATACCACTTTCGGATACATTGTATAAGAGGACACTTTTACAGTCAAATTTGTAGTGTATCTATTACGCAATGAAAATGTTTTACTGTCCTATAACCGTGCTATAATAAAAATAAAATGCCATTTCCATTCTCCCAACCGATTCTCTCTCTTTCACACCAACACTTTTACCGGGTTTAACTTTCCACTTTTTTGTTGTGAAAACCGCGTTTACTTCTGGCTCTCATGACGAAGAGTTGTGCGCAAAAACATTATTCCCAGATAAATGAAATAATTTGAAACGCGTTTTTATGCATTTATTGCGACATATAACTTTAAAATTTAATTTCACAGACTTCGGTGAAGTTGTTTACTGTCTTTATAAAAACTCTTGTCAATTACAGCACGTGAGGGCATGAAATTATAACAAAAACATCAGTAAAGTTTTCAATACGAATGTGTTTAAAGCGTCAGAGAGCTTTGCTAGGTCATGTTATGATCCTTCATTTTAATAATATGTACAGGATAATCTACCAAATGACGGTCTTCTGTGAAAGTGTTGAAAATACCGCGTAAGCCTGTATCCACGTTTTTGAAAAGGTAATACTTTTAATCGAATTTCTTCCCTTTTGACCTTTTTTTAGACACCATTTTATTGTCATAAAAACTTTACTCAGCTATCCCGGGTAGCATGGGGCGTGGTTGAACATTTGCACTCGAACATAATGAAAGTGCCTGTTGTAGTTGCGATTGTGCGTTCAGAACATATAGACCGGTCTAAGCAGACTACTTTTGGTTTTCTTTTTGCAGGAGGACTGCAGCTGGCGGTTACCAAACTTCTTAAATTTACTTTAATTTATTGTTCATAAGATTTTGATGTCTTCTTGAAAATTGAATCAATTATGTTTGGCTAGAAACCGGAACAATAAATTGAAACCTTAATATCATCATTTACTTAGTTTTAAAGGGGCACTCCCTACATCTAGCAGATTGTATTCTCAGAACATAGATTATGTCTTGAATGAACGTAAAATGATAAATAAATATAATTTCAAAGAAGAACCTATGGCGAAAAATGCCTCATTTTACCACAACTAAGCAATATAGAGGCTTTCTGTAATAAACCGCATCCACCCATTAATTGTACAACAACACCTTTAAATAGATTACTGAATAGTTTACGGTACTACATCATATTTTTTTCGATACTGACAGAAATGCATAGCTGAAACTTTTAGATTAAGTTATGATACTCTGAAGATTCTATTATTTACGTTTTGGAGGTTTTTAGTTTGGCATCAGTTATAGGATATGTCCCTGTTTTAAGTGAAATCTGTTTGTCAATTATCTAGATACAAGACGTGTTGAGCCCACTCATGCAAAAGCCTACAAGTGGAATTTAATACAAATCAAATGTAACTGACACCAGAGTCTGACGTCTTACTGGTGCGTTCTGTAAGGCAACCCAGACTAGTAACCTTGATCACTGAAATTTACATTTTATTCCAGTAGTACTATTATAGTACTTTAAGTGTTTTAAGGGATGCAATGTTTGCTTTATATAGTTTCCAAACAAATGTTTTGTTTATTTATGAATAGCATCCGTTCAAGCGGTGTTCGTCGTCTAATAAACAATGATTTGAAGTCTGAGTTGTAACTGCGCATCAGGACGACAAAGAGTTGTTTATTAGACGATTACAACTTTGAAATGGATGTTATTTGGATTTTAACAGGACAATATATTACATAAAGTGAATTAATGCAAAGCGTTATTTTCTACGTGAATATTTATTTAACGTCATGCAGCACTATAATTATGACGATATATTGACGGCATGCCGTTTCCCACGTTGTTTATGTCGTAATAAAACACAGTTGTTGTACTATTTGTATATAGAGACATAATCGTGAGTCATGTTATAATTAATAATTAATTATAAATAATCAATGTAAATATTGTATATTTAGTCATTTACGGATCTACGAGGCCTAAATAAGTGTAACTGCTTTGGTTCTAGGGCTGTAAGTATGGTATAACAGTCTCTGTTCAAAGTTTGGCCTGTGGGGTATAGTGGTTACAACACTCGGGTTCGACTCGACCCAAGTGCAATCAAAGCTGTACTGGGAGTTACTTGGGTATAATTGATTCAAATGTCCAAACTGAATCACGGTTTTCAAACTTTTATTTCTATACCAATTTTATTTAAATCTCGACTTACATGTCCTGCTTAATAACGCGGACCCGCTAGGGAACTTCTCAATTTACTCTCAGTGATATGCTGCATTCACTAAATATACTATTAAGAATGGTAAAGTGCCGTATGCACCAATGCAAAACTGTACGCACTGGACGTAGTGATAGATTGTGGACCATATATGGCAATTTTATCAAGAAAATAATAATTATTTTCATATTTGAGATATTGAAGTCAATAATTATGGAAACTAGAACTAACTTTTATGGAATGTAACAGGGGCATTAGTAGGACAAACTGGTAGATATCCATACTCTAGATAATCACGGTTCCTTTGCACTAGCACGGCAAATATATACAGAATTAATTTTAACTTTTTGACTGGGCAAACTGTAAGGATTCTGATTTTGTTTCAGCATCTGAGTGTGACCCGCCGGAAAATATCACAAACGGACGGCTTTTCTTTGAAGAAAGAAGGAGCATTGTCATAGCAACTTGTAGACGTGGCTACAAGCTAACAGGCAGTAGAGAGCGGTACTGTGATGGTTACACATGGAGAGGATCTCCTCCAAGATGTAGAGGTAAATAAATCATATATAATGATAAAATCATGGAGTAGAGATAAATCGTGAATAATGATAAAAACAAGAAGTAGAGGTAAATCGTATATAATGATAACAACATGGATTAGAGATAAATCGTATATAGTGATGACTGATAACGACATGAAGTAGAGATAAATCGTAATAGTGATAACAACATGAAGTAGAGATAAATGTATATAGAAGATATTTGTTTGTTTTGAGTGAATATGGAATATATCTCACCGAGAAGTTATACAATTGTAATATTTTACGTGAAAATTGTGTCACTTTAAGTTGAGATGTATTCCATATTCACTCAAGACAAACAAATTTTCCTTTTTATTTTATGCTTACTAGTAAAACAAAAGCAAAATTATGTATATACACTACTTAAAAATGTAGTTCCGGCAGACCTATATCACCCACACTGTGTATATCATTACTCTATATTTCACTGATACAACACAATATTTCATTAGTTAGCATAAGTCATATTACAATGATAGCAATATGAAGTAGAGGTAAATCGTGTATAATGAAAACAACGTGAAAAATAAATGTGATACACATTTCTTCTACGGATACAAGTAATGCGCATTTCCATTGAACATTGTTGTGGTAAGTTATAGTGTGAAGGTGTACAGATGGATGTGAACCTTAGTTGCTCTTGTACCAAAACATAGAAAGGCTTTGACTCTCTGTGTATCCAGTAACTAATGTTAAAACAATACATCCGAAACAAATATATAAAATGGTCAACCGCATTATTGCATTTCCAAGCATTATATAGCATTACCATTCAGTGAAGCTTTAATATACTGTGTATCAAAATAAAATAGAAAACCGAGTCAAAATAAGGCGTCAAATAATGTGAAGAGTTCTGCTAGCTTCACACAGTGACAAACTATTTAATGTGTTAAGTCTCCACTGATATGTTTTACGATAGGTATAACCATCTTTTAAAACCCTCCATTTCTTTCATTTTTGCATTGGCTGACGATCGTATTGTGTAATATTTGCAAGTGTTCTCAATCAAATATAAACAGCGTGAATATATTTTAGATATTTTGTTTATTAAATAGTGGGACATTTATGTGTTTAATAGATCTGGACCATATCTGTGGTGTAACATTCATTATTTATGTATCACATTATCTATGTTCAATTTAAGATAAATATCCTTCCCGTGAACCAAGGCAGCAAAACGATACTGCATCAACAGTAGGCACGCCACAAGCTGTTGCTCAAGACATTCTGGAAAAGCATATACTAGATTCTGACAACACGTGCTACACCGAGTTTAGGTATGAGATAGCTCGTTACTATTGCATTCAACATACTACAAACCAAATAATTTTCGCGCCAATAAATGTTCGGGTTTGGCCGATGTATGACCGATTCGCGGATATTTAAATTCGCGTTTTATTTAAAAAAAAGGAAAAAGGTATAAGGATGAATTATTCACGCGGGAAACTGACATTTGACGATTGCACTTTTTATGTACAAATAAGGACACAATGGCCTGTATGTAAATACTTATAACTAACATGCTAGATTGTACTGAGGTGGCTTTTATTGCTGACAGAGAGGAAGACGTGTTGACTCATGATCCTTTCTTGTGTGAGTTGGTTCGGCTTTGCTTTCAGTCAGATCTGCGCAGCTTACTTGTAGCACAAATGACTTTGCAAATGCCTTTTCAAAATTAATGTCATTAAATGCAAGACTAAATGAGCGTATCTTGTTTCACATACAAGGTGGCCAACCTATACAAGGTATAAAGGTAAGGTAGCAATCTTACCTAAGACTGAGGTGCAAAATAAGTCCCAAAATCTACAAAGAGTTATTTGCCTCTGATATGTTTCTAGGTTTCCAATTTCATTGCAATTAACCTGTAACAAATTCTTTCAAATATTCCTCAGGGAATAATAAATATAATTGTTTTAAACGGAAAAACTTGTAACAAATGTTCGGCTATATATTTGTTTCCTTTAATTTAGTATTCGGAGATTTGGAGAGCTTTGGAAGATTGATTTGAACTAGTATTTTCAATGTTTGTTCATAATTATGTCCACGTCTACTAGTTAAATTTAAAGTGACATTATGCTCATCTTACTGCACATAGCGTATTTTTGGTGACAGTTTTATAAAAGCAATTTTCGGATGCTGTGCATTTAAATGTGTAAAACCAATGGTAATGCCGCATTAGTATTTGAAGTTGGTGCTTTAGAAATGAAAAAAATGGAAAAATAAGATAATAGTTCCTTCCTTCGCAGTGATCTCCCTTGTGTTGTTGTAGTTGTTGGTAGAGAGATTTCGGCAGTGGAAGGGAAGCAACTCAGTTGGTTTTTATTAAATTGACTCTCCCAGTCAAAATAGGAAAAGTTATTATTTCGTACTGGTAGCAGGAAGAGTTTTGTGTTTTGGGTTAAAAGCTATTATTTCCTCTACCCTTTTTACACACACCTATTTCAGCTGGATCTATTTTTTAAAAATGTGCATAATGTCACTTTAATGTTATTTTTTCTCATAAATACCTCTATATTCATTTTTAAGATGCCCGTGCTAATTTGCTACATTATGGCAAGTTGAAAGATACTCTTTACTACACATGTTTGTAAATATATTCATTTCAGTGAGTGGTCAAAAGTAACTGTATTTGTCCTGTTGTATATGCATTGTAATTATTATATGAGAACAAAATGTATGTCACTGAGATAATTAGGAAACACTTATTTTTATTAAATTCCCTAAAGCCATATAACAATTATATCACACGTTGTTGGTCTGCAAGAATTGCTATGAATTTGCCATTTGTTTTGCAATAATTTTAGCTAAAGATTCACATGTTCAGAATCTTTTTTATGATTAAATGTGTAATATTAGTTAGGTTTTTTGACATTTTCAAGTTTGGTATAAATATAATCTTTGTTCCAAATATAGCGAACCCCCAGCTGTGAAGCACGCAACGGTTGAAATCGTGTACAAATATAATAAAGTAAGGAAGCAGTGGATTCTTATAGCGAACTACACGTGCGAGAAGGGTTACATGTACAACGATACTACAGCAACATATCTTTACTGTAAAACCTATAAATGGGTAGGGGTGAAGCAACCCGAGTGTGTAAATACAGGTAGATCTATTCACACTGATTTTTTACTTATATAATGTCTATTTTGCTATTTTTTTGCTTTTGTATTTGTTTTCCTTTGCAAATATTATTATGGCCGATGTGAATTTAGATTATAATTATGACACATAAAACAAATATATAAAAAATCGTCATTTTCATATGCTGCAGTACACATTTGGAATAACATTCCAGTGCTTATTCGTCACGCTAGATCTGTAAAGTTGTTCCAAATGAATTATAAATTTTATTTGTAACATAATAGTAACACATTCAGTTTTATAGTGAGGTTAATTTGTAAATACATTCTATTCTGTTATGATGCTATCTGAGTGCCTGTCAATTAAAAGTGGTTGACAAACATGAACCATAATTCATAAGAAAATATACTTTATAATTTGACAGTGTATGTTTTTTTTCTTAATCCAAGTTTTAAAGTATGACTGTGAGATGGTGTTTGTATCTGCATGTGTGCAATTTTATGAATGTACTTGCACAAACGTTTGTTTGTTATTAATGGAAGACCACAATGAAATTGTGATGTATATACAAATTTGTATAAATGTCTATTTGTGCTACCTTCTTAAATAAAGATTATTATTATTTTTATTATCATTATTATAAACGATGCATTATTATCCTCCGCTGAAGGTGGAGAGTTACAGTTTTAGTGTTGTCCGATCGTCCGTCACGATTTTCCTTCCGAGCCATATCATGGTACTGGTTTGTCCGATTTTATTGAAACTTGGCAGGAATGTATAATTGACCTTACGCCAGGTTCATGATTGACAGATAAGAATCTCTTATCAGACAATCAAACAGCTAGCTGATACAACACGTGACGAACCAGGTTACCAGCCGCCATTTTGTCCGGCAAACAATCAAAATGCATCCGTTGACGGACATTCAATATTCGGTATTTTCCATGTAATAAAGAGTATTCCTTTGAAATAAACAAGATTAACTGTGATGGTCACACCGTATATCGTGTTTACGGGGTTAGTTTGTAAATTGAATGAGTTTTGTGACTCTTCATACGTTTTAAAATGATATAAGAAAAAGTTATTTAAAAAAATAGGGCAAAGAGACAGACGTTCCTTCGAAGACCCGTCTAGGGTTCTGAAAGATCTAACTAATACTTTTAAAGTTTACATTTTGTAAGTCTACTTTAAAGTGCAAGACGGTATGCCAGAAAAAGTTTCCATCATGAGACACTTGGCTCAGATGGAAATATCCGTCACCTCGGGAACACGACAGAGCCTCGTTCCCGCCAAAACAGTTACCCTCGGTGACGGATATTTTGATCTGAACTTCATGCTCATGACATAAACTATCATTCTTGCATATCGGATCGGCAGTTCCGGTGATTTTGCCCATGCCGGAAAAACCGGTCTGGCACCCTTCCTATGCCAGACGACTCTCGTGAATTACTTATGACGTAACGTTATGAACATTGTTACGTCAAATTCCCAAAACACAACGTCGGAAATCGTTTGTTTTTCATGATAAATCATCATTTCGATAAGTTTAAACCTACTTTGAATTGCAAGACGGTATGCAAGAAAAAGTTTCCATCATGAGACACTTGGCTCAGATGGAAATGTCCTTCACCTCGAGTATCTGTTTTATGGGAACGAGGCAGAACAGTTACCCTCGGTGACGAATATTTCGATCTGAACCTCGCGCTCCTGACAGAAACTATGAGGAGTGTTTGTCGGACAAAATGGCGGCTAATAACCACGTTCGTCACAAGTTGCATCAGCTAGCTGTTTGATTGGTCTGATGAGAGTTTCTTATCTGTCAACCTAGCGTAAGGTTAACTGATGCAAGCCAATACAATCGGTTTACTAATGGCTGATGTACACGTTATATACCAGCAGTTTTGCCACCCGGAGCAATTTTGTCAGATTACGTTTAAACTTGACAGGAATGTGTACATGGATAGGTGAATGTTGTACGGCAACTGCCGTTGCGATCCGTTTATTTATAGCAGAGTAATGACCTTTTGTAATTTTAAATGGGTATTCTATTTATAGGCATTATTTCCGTCCGGAAATAGTTTAAAACAGTCCTTTTGAGGGGGAATATATACATTTTTCTAAAATTTGCTTGCTTTTCATCATAATTATGATTAATATAATGTTAGAGCGTAAGAAAATCACAGATGATAAGGTCTTGATGTTTTTTGTACTTTTTATCATTTGCATTGCATCGTTTTGTATAATACAGGCAGTCAATTGTTACCCCCCCCCACCGAATAAAAAACAGACAAATGCATATAATGTATGGATTAGTGTGAAAAGTTAATTATACAAAAGCAAATAAATCTTCAAATGATTTTGTTTCTAACCGCAGAATTACCGGCAGGGAAACCTTGTAAGACTGGAAATGGAGGTTGTGATCATAGATGTGTGCAACGTTCAGAAGCTAGCTACCAGTGTGAGTGTCACACTGGATACACACTGGACAGATTCCTGAGAAAGTGCCATGGCAAGTTATACATAAACAGGGAAAAAGTAGGGGAAGAGAAATAATTAACACATTATTACAGACAGTGTTAGTTCCAAAAATATAATCGTAACTTCAACTCTAACCTCTATTCGAAATATTTCTTTTTTCTGTGAAAAGGATAGAAATATTCTGATGCTTTCAGACAACTATCTTATCTCTTCCACTACTGAAAAAGAAACATAAGCGTCGATTTACAAGTCAGATCTGATCGCATGAGTTATCTCCCTTGTATACGTTTTACAATGTTAATATACGAAACAAAAAGTCAACAATATAGCGTTTTTATTCATATCTTATAATGACCGAAACCTTGTTGAAATCGCCACAATGCATTTGTCTGTATCATCTTTATACACTAAACTCCGTATATAACGGTTCCGGATTTAGCGAAATTCTGGATGTTAGAAAAACATTTTCTCTGCCCAAGTCTTTTCTTTCTTAAGTTTATATGAACATGTTATAAGGATATAACAGACTCCGAATATAAGGAACAACTTAAATGGCTCAAATGAATTCGTTATGAAGTTTACTGTATGTAATGTATTTATATACTAATTTTATTTTTTCTAGATTTCGCAACAAGTTCTTACAACTTTGATTAATCGCTCTTGAGACAAAGTCCATATGAAATAAATCACGAAGAGGGGCAGAGGCAATGTGGAAATATTTGTGTCTTCCCTAAGGACACAACCATAGTGGCACTGGTGGGGATCGAAACCGGGACCCCCGATCCTGTGGCGAACGCGTTACCACTGCGTCACTGCGGCTCCACTAATTTTACATATTATATGTAATGCAAATGTACCGCTGTAAAACATCATTTCAGTATTACTCAAACTTTTGTTTTCGAACTTTTTAGACGTGGATGAATGCAGGCTTGATAACGGAGGCTGTGAGCATAGCTGCATCAACATGATTGGCTCGTTCTTTTGCACGTGCGAGACTGGTTACGTATCACACGGGCTTAGATGCCTTGGTAAACATTTTCTATCTCTCTAAAATTGCAGGCCTTCTTATAATTATTGTAAAGTTCATATATCGATACATGTAACATTTGTTGAAACCATCTACGACCTTATTTGAGATAGCATTGGAATATCTAAATGTTGAAACCATCTACGACCTTATTTGAGATAGCATTGGAATATCTAAATCGTACGAAATTGCTGCGGTTCTGCATTTTAGTTTACGAATGACTGACTTCCAACTGCGATCATAGAAGCTCACGAAAACCACTGATTTCTATGTTAAAATTTGATTTGGAATTGAGATGAACAGTCGTAAAAACAGTAGCAGTTTTGTAAATTGGAGTACAAACTCAAGCAAACATAATAAACCTGCATAAAGCTTTGAAAAAGGTGAAATCTTGTTCATAGAAAGAAACTTTATGTTCTATAGTTACCTTTTTAACCATAAGTGTTTTTAGAAATTAGTGATTGTGTCTATCCTTAATTCTCCATTAGTCAGTTCGATTGGAAAGTTTTTTATTGTTTTTTTTTGTGCGTCTCTCCCCAAACGCTATCTTTTGCATATTATCGAGACTTGTGCAATATATATATATTTTATAGATGTGTTTCAGACCACTGGTCTGAATGGTTGCCTGTAACAGGATTAACCTTAAGCACATTTGCCTTTAAAAATGGTCTGATGGACATCTTTATGTTCAGCAGCGGAGCGATGTTATAAAGGATGGCTTCATTTGTTGTCCGTACACTGTTGTCCATTGTTTATCTGAGACAGATTATGACCATAATGGAAATGGTCTAGAAGTCTAAATGTATAAAACAGCGCTTTGAAATGACTGTTTGGAATGTTTCAACTCAGACTTGATTAGAAATAAGAGAAAGATATCACCACATTTTAAAAAGCAAAGTTATCAATTTATGAAATAACATCCGTTCCAGTGGTGTTAGTCGTTTAATAAACAATGATTTGGAGTACTGATACGCAGTTATTAGTTCGGCCTGAGTGGTTTATAATTGCGCATCAGTACGACAAATTATTGTTTATTAGACGATAACAACGCTGAAAAGGATTTTTTTTCGATTCTAACATGACCAAATATTACAAAAGGTGAATAAATGCAAAGCTTTTTTTTCTACGCGAACGCTCATTTTACGTCATGCGGCACAATATGACGTCATGTTTACAGTATATCGGTTCCCGCATTGTTTATGATTTCATATAACATAATTTTTCTATTCTTTGTATAAAGAGACAAAACCGTGGGTCATGTTAGAATGCCATTTAACTTAATGACATATCATTTTATCAATTAAGCCTATTGCTAAGACATTACTGCACTTTACTTTTATAAAACACGTATCAGTTAGACTTAAAAGAACAAGGATTCAATCATAGAAGATAGCGTCTGAAAAGGGTGGTGCGGTGGTCGAGTAGTTTCGGAGGTCCCGGTTGACACATTACTGTAACGCATGGTTCAAACAGTTACCATGTTACACAAGAAATCGTGACCTTTTTTGCAAAGTTATCAACATTTCATCCGTAAAAAATGTAGTTTCAGTACCTGAAGATGTGGAAGCTGTAGGAGCACATTTGTCTCGGAGCACATTTGTCTCACGAGGTGTGACCGATGTGCTCGTAAACATTCATATTTGCGACAAATTGGAAATGAGACAAATGTGTTCGACACACAATAGAAAGGACACTCGAAGCACTTTGTCTCACATTCTTCCATAAAATTCTACTTAAAAGGAAAACTGTTTCTGCTTAGTACATTGTAATTGTCCGAAAAGGCGGATATAAAAATTAGCTGTCTGTCTGTCCACATTTACAACCTGAAAATTTTATGCGATAACAGACCTACTTAGAGATGTTTTATAAAAAACTTAATCCAATAGAGTCTTCACTTGAAGTCTACACGATTAAGAAACCGCTGTCAGTCGCTACCTCTCCTTCATATTCGGTTTATCATCATGCTAGTTTTATACAATAATTCATTTTTCTTACCAATTCTTCATTTATTTATTCTTTTTATTTTAGTAATCAATTTGTAAAAAGTACGTCGCCGATAGGAATGAGGGGGTACTTGAAAGTTCTTGTTCTTGAATACCGGCTACCAGCCATTGTTCTGTGTTTTCTGTATTTATAATACCGTTTTTAGGTCACTTCCGGTCAATCAAAAACTTCCTGCCTCTGCAAGGAGTCATTTATTAACTAAAGAATATCCCTGTTCTGCATGTCACAGTGAAAATATTTCTACCAGTGCAGTATCCAGAACCCAAACACATATGCAGCGAGTCCATTCTTATCGTTATTAGCTGTGACACGTTTCTTTCCGATGCTTAAAGTTTTATAAATGATTTAAGAAATATTCTAAGCAACAACAAGGTAGTATCTACGGTGGCATAAAGGGGACATAGGATTTTCTTATTTATTACGTGCGCACGCGATAGCTATTACGTGGCCACGCGATACTATACGTGCGCACGCGATAGCTAACGTTCTAAAGGGATAGTTATTGCGTGCGCACGCGATAACTATTACGTGCGCACGCGGATAGGTATTCCGCTTTGGACCCTGGACGGGCTTCCTCACAGAATAGTTCGACGCCCCGAGTGAGTGTCGAACCTACAGCGGTTAGGGGCAAGTGGTTTTTTTGAAATCACTCGGCCACGGAGGCCCCTAAATGATCTAAGGAAGAAAATGAGAAGACCATCTCACACGTATTTTGTTTTCATCAGAAAGATATAAAAAAAAAATATCGCCATTTTCCGAGAATTGCTGCTTTCAGATCCGCCATTGAAAAAGCACTTACAACGTGCATGAGTTCCTAAAAGAATCCGGGTAATGCCATAATTATGGAATATCGGGCCTCGCAGAATCGGGCGAGACGCGACATTCCGACGAGACACAAGCGA